>CM050173.1:42939943-43539943 GCA_027410445.1 Discoglossus pictus
TGTTAGGAACGTGATATGGAGATGCTGCAAAGGAGAGTCTGAGAGAGAGGCAGTAGGTTATAAGAAAGAGGAAAGCGTGAGAAAGCATTGTGACAATATCTAGTAATATAGATTCAGGAGCAGGGAAACTAATGTGATAAGGTTTATCAGAATGGCTGAGGTAGGTGACTAGCTAAGAGACTAATGACAATGTTTTTTTTTGTTTTTTTTTATCAGGTGGTGTTGACTGAGCAGGTGCAAGTCATAAGAGTTTCTATAAATTAAGAGAATGCAAGGGTGGGCGGGTGTGGGGCAGGAAGGGAGGGCAGAGAGAGCAGTTGCAAGTTTCAAACTTCAGGGAAGGCAATTGCTATGAACTAAGATGGAGGCAGTTACTGGAAAGAGAGGAACAGAAGATATTCGATCCAGAGAATGTGAGCAGATCAAAGGTTACAGGCTGAAAATCCCTGCTATTTTTAAAATCGTAAATCCGACCCATCTAAGCTTTTGATCTTTCAAGCCCATAAATGTTACAATCACAATTCACTATTCAATTGCTACAATTCCTCAAGCCCGCAAATGTTTTCACAAGGGGCTTAAACACTGGTTTGTAGCACTGTAAATAAACTAGGTCTCGACTTTACTGAGAATTCCTGATGCTTAACACCTCAATGTCTAAAAGTTAATTTGTTTTAGGAACACTTTATTTATAGCCGTTTTAAAAATAAAAAAAATATGCCGTGGAAAGAAGTGATAAAATTAGATATAGACTACAGTGTTTAAATCCAATACTTGAGCACAAACAATTTTGCCTTTTGTGCATTTAGCAATTGCGCTACATAATATAGACCCGATTGGATGTTCTAATGACTCTATATGGTGTGTTAGCAAGTCCACATATAACGTTTTGACAAATACTCATATAATGCAGAAATCTGCTAATCATCGGGTTTGTATAGCTTATATTATTGAAAAAACACTGAGTTATATCTAGGTTAAAAAGCAACAGTGTTAAAAACAAAGCAACAGAACACTGAGGTATCTACCAGAAAAACATTAGATCAAAAGAGGGAATACAATAAATGTAAATTCCACAAAAAAGCATCAAAAGCATAAATATATATATATAGGGGGTATAATCCTTTTAGAAAAATACAGGACTTTCTGCTTGTCCTATTATAATTAGCTATTTCATTATCGCATATACCTGCGGTTCACTTGGCCCCTTATACGATGCAGCTTGATGCTAATGGAAATAAAAATAGGTTCCTCTGTATATTGATCCTCTGGTTAGATGACCACAGCAGTGCCCGACGGTCCTGTTTTGCCCATACACTGGGCTTACTCATGGGCTAGCCAATCGGGTTTATATTATGTACCCCAATTGCAAAATGCACAAAAGGCAAAATTATTTGTGCCCAAGTATTGGATTTAAACACTGTAGTCTATGTCTAATTTTATCACTTCTTTCTACGCCGTATTTTTTTGATTTTTAAAACAGCTATAAATAAAGTGTTCCTAAAACAAATCAACTTTTAGCACTGTAAACACAAATAAAAAATCAATACTGCACTTTAAAAGAAGACGAAAGCGATGAAAGACATTATAATTAATTGCACAACAGTCTCAAGCCCGTCAATCTGCAATCAAAAATTATTTATTTTTATGTTTCATGTGCATGCCATATCAATCTTAGAAATCAATGAGTTAATACATATCAGACCACCCACATGGACTAGAACAGTATCACCATTCCTTTTTATCATTTTGTACATTGCCGCATTGTGAATCCGATCGCATATTGGACCTTTAAACGGTAATTGATTGATGTTTAACCTCCATGTTTTACTGACGTAATGATGACACTCTCATTTCCTCTTGGCTGTTTCTACATCGGGAGTTACAGTCTTGCGTAATTGATCATGATCATGCTCTGAACTGCTACTTACGGGTGCATGGTTTATAGTTTTGGATTTTGGCATTTTAGTTGCAGGCTTTTTGAATTTAATCCCTCTGTAACTGTTGCAAATTTCAAGCCCACAGACTTATGGCTTGCAATTCAATAGGAGCCTAGGCAACTACATGGAAGGAAATGGACCCAGTGCCACAGGAGTAAAACGTTTTCCCAGTTTTCAAGTTTAGTTATTCAAAATTCCATATTGAAAAAGGTTTGAACACTGGTCCTTTAAGCACCTTGTGGGCACACAAGTGCATACAAGAAGAGTAAAAAAAAAATGTACATTTTATAGATTTTAAATGTTTAGAAAATAAGTAGCATAGTTACTCAGCGGCCATCACAAACTAAACTGAGCAACTAATAATGGAGTACCACCTTGGGGTATCAAATATAAAACATATTAGTAGCAAAATACCTGTTGAATAAATATTGTTTCAATAACATATTGCTAAAGAAAAATAAACTCTTGCAATGATTCAGTAAGATAAATATGTCCTTCTGTGACTATGACTCAGTCACTACATTGTGTATTAATTGATTTTTACACATGAGTTTTTCAACAATTTATGAGTTTACTGCAGAGAGACTGAATGCCAACTAGGATTTATCATTGATTCTGATACATATAAAACAACAGGAAAGGAAAAAAATAAATTACAAAAAAGCTAAATCAATAAACCAAGAGACATGTTTTAATTTTGTAGGTACACAAAATTAATACAGTGATGCACTGTAAAACCTGAGGATCATTAGATATCATGTTGTAAAAAAAAATCCAATTATTTATTTTTTCATTTCGAATAACTTTTGTTGAAACATTCTGAGCTGTTCTGCTGGGTATCCTGAGGCTGTATTAGGCAAACAAAAAAAATAAATAATATTGTGTCAGAAGTTTTCAGTACTTCTCACTGTATCCGTTTCTGGGACTATTATAATGAAGTATGGCGCAATCCCACAATGCACATAATTGATACTATTTATGCATGGGTTACAGTTTAATGCCTTCTGCAGTTTTCTGCATGTTGTTATCTTGATATGATATGCAATTTCATTGACTTGAATGCAAAGGAGACAATGGGTTGTTTTAATAATGTAATATACTACAAAAAACACACAGGGGATATTTATCAACCTGGCTAAAGGTATGGATAAGCACGGACAAGAGTTAAAACATAAGCTCCTATTTTCTATTGATTCTGTTTATAAAGTAGACACAAATCTTATATTAGTTTGATAAATAGCCTCTATAAAAATATAAGAAGTGGTGGTATTTAAAAGGCCATTGTGATTCAAAACAATTATATTAAATATAGAAAGTATAGAAGTGGTTCGCAAAATGTGCATCAAGGCGCCCTGTTGCTCCATGTCTGTCCAGCAGGGAGTACCGTAAATGCTTGCCCGCATTATTAGGGCAGTCAGCCATAGTTGTGTAGGTAGGTTAGGAGTTCCAAACTGGTAAAGTTGCTATGTATATATTGTAGAAGAAAAACATATCCACAAACTGACATTCTACTCCAAAACCCAGTCATGATACCAAAATACAGAGGCCTCTGATTTTCTTCACTTTATTTGGACACATGTGGATCATTAACAGAATAGCATACGCAATGTCTGCTGCTGACAACAAAAATATACAAATCATAAACTTTTATAGTAGTTCCACATACTATATTCTGTATGTTCCATTACACCTTCTTGTAGACCAATAAAAGATTATTTATATTTGTAAGTCAATTAAAAGGCAAACACATACAAGAGCATGAATCAAAAGCATGCATGCTGTATGCTTACATCATTGCGCACCTTCATGCACAGTAAACATTCTATCTCAACCTTCACTTAGAGAACATTTCGTTTTGACTTCAATTGTCTTCCAGTAAACTGCTGATTTAGAAAAAATCATACTTTACTGTTTCAGAGCTTTCATCTAGCAATACAAAAAGTGCTACAAAGGTAATAACAAGGTATAATACATATATATATATATATATATATATATATATATATATATATATATATATATATATATATATATATATATATATATATATAATATTTATATATATATATATATATATATAATATTTATATATATATATATATATATATATATATATATATATATATATGTATGCTTATACTTAGAGCGTATGGATATTTGAATTTTACCCCAACACTCCCCCCTATGACAATGAAAATTGTAACCAAAGGAAAAATATAACATGATGCAATCTTAATGTACATTTCAAGAATTGCAAGAAAAAATATATAAAACAAATCAATAAAACTGATAAACCTAATAGGAAGTAGAGGCAAGATCTTCAGACTGGCTCCTAAAGAGAATCAAGGCCCCTAAAGGATACAGTACAGATGAGTTTCCTACAACATGGAGATATTACATCTCACAAAGTCTTTTGCACCTTTTACCTTAATGCCATCCCAATATATATATACAGTAGTGCCATATATATATACATATATATATACATATATATACATATATATATAGTAATGCCATATATATATATATATACAGTGCCTTGCAAAACTATTCACTCCCTTGACTTTTTACCTATTTTGTTACATTACAGCCTTAAATTCAATGTTTTGTTAATCTGAATTTTATGTTATGGATCAGAACACAATAGTCTAAGTTGGTGAAGTGAAATGAGAAAATATATACATAAAATTATTTTTTAGAAATAGAAAACAGAAAATTGGCATGTGTGTATGTATTCACCCCCATAAAAATCTCTGGTGCAACCAATTACCTTCAGAAGTAACATAATTTGTAAAATGATGTCCACCTGTGTGAAATTTAAGTGTCACATGATCTATCATTATATATACACACTTTTTTTGAAAGGCCCCAGAGGCTGCAACACCTAAGCAAGAGGCACCACTAACCAAACACTGCCATGAAGACCAAGGAACTCTCCAAACAAGTAAGGGACAATGTTTTTGAGAAGTACAAGTCAGGGTTAGGTTATAAAAAAAATATCCAAATCTTTAATGATCCCCAGGAGCACCATCAAATCTATCATAACCAAATGGAAAGAACATGGCACAACAGCAAACCTGCCAAGAGACGGCCACTCACGGACCGGGCAAGGAGGGCATTAGTCAGAGAGGCAGCACAGAGACCTAAGGTAACCCTGGAGGAGCTTCAGACTACCACAGCAGAGACTGGAGTATCTGTACATAGGACTACAATAAGCTGTACGCTCCACAGAGTTGGGCTTTATGGCAGAGTGGCCAAAAGAAAGCAACTATTTTCAGCAAAAAAGCAAAATGTCACGCTTTGAGTTTGCGAAAAGATATATGGAAAACTCCCAAAATGCATGGAGGAAGGTCCTCTAGTTTGATGAGACTAAAATTCAGCTTTTCGGCCATCAAAGAAAACGCTATATCTGGCGAAAACCCAACACATCACATCACCCAAAGAACACCATCCCCCAGTGAAATATGCTGGTGGCAGCATCACGCTGTGGGGATGTTTTTCAGCAGCAGGGACTGGGAAACTGGTCAGAATTGAGGGAAAGATGGATGGTGCTAAATAAGGGACGGAGGTTCACCTTCCACCTGAACCATGACCCCAAACACACTGCTAAAGCAACATTAGAGTGCTTTAAGGGGAAACATGTACATTTTTTGGAATGGCCTAGTCAAAGTCCAGACCTCAATACAATAGAAAATATGTGGTCAGACTTAAAGATTGGTGTTCAAAAGCACAAACCATCCAACTTGAAGGAGCTGGAGTAGTTTTGCAAGGAGGAATGGGCAAAAATCCCAGTCATAAGATGTGGCAAGCTCATAGAGACTTATCCAAAGCAACTTGGAGCTGTGATGGTGGCTCTACAAAGTATTGAATTTAGGGTCGGTGAATAGTTATGCACATTGACTTTTTCTGTTATTTTGTCCTATTTGTTGTTTGCTTCACAATAAAAAATAAATTAAAAAAAACATCTCCAAAGTTGTGGGCATGTTCTGTAAATTAAATGATGCAAATCCTCAAACAATCCATGTTAATTCCAGGTTGTGAGGCAACAAAACACGAAAAATGCCAAGGGGGTGAATACAAGGCACTGTGTGTATATATATATATATATATATATATATATATATATATATATATATATATATATATATATATAAAGTGAGATGCTGGTCTAGTTCTCACTTAACTCTGGCCAATGAATTTTGTCTTTTTTGTTTTTCCATATTTTTTTTTTCCCCCATCTTTTTAGTTCATAGTATTGCTTTTTGACTTGATAAAGAGAGGCATTATCTCTCGAAAGCTCTTCGCTTTATTATGAATAGGTTTGTCCAATAAAAAAGGTATCACTATTCACTCCAACTATATATATATACTAGCGACTTGCCCGTCAAAAAATGACGGCAATGAGATGTGTATGTTTGGAAAGTTGTTTAGTTATTAATATATGTATTTGACACTTGTAAGGTTTTAACATTTCAATGTAAGAACAGTTGAACTTGAAATTAATCAGTATTGTAGTAAGTATGGAACTTGAAAAAAATGTTTCCAACTTGTAACATTACAAACAGTAACATAATTAATTAACATTTTAACATAATTTATGAAAATAATGCAAGGCAAGTGTTTTCTGAGGCTAATCATCCATAAACAGTACTTCCATTAATTATGACTGAATTGTTTATTGATTTGTATTTTTCAATGGTTGACCTTTGTTTGTTGCTGTGATTTAAAACGTCGTTGACCTCTTAACATGAACTTTGTAATATGTCTAAGTAAGGAACTGGAAAGTATATTTTTTTAAACTTGAACTTTCTTATCTGTCTAACTAAGGAATGTGAAAATATTTTTTTTTAAACTTGTAACATTAGAAACAGTAACATAGTTAATTAACATTTTAACATAATTTTTGAAAATAATGCAAGGCAAGTGTTTTGTGAGGCTAATCATCCATAAACAGTACTTCCATTAATTATGACTGAATTGTTTATTGATTTGTATTTTTCAATGGTTGACCTTTGTTTGTTGCTTTGATTTAAAACGTGGTTGACCTCTTAAGAGAAACTTTGTAATATGTCTAAGTAAGGAACTTGAAAGTATATTTTTTGAAACTTGAACTTTCTTATCTGTCTAAGTAAGGAACTTGAAAAAAAAATTCAAACTTGTAACATTATAAACAGTAAGATAGTGCATTAAGATTTTAACATCATTTTTTATTAAAAGTATTAATATTTCAATGTAAGAACAGTTGAACTTTAAATCAATCAGTATTGTAAACTTGAGGTAATGGTTTTTTAACATGCAAGTTCTATCTCAAGAATTGTTAACTTAAATGTACATTGAATCCAGAGGAAGGCAAACAGTAAAAACCCTCCTTGAAATGTAGCCAATTGTATCAGAGAGGTAAAAAAATTAATTCCTTCTTGACCCCATTAACTGCCGATCAGATTACTCCCTGGATTAATGTTTAACATAAAAGACAACATTTACATTGTGACTTAAAATGTGGTGGAGCTCGTAACATGAACTTTGTAATATGTCTAAGTAAGGAACTTGAAAGTATATTTTTTTTAAACTTGAACTTTCTTATCTGTCTAAGTAAGGAACGTGAAAATATTGTTTTGAAACTTGTAACATTAGAAACAGTAACATAGTTAATTAACATTTTAACATAATTTGTAAAAATAATGCAAGGCAAGTGTTTTGTGAGGCTAATCATCCATAAACAGTAATTCCATTAATTATGACTGAATTGTTTATTGATTTGTATTTTTCAATGGTTGACCTTTGTTTGTTGCTGTGATTTAAAACGTGGTTGACCTCTTAACATGAACTTTCTAATATGTCTAAGTAAGGAACTTGAAAGTATATTTTTTGAAACTTGAACTTTCTTATCTGTCTAAGTAAGGAACTTGAAAAAAAAATTCAAACTTGTAACATTATAAACAGTAAGATAGTGCATTAAGATTTTAACATCATTTTTTATTAAAAGTATTAATATTTCAATGTAAGAACAGTTGAACTTTAAATCAATCAGTATTGTAAACTTGAGGTAATGGTTTTTTAACATGCAAGTTCTATCTCAAGAATTGTTAACTTAAATGTACATTGAATCCAGAGGAAGGCAAACAGTAAAAACCCTCCTTGAAATGTAGCCAATTGTATCAGAGAGGTAAAAAAATTAATTCCTTCTTGACCCCATTAACTGCCGATCAGATTACTCCCTGGATTAATGTTTAACATAAAAGACAACATTTACATTGTGACTTAAAATGTGGTGGAGCTCGTAACATGAACTTTGTAATATGTCTAAGTAAGGAACTTGAAAGTATATTTTTTTTAAACTTGAACTTTCTTATCTGTCTAAGTAAGGAACGTGAAAATATTGTTTTGAAACTTGTAACATTAGAAACAGTAACATAGTTAATTAACATTTTAACATAATTTGTAAAAATAATGCAAGGCAAGTGTTTTGTGAGGCTAATCATCCATAAACAGTAATTCCATTAATTATGACTGAATTGTTTATTGATTTGTATTTTTCAATGGTTGACCTTTGTTTGTTGCTGTGATTTAAAACGTGGTTGACCTCTTAACATGAACTTTCTAATATGTCTAAGTAAGGAACTTGAAAGTATATTTTTTGAAACTTGAACTTTCTTATCTGTCTAAGTAAGGAACTTGAAAAAAAAATTTAAACTTGTAACATTAGAAACAGTGACATAGTTAATTAACATTTTAACACAATTTGTGAAAATAATGCAAGGCAAGTGTTTTGTGAGGCTAATGATATATAAACAGTACTTCCATTAATTATGACTGAATTGTTTATTGATTTGAATTTTTGAATGGTTGACTTTTGTTTGTTGTAGTTTGGTCTGTGGAAAAGTGGTTCTCTAAAAAGAGAACGCAAGAACTTAAACTTGTTGCACGCTGTGTAAACACTGTTCTGTATGTATTTGACAATTTAATGTAGTTTAGCAGTAAAATATTGTTTTTGGAAATGTAATTTCTGTAGCGTAATAATGACCTTTTCAAAGGAACGGACATTTATGTGTATTTATTGTAAAAATTTGGTGGTTATATTGTGGTGTTTTATATTTTTGCATTTGCTTTTAAATTAGTTTTTCATGGCTTTTGTTTCTTTAATGAAAAGTTAGAGTACTTCATAGTAGACAATGTTTTGAGTAAAAATACGTCCATCTTCTAATAAATCACCTTGACTTTCATTCTTTTCAGGCCTTTTTTGGGGTTCATATTTCGCAGTAACATGACAATTGCACCTTTCTTTAGCTGCAAAATATGTGGTGGCATTCCAGAAGGAGTTAGCGAGTTTATGAATTCAGTGGTAAAGTTTGCCTGACTTTCATTGTCATCAGCAAGTACAGAATCAACACTGTGATAATTTCTTTGTCGTGCATTATGTTTTTTAAAGATTTGATTATTGAGGATTAATGCATCCTTATTTTTACACATTAGTATGACTTGGTTGGCAAGCTCAGAATATTCCTGGTTATTTATGCTACCTTCAAATATAGCTGATATAATATCTTGGTGACAAATCATATGAGGTGGGATCTGCACAGTGTCGTCAGGTAAATTTGGTATTTTTTCTGTTCTGCCTTCTCCAATTTTAATAAGCCAATCATTGAAATCAGTTTGGCCTTCTCATCTCATGTTTTGTTGCAGGTGAAGATGGGTAAAATGTTTCCATAGTGTGCTTGACTTTATACAGGTTTCGATAATGTCGGTTCGATTTCCATGTACAACGACAGGTAATGTTTATCGCCACCTAACAACATTACCTTTCCACCAAATTGAAAAGTATTATCCATGACTTCACGAAGCAAACGGTTAATACATTGGAGGGCATAGCATGACATCATTGTGGACTCATCTATTATAATTAATTGACTTTTTTTTTAAATTTTTGCTTGTAATGATGTCATGCGAATATCTGACACAGAAGTTTCTAAAATAGGCACTCGCAGTTTAAAGCCACTATGTAAAGTTCTTCCACCTTCTAACAAAAGTGCAGCAATTCCAGTAGTGGCAAACGGAAGTGGTATTTGACCTTGTGCTCGTACAAAACTCATTAATAAATTATATAGATAAGTTTTTCCTGATCCGCCAGGTCCATCAAGATAGAAATAGCGCTCTGTGACCATGTCATCATCTATTGCATTTTTAATGGCATTAAATGCTTGCAATTGTAACGTATTTAAAGTTGCAAGTCTTTCTTCTGTTCTTTGTACTTGTAGTTGAATGTCATAGTCTTCAAAGTTTATGTCATCTATAAGACCTGGATCAGGCAAATTAAAACTTGCACAACTTAATCCATGAGTTAAAAATACTTCTTGGATTTCCATTAACGCTTTTAAGTGTGCAATAGGTTCATTGTATTGTTGCATAAAGTCTTCAGCCATATTACTTTTAAATGTGTCCCACAAAGCTAATGCATTTGGAGCATTTGAGAAGATACAAATAAATGCAAATTGTTCTCTCATCTGCTGTGGCATTTGACATAGTGCTGCTTCTTCTAAACATCTTTCCCATTCTGTATCATCAGCTAGTAAGATTCTATGTCTTGCAGCTAAATGGAAGGATTCATATACTATGTCATTAACAGTTCTTAAGTGTTCAAAACTTTGTGCTTCAGGAACATTTAAAAGTAATATTAGTAAGCAAAAACGTTCAAGATCTCTTGGACTGACTGTGTAAATTCTTGGGATTATTTTATTTCCTCTGCTTTTTCTAGGTCTCCATAATCCATTCACAAAAACATAGTGATATGGAATTTCAATATATAAGAATTCTGTTGCTTCTGAATCTGTGGAATTGAATTCAAACCATTAGTGTAGTGTGACGATGTTCACTTTGGGCCAATGCATTACTTTAATTTCCAGCATGGAAATACACTAAATGTCTTTGTGGAAAATGTACTGCTAATCTATATACTGCATGTGATCTATCATGCATTTCAAATTTTAAAAGGCGCCACATAGCTTCTGGTGCACTTACATAGCAAGCATCTACATGAGATGCAAGTTCATCATGTACTAACTCAGTGCTTTCAGGGTTGTCTGCACTTTTGACGACTACAGTAGCTGCATCATAGCCTTTGTAAATATATTTGGACACATATTTAATGGATTTGATGGAAGTGCAAGCTTCTATATTAATGTGTGTGTTATACTTCATCAGTAAATGTGGATTGTAGGGTACTACATATCTATTGTCAACTTTTTTGCCACAAATAATGGCACTATCTCCTTCTCTTCAGCCATCATAATTGGCATATGTTTTGTCTCTATAATCTTTTGGAAAATCTTTGGAACATTTATTATTTTCCTTACATGGTGATTGTGGATTAAGCTCACCACGGGGTCCATGAATCATGCGATGAGTAACAATCTCATATAGTCTACCATATAATTCTGGATCTGGTAGTTCAGCAAAAATGACTGCATCCACTTTGTCAGCAGTATCTAATTTATCTTTTTCTTGAAGTATTATGAGAAGATGTGCATGTGGAAGGCCTCTTTTTTGAAATTCAATAGTATATACATAAGCAAGACATTTGCCAAATAAGTGACTTATAGTGATGTCACGTATTAATTCATTTAATTTAATCTTAAAAACTCTGACTACTAAATCTTGTCTACGGAAGGACTTTGGCCAAGAAGTAAATTTTGTGTAATTTCTGGCCATTGGGGATTACATGTAAATGTGAGAAATAAATCGGGTTTGCCAAATTTGGGGACAATAGCCATAGCATCATTGTATCTTTTTCTCATATTTCGAGGAGATCCTTGAAAGGAAGATGGTAAAATGATGGCTTTGCCAGTTGTCATGTCTCTGCTTGTAGCCACCTCAGCAACATAGTCCATTAGTCCACAATATTGTTCTACACGTAGTTTATCTTGTTGATATTTTATAAAGTTTAAATTATTGGCCTCAACTTGCAAATAGGAACCAATAATCCATTGTTGTGTTAGTTTTCCACCACATAAAACTGGATTAAATGAATTTCGAATGGCAATTTGAGCTACTTTAAATTCAAGCATAGAAACGTTATTTCTGATTCTGGCTTTAGCATTTGAGTAACTGGGAAGTGTTAATTTTGGTTGCCAACCTGCTTCTCCGTGTGGGAAAAAAATGGGATATGTCATTGGATCTAAATTTGGACTTAAGATACTGATATTAATGAATGGCTCCTCATTTCTGGGATATATTCTAATGTCTCTTTCAAATGGTGGTTCTCCTTCATCATTTTAAAAACACCATTGCAACCTCATTTGATGTTGGCAAGTTATAACGACGTTTATCAGTATGTCTGTCTCTTTTAAGCACCATATTGACCTTTGGGATTGGTAATTGATGTCTTTGTGCATGAAGTTGTTGTTCATTTTCTACTTCTGCCAATTTTTTATAAGCTTTAGTGTAGGGGTTATTGGCCATAATGTTATCTAGCTCTAGAAAAACACGGGGTAAGCATTTTTAATTTTCTTCCAGCTGCATACGTTGGTCAACAGCTTCCATTGTATCTAGGACATATAGTTGAGCAAATTTTCTTTGCTCTCCTTCCTCTGGATGTAAATGGGAAGTACGATTGTAAATTTGGCCTTGAATTTTAAAACAGTAAGGACCATGTCCTGGTACATTAGCAGCTAATGTTGCCCCCATAGATGCAAAGAATATGGCACTATTGTAGGATCTTATGTTTGTCTTAAATTTTTTGTAATTTTGAAAAGTAGGTTCAATCATAATGTTTTGTAAATAGATTGGAAATTATTTTCTTTCTGGAACTTGCCTTCTTGACAGCAACTAATAAATTGGCCATCTCTGGGTCTCACCTGTTTAAAATGATAAGCCTCACAAAACTGACATTAAGTATTCATGTCCCCACAATTATGAACCTCTACTGCTAAAGACTCGAGTAAAGGACAATTTGCAAAGCATATATTAGTTTCATTTTCAAATTCATCACCTGAAATGTCATGTGATGTTTCAGGAACAGGTTCTAAATGCTTTGTTTTTTTGGTGGCTTGTTTTTCGTATATCTTTTATTGGTTTAGGTAAAATGTCATGTAATGTTTCAGGAAGAGGTTCTAAATGCTTTGTTTTTTTGGTGGCTTTTTTTGGTATACCTTTGATTTTTTCAGGTAAAATGTCATCTGATGTTTGAGGAACAGGTTCTAAATGCTTTGTTTTGTTAGTAGCTTTTTTTGGTGTATCTTGAATTTTTGCAGCTGATAGTCTTTTGCTTGCAATTTTTTCGCGTTCATTTTCTCGTCGAATTTCCTTCGCCTCTGGTGTCTGCTTGTTGGCCCATCTCTCTTGTCGTTCTCTAGTTTGACGTTTTCTCTTTTCTTGTTTGCTCTCGTTATCAGCCATGTTAATCTGTAAAATAAAATAATGTATAATTAGTTTAGTTTGAGATGTTAAGTTTGTTTTTTACATTTTTTATTATCAACAGTTTGTTTACATCTGATTGTACTTCATAGTAGCGGTACTTTCTTTGTATTGTTAAATAAGTGTTTTTTATTTTTTTGCTCTTACTTTGTGTCGTAGGTTGTAATTTTTGCTTTACATAAATAGCACACTCAAGGACATTACACTATACCTTCTTCTACATGTAGTAGGTGTATAGTGTTAATTGAAATGTATATTTTTTGGGGTTTGGTAATTTATTTTTTGTTGTACTTTTGGGTTCCAGGCATAGTAGAGTGTAAAAATTAGTCTTTGTAATTTTGGCTACAGGGTATTGGGCTATGAAAATTCTTATTATTTTTTTTGGGGTGTTAGTACTATTTGTTGTAGTATTCTATTTTATGTGTGAGCTTTTATGCTTAATATTGTACATTACGACTGGTAATTGAGAATGATAAATGTTATTTAGTGTGTGTTTTGACACTTTTGTGGACTATGCTGTTTTCTTTATTTATTTTCTTTTGTGTAGATTGAAGTTTGGGTTTAATGTTAAACATTGTTGTCCGTAAAAGACAAATAATAGGTAAATGACAAATGTGTCAGTAATATTTTGGTAAAGCTTATAATTATTGGGTGTTATTGTTGAAGCAGAATCTTTTTTGGTCTGCTGTTCAAAGTCTTCGTCAGATGCTCTTCACGCAGTGTCTGTTGTAAAAGAAAAAGTAAAATGTTATTTTATTTTAATGTATTTGTAATGAATAGCATATTTAATTGTTTTGGTCTATTGTATCTGTTATGGTGAATTTTACTGCTATGCTGTTTTTTGTGCAACCTTTTAAAATACTTTAATTGTATTTGTATATTACAGTTATCCTTTTTTATTACTGTAATTATTCATGTTTTTACTATTTTGGATCTGATCACAATGTTTTTAGCATTATCCTGTTTTGTGTCCACCACTTTTGGTATGCTTATTTAGGCTTCTTTGTAAGACTTATAGGTTCTTAAACAGTAAAGAAGAATATTAATTAACTTTTCTATCTGTTTGTGTGATTTTTGGTACAATCCTGTTTTGTGTCCACCATATTTTTCATACTTTATTTGCTTAATTAGTCTTTTTTATGAGTATTAAATGACGTTGGACAGTAAAAATGAATGTTAATTGCCTTTTCTATATCATGGTAGGCTTTTTTGTTTTATCCTGTTTTGTGTTCACCACTTTTTGGTTGCTGCATTTGGCTTGTGGGTGATGGTTGGAGTTTATTTTACAGTAAAGAGGAGGAATACTTTTGTTTTATGTATGTTGCTAATGTTTCAGATGCTATACTGTTTCGTGACCACCTCTTTTTTTTTTTTCTCTGAAACTGTCTTTTTTTGTAAATTGTATAGGTGTTTGTGAAGTTTGTTGAACTGTGTTGTTTTAGTCTTTATTACATTTTTTTTTTTTTTTACTTTTCATTTTTATATTGGCTGCCATTAAACATATATATTTCTTTTTTTTTCTACTTGTTATACTATACCTTGATTGAAGTGTTGTTCTTGTCCGAATGACAGAGGGTCCCCTCCTGCAAATCTTAATCCGCCAGTCTTCTTGTAGTGTCTGTTTGAAAAAGAAAGTTAAATGGTTAATTGTATATTTCTTCTTTTTGATTTAGCAAAGCATGATCTTTTTCAACATGTAATGTATTTTTCTATCTTACCACTTCTTCTTTCTTTGTGTTCTTTAAGTAATTCTCTTTCACAGTCCACGGTGCAAATTCTTGAGTGACGCTGTTGATGCAGAGTCTGTTTGAATAGTGAAAAAAAGGCCAAAGATTCAGCTTCAGGTTCCATATGTATTAGTGTCATATTTTTTTTGCTATGAGTTGCAGTAAATTAATGTCATTGAAATATAGTTGTTTAATTAGTTTCGGTTAACATTAGTTTTTTGTAGGGCCTATACACATAAATGTGCTTTGGTTAACATTAGTTTGTTGTAGGGCCTATACACATAAATGTGCTTCGGTTAACATTAGTTTGTTGTAGGGCCTATACACATAAATGTGCGTGTCCCATGTCACTATACATGAATCCCATTTTTATAGTTAAAGCTGTTTTTTTTTTTTTTTTTGCTGTCTTGGTAATAAAATGTAATATATTATAGCTTACCTATCAGTTGTAATTTGCACAGTGTAAAGTAGGAAATTAGGAAATAATTCTCTTATCAAGTAACAGCAGCAGTTAACTATCCAGTCACTCCGTTAATCACCTGAGTAGAAATGTAGAATTTTCTGGAAAGTAGGCAGTATTTATAAACTTTGAGGTGCCTCAGACCGTTAGAACGCAATACGCATGCACTATTTGCGTTCCAGCTTACAATTGGCGTTCCATCTGCCATTTTATGCGTAGTAGTTTTCAAAATGGTGGTTAATATGAGTGTATTATGTGCCGCATAGTATGTGTTACGTAGCTCGTAAAGTTGACTGTAGCGTTGTTTCAGTTTTCCGAGTCACTGTAGTATTGTTGCCTCGTTTTAGTTTTGTTCGGCGGCCATTTTTTCTCTTGCTTAGGTGATTTTCTGCATTTTAAACTTTTTTTTTTGGACTTAAATGGACGTGTAAATTCACTTTTCGAGGTGCTGGATGCCCCCCTTGCTGTAAGTAAGCTTTTTATGTGTTCGTTGTGTTTATTTATTGTGTTTCTGATGTTTTCATGCGCGCCGTTTTTGTACGGTTTTTGCGAGGGACGCAGTTGGTAGTTTTTTTTTCCGAAGTCGTGCGTGTGTGTTAACCGCATGTGAGGCGCCTTTGAGCCTCCACCTCCGCAAATGCGGCCCCTCAATTCGCGAGGGTCCGCATTTCTTGCAAGCGTTAGCAACATTCGTATGCTCACAACTATATATATATATATATATATATATATATATATATATACTTCATATTGAAAAAAGTTTTGTTATATTGTGACTTTAAGCAAAGGACATGCAAAGTTTGTGTTGACAAATTATATATATATATATATATATATAAATATATATATATATATATATATATATATATATATATATATATACTGTATTTTAACATGTTCCTTGAAATAAATGTAATTTTCAGCTCTGTATAAATAATGATTCATGACAGGGGAAAACACCTAAAGGTATTGGTACTAGTGTGAAGCTTATATAGCAACTGTAGCAATTTGGAACTGCTAATATGAATATTTCACCTAATGGGTGGTTTTTAATGTGACTTTACTAATTTGTATGTGAGCTAACCATGGTTTCTAAGGTATGAAAACCTTTTATGAATTAGCCTTGCTTTTCTTATATAAATACTGTAAGTACTGTTCACTTCCCTTTAATTTTGTTGTAATATATTAAAGGCAAAACTTAAATTTAAATAATGCACCTTCAGATCCCTGGATAGTAATTTTATTTTCTAATTCCAGCAAAATGAATCCCAGAACAGTTTTGTAGCCTAGCATCCTTGAACATTAAAAATGATGATATATAATGAAAATTCATGAGACGTAAACATATAAGAGATTGATAAAAAAAAACTCCTAGAATTTATTTTTAGTACAATCTTTATTATAAAATATGAATATTATTAAAATAAATACTGTCAGATTTTGGAATAAAATATTGTTAAATACTGTTTTGTTACTATTTATGGAAGAAATAAACCTTTATAGAGTATGTTTTAAGATACAGTCAAAATAAAATTATTTTGACAGCCACCATGTTTCTCTTTAGAGGCAAATAGCATGCTTTAGTAATATACAACATTGAGACTATATGAAATGTAAATAACTAGTTTTATGAAATAATATATTTATAGAGTTAAGAAGGTAATAACATAATGGAAGTTACAATAATAGTATTCAGTAAATAAATGTTTTTAGTCACATATGAATGTTCTTAACCCAGTAACATGATATATAAAATGTAGCATAACTTTATATAGAAATGAGTTTTAAACACTAAGAGCCTCATTCAATTCTCCATCCAGAACTCGATCTGAGTTGGACTTACGTCTGTGGGCCTGCTGCGAGCCTGCAGCAGCTGCAAGTTAATGTGTTATTCAATTGGCCGGGGCCGCAAGTCCCGGCCCAATAGCGCACATCGCAAACCATGCAATCGAAAGTAGCATTTGCTGGCTTGAACATGATCACTGACGCAAGGCCGTAACTCGTGGTTAGAAACAGCCAATGTAATGTGGGTCCTATCATGACTCGTGGTTCAAGCCTGTATGACTTTGAAATCCAACCTCCATTTTTCATTGAAGTTCTATGTGCTTGAACCACGAGTCACGATCGGACCCACATTCCATTGGCTGTTTCTGACTACGAGTTCCGGCCTTGCGTCAGCGTTCATGTTCAAGACCATAGGACTTCAATGACGGAGGTTGGATTTCAAAGTCATTTGAGCTTGAATTAGGAGTTACGATCAGAGCCATATTCCAGATATAATGCAATATTGATAAAGCCGTAAATAGGATATTCTATTACATGCGAGTTCCATTATATGTATTAACACATTGATTGCCAGGAACGATGTAACACGTAAATTAAACATGAAATCAATCAATTCGATTTGCGAGCTTGAGAATGGTGTGCTATTAATTCTAAGACCTAACATCACTTTCCCTTTTAATAAAAGTACAGTAGAGTATTTATGTATTCATTTACAGGGCTCTGTACATGTCATTAAGCCCTTTGCGAGACCTCTTTGGTACCAGTAACTTGTTGGTCGACTTTTGCCATTTGCAGGCTTGACGGAGTGGTTAGCGAGGGGGAATCAAAACAATTAAATAGCGATGTTAGCGTTCGGAAGTCTTGCGGCCGTGAAAGATCAAAGGCTTGGAGGGACATTTACTTGCGATTTGAACAATCGCAATGGATCGCAATGAAACGCAGCTCAGAGCCGTAATTTGATCGAACCCGCAAACGGAAGCCAATTGAATAACAAAATCAGTTACGG
Source organism: Discoglossus pictus (assembly GCA_027410445.1). NCBI lineage: Eukaryota > Metazoa > Chordata > Amphibia > Anura > Alytidae > Discoglossus > Discoglossus pictus. The sequence goes on from CM050173.1 coordinate 42,958,268, forward strand.
GCTCCATTTGCGAGCCCAATGCCTCAATTGAATGAAGGTCCAAATTTGTAGTTGCTTTTGCATGTCATGATTGAAGTTTATGAATAAAAATAAGAAACACAAGTATATAATGTCAAAGTTGAAAGAATGGGTCATAATGTAGTCGTTAGGCTATTTCAGAGCATCTACTTAGCCATTGAAGCATCCAAATGGTAAAAATTCTGTTAAAATTAGAATTTTTCAAATGTCATTCTATTCCTTAACAGTTCAGGACAATAACAACAATTCCATCAGAAATAACACCACTGTAGGTTAGAATAAAATATCACCAACATTAGCTATGTAGGCTGACATATGATGTACATATCTCGGGCATGACGTGACCAAGTGTATGATGAAAATGGCTATGGTGTGTATTTTATATGTACATGAAAAAGTCTGCATCTTAGACCATATATAAGAAATACAGTATTTGTGTTAAAGCTGAAAGAGATGCTTCCTTTTTTTGCTTACCGGTAACTTAGAAGTAGCACTTAAGGTTAGGAATTAATGTCAGGAAGTGTATAACTGCTAACTTATAAGATCAGCTGGCGAAGATTCAAAATACCTGTATGCTACAAAAATTAGCAGGCAAAAAAAAACCTTTAGCCATTTTTAGATATTGTAATAGTGTGACATTGTAAGGGGGATATAAGGCAGGAGGTACATACGTTGATTAACATCTTAGTCCGATCAGAAACTCACCATGGAACCATGACTTGTTCCATAACCATTTGTCTCCATCTCATGCCAAAAAGTAATGCATTTTAGGGTCTCTCCAGCAGAAGCCCCTGATATACCTTTATTGCTGAGCTTTAGCTTACACTCCTCACATAACCCAACCTAAATTATATTATTTCCAGCTACTATTTTCAAGTACTGCCTATAAAAACCACAAACTGCTGAGTAATAAGGAACCAATTGTACCAGTAATAACCAGTCAACATTTCAAAGATATAAGCCCAGTGGCCCAGAAATGCTATTTTTGGTAGACTCTGGTAATGTCTGTATGATGACATGCTTGTTATCATTCATTTTCAGTGCATAGCATGGACAGCAGGTTTTGTAGTGTTTATACAACTGACTGCTTCCGTATATATGCAGGGGAATGTTGTCGGTGTCAAACACAAAAACCTCCTTCATTTTCAAATGTGACCAGAAACCCTCTTTATTCCACCTACCTCAAGAGAAAACTAAAATGTCAGGATGTACCCGTTAATACTCCAGGACCAATTTGGATACAAGCAAAGTGGTCTGAAATTAAGATTTTCTATAAAACTGATTTAATGGTCATATTCTACACAACTGCTAATGCAGTTAGATGCTGCATGCTTCACAAAATACAGTGGACCTTTTCTAAACTAGAGCTCACACATTTTTATGAACAAAATATATACGCTTTTGAATGCAGGAACACATAAAATAGTCTAGAATTTAGTGACCTTTAATTTTATTTGTCTACATTCACTAGAATTAAATAAAACTATATGAAAGCAAGTAATTGCTTATTTTCCTCATATTGCGTATATACTGCTTCTTCTCTTTTGAGTGTCCTTAATGTTGGCATGAGAATACTAAAAATTGCTCTTGACTAATTCAAGATAGCTGTTATGATTTAGCAGTCACTATAGCATTCTGATAAGGATTTGTGATACAGTGTTCATTCAGCCTGGGACACAAACTTTATCACACTGTGCCAGTAATGATAGAAGGTGATACACTGATAAGTCAGTAGAAGGAGCCAAAAAGTAGAAAAATTAAGATTCTTTAGAGAAAATTGCAGTTTATAAAAAAAAAACACCAAAAAATGATTTTGTGAAGTTGAATATCTTAATGTTACAAACAGTAATACAAAAAAGCATAATATGAAATCTCAAAAACAGTCCATGTCAATCTTTTTGACCAGTAATTATCTATAATACTCAACTTCAGCATGCTATAAGTACTTCACTTTGCCTACAGCCCTATTAAATTCCCCTAACATGTAAAAACGTAGCCTGTAAGACTTACTGCTATTAAACTGGCCAGGTAAAACAAGCCACTGCCAGTGTGTGGGTTTGGAGCAAAAAAACAAACTACGGGATGTGGATTATGGAACTTCGCGGCAGCAAATCCTTTGTTCTCTCAAAGAATTAATAGCACAATATTCTCAAACTCACAAATCAGCCAATAAAAATAATTTATTTCTTATTTAATTTCTGTGTTATATCGATCCCGGCAATCAATGTGTTAATACATATAATGGAACTCACATGGACTAGAATATCATATTTACGGCTTTATAAATATTGCATTACTGTATATCTGGAATGTGGGTCCCATCGTAACTCATAATTGAACCCCGTAAGACTTTGAAATCCAACCTCCATTTTTCTGTGACACAATGATGACGATTTCTGTTTCCATCGGCTCCATTCTAAACCCTACGGATTTTGACTAATTGATCATGCTCACGGCCACGCATCCGACATTTGAAAAAGGATTTACGGGTTTGCGTCTCAAACCCATAACCTTTGGCCTGTTCTAATTTAATAGCTATGTAACTTGGCCAAATTTCAAGCCCCCAACCCTTGTGAGCTTCCGGATGCTGCTAGGGTCTTCTAATTTAAAAGGGCTGCTAGTTATTAAACTCACCAAATTTTTCAAAAGTTAACAGGATATAAGTACAGTGGTACCTCGGCATTCGTCTACCTCAAAACTAGTTGACTTTGGTATACAATGCATTTTGACAAGGAAAAATGCCTCAGCACTCGTCGTTGGCTTGGCACTTGTCGAGCTTGCTAAGAACTGTATGAGTCAATTTACATGAATCCTTAAGGGTTCTTTAGTACTCATCATTTTCTTTCGCCACTCGTCGTGGCTTCTGAAACCAATTAACTACGAGTGCCAAGGCACCACTGTACAAGACTCATCTGGGGCTTTTTGGGGTAATTGAGTATTATCTTATTGTATATTGTGCTGGAGCTTTATAAATAATTATACTCTCTTCAAATACTCAGTTACTCATTGAAACAAATAACGCCACTTACAAGTAGGTTTATAAAACAATTTAATAAAAAAATAAATGTATCTATCAAGATAAGTCTAGTAAATCTTTTCACAAACTGAAGGGTCTGTTATCCCGAAATGCTTTGCAAATAAAAGACAATAACCTTGTTTTAAAGGGCCTCTGTACTTTATAAAAATGTCACATGCTTTTATGTATATAACAATCGAACAACATTAGCAGCTATGCAAAAGAGGAACGTAAAGGAAATTGTATGACATCTTATATTTAGATGATGAGTGTGTCAAGGTGAATTCTTACTTAGCCTGCTAGTCTGTCTGTAGCTTGAAATGAAGAATATTCTATAGGGGCTCACTCTTTTATTCTATTATTAGAGGGCTGTGTGAACTGACAGCCTTTCTACAGAAATTAATAGCGATATTATCTGTATCCACAGTTCCTCCCATATTTATATGGGAATATATAGATAGAAATTAAAGGTAGTATTTATTCATTTTAAACTTTGTAAAAACATGTTGCACATTATCAAGTCTTCAAAAGAGAATACTATAAATATGACACTTCAGCGTTCCTTTAAATCTTTTTGGGAATCACTGCCTTCTGTTTCTACAAATGAGATGGGGTGAGTCTTAAGATGTTTATTTATTTTATGACCCTGATCTTATTTGGAAAATGACTACAATGATTCATCTCTTCTCTGCTTGTAGTAAACTAGACCAATACGAATGAGGGTTGGATAAACATTTTAATTATTTTGTTTTGATTTAGAATTCTTAGAAATGATGGAAACAATTGACCCAATCAGTTTGCCATTTTTTACCTCTTGTAAAACTCAAAGTACCTCTCAGGTTTTTTTCAGTGTTGCTTAATGACTTGGAAAAGTCTTATCCATTAGCTACAGAGTTCCACTTATTACACTGAAAACATTTCAGATAATTAGAATCACAATATGTGCACATTTATGTTTGAATGATCATCTTACCCTGGAAATACTATTTCCTTACAGACAAGTGAAATAAAATGAATTCATTTAGGCAATGAGCCATTTGATGTAGGTGAAAGAGTTTTGTAATGGTTTAATAGTAACACTCCAGTGAGTGAATAACTCACTTTGTATAATCCTCTTAGGCTTTAATTATATCATAATAACTGCAGTGAAGACACTGTTTTATTTTGCGACACAATAAACTATATGTGTTTTAAAGAACCATGATAGTTCTAGTAAAACTGCACATTTTGAGAAGCATGTAAGTTACTAACATTATTAGCAGGTGATTATGTGTAGAAGAATTCATTTTGTCTTTGTTGCATAAATTCCCTTGAGCTGAAGCGTAACCGATATGTGGAGGGAGGTGTGGTGGTGAGGCACTCTTAAATCTAAAAAACATGGCGCCTTTAAGGCATGTGTCTGTTGTATTATACAGCTTTGAGGATAGCAGATGATGGATTATGCACAAAACAAAAGACCTACCCACAGTTTAAAAAAAAATATCTTTCAATAAATAAATATATACTAGCGACTTACCCGTCAAAAAATGACGTCAATAAGATTGTAAGGCAGGTAATGTTTGCGTGCAAAATAAATTTTGTTGGTGTTTTAAGATCCTTTGGCGCTCATTGCGAGGCTCTTGGTTGTTTGTGTGCTATGAGCAGCGTTGGTGTTTTTTTTTTGGTATGGCAATGAATAATTAATAAAATAAGAAATTAATATACTTTCCCTTTTGTGAAGTAATATATACAGGAAGCATTGTGTTGAAGAGCTGGCAATCTGTTTTCATGTTGCTGCAGCATCAGTGCTGTGGAGCTGCTGTGTAAAATGTCAGTAATGTGTGCACTGTAATAGTGTGCGTGCGCGATGCAAATCCGTTAGGGTAGCTGTGTACTTCCGCATTGTATAAGTTAGTGTTCTAAAATGGCGCCTAATGTGTGGTATGCGGCTGTGTCTAATTTAGCGTCCTTGCTTTTTCGGATGTCGGCCGACTTTTTCGGAAAATCCGTAGGTGTTTGGTGGTGTTTTGCGTGTTTAGGGTCCTTTAGCCTCGTTTTCGTTTTGTTTGGCGGAAATGTTTTCTCTCGCTTAGGTGATTTTCTGGTGTCTACAATTTGGACTTAAATGGAGGTGTAACTTCACTTGCAGAGGTTCTCGGTGTCACCCCTTGCTGTGGGTAACCTTTTTATCTGTTTGTTGTGTGTATTTATTGTGTTTCTAATGTTTTTGGGGTCGCACGGGTTGCGTCCTTGTTTTCAGATCTCGTACGTCTTTTTCGGAAAATCCGTAGGTGTTTGCTGGTGTTTTGCGTCTTTAGAGTGCCGTAGCTTCATTTTAGTTTTTTTTCGGTGGCCATTCTTTCTCTCGCTTAGGGGATTTTCGGGTGTCTAAATTATTTTATTTGGAGTTAAATTGAAGTGTAACTTCAGTTTTCGAGGTCCTGGGTGCCCCCCCCCCCCTTGCTGTCGGTAAGATTTTTATGTATTTGTTGTGTGTATTTTTTGTGTTTTTCATGTTTTCATGTGCGCGGGTTTCTGGCATTTTTTGCGAGGTCGTAATGGGTCATAATGCGTCTCGTATTTTTGTTTCGTAACTCCGTAAATTTTGCGAGGTCCGCAGTTGCTGCACGCAGCATTAGCAACAGCCTGCATGCTCACAACTATATATGTGATATATATATATATATATATATATATATATATATATATATATATATATATTAACAACAAAATCATTCATACATTCTCTGTACTTTGACACAGAACAGGTGTGATGATGGCACAATACAAAGCTTAAACTTTATTCATATAGCATTGTCATGCCCAGAAGGGCCCGCTGAACTTATTGGTCTATGGACTATTGTGAGCCCTGAAGAGAACCTGGTGCCTGAATCATGGATTCTGTTTTTTATAACCCCAGCCCATGTGCTTGCTAAATATTGCAATGGACATGGGACTTGCTAAGCAATATGACATGATGTTGCAATGTAATGTAGGCCACAGTAATCAATGTTGGGGTTACTACATTATGTTATTTGCACAGGGCAGTGTGTGAGTATTATGCAGTGTGTGTGTGTTTGTGGCCTTAACAGCAGGATTTATAATTGTATAGATTTATTGATGTGCATTTTCCTCAGGGAGCGTGATAGAGTGTATTACTGGGGGCTCTGGGGTGAGGGGAGTCCAGATATGGGGGTTATCTGTTTTGATAGGCAGAAATGAGCTAAGAGAAGTAGTGGGGGGGCATATAGATACTTTGTCTAGAAGATAGTATTTACAATACTAACTTCTCTGTGGTGAAGACTTCCTGACAGTGTAACTCCTTACAATAAGTATTTAGCTAACCTCTCCTTAGACTTTAAGGGTGACTTGTATGGGACAGCCATGGGCAGTGTGGGCTGGAGGGGGCATTGAAGGCAATGAGTTAAGGGACTGAACTTGGGCCAGAGGCAGGGGAGGTTTTAGTCCTCCTCCTTAGGACTGTCAAGGATGGACCTACCTAAAGATGACACAGTTTGAATCTTAACATGAATCTCATCAGTGTGGGGCTAGTTCCTTGTTTATGCAATAGATTTTGTGGGGAGCAGGTTAATACAACAGTCGCTTAACTTATGGTGGACAAAGGAGTGATAGAAGCCCTCCACCGTACAAACTACAGTAGTATAGGAAATGAATAGTACATAGTAGTGTTCTCATTTGAATGTCTAAACATAAATTAAAAAACATATTTCTCTGGGAAACTGGGCAGGTACATGCAAACGAGCCCGCCAATGCATTTTCACTCTTAAATCCAAAAAACACTTTATACATTTCATTATTTCTCAATGCCTAAAAAAAACATCTAGCTCATGTTATTACATTACAGTGGCATTTTAAACATTAATACACATTTCCCTAGCCCTTTTCATATACCACATGCTTTTTAAAATAAATACATTTGTCCAGTTTGCTAATATAAAGTTAAATGTGTTAATTTGTGTGGAACAGTGTGCTTGATTAGTATAGCAGAGAAGAACTAACTGGATTTTAATAAAAAGATACATTACAGAAATAAATGAGCTACTATGGTATAAATTAGCTCAAAGAGCAAGCTACTCAATAATTTATTTTGTTTTTAAAAAGTGATTAAACAAGGTATAGCAAATTTTCTGCATTCTAATAGATAACTTATAAAATAAACATTAAATTAAAAATCCGATATCAATATCCAGTTACTCAATTTAAACCTGAAACTAAAGATATGTCTTTACATGGAAAAATAAGTTGTTTCATATGTTTGCTAGTATTAATGTGATTGTTCAAGAATATTGATTTTTTATTTTATTTCTATATAAACAAACAGAATTCCAAAATTCTATCTCAGAAAACTTTGATTTGAACAGTGGGGTCTTCTCCACTTTATAAGTAATCTTATGGTTTGATATTTGGCTTGTCACGCAGGTTAAGCTCTCAGAAATAATTAATAGAGAATTATTTTTTCTGTACTGAGATAGCCTCTTTTTGTGAATGAGGAATGAAACTTACTGTCCACCTTGCAACAAACAATATTTTTCAAAAAGTTTTAAACTCACTGTAAGTCTATCCAATTGGAAAGTGCTGAGATGGAATTTATGCTGCTTCCCTCCTCAGAGTTCTCTTTTAAATTTAGAAACACATATTAGATTCCACAACCTGTCTGCAATTCGGTCTAAAAAACATGGCTTATTAACTATCAAGATGGCCTTATGTTAATTGCAGGCATGCATGAATTGCTTTACTATGGTGGCCCCTAGCAGGTCAGGTTAGTAGATGAACAAACATATTAGTCTGAAGCTACGCATTTGCAGCTTCATACCATTTACTGTTGAAACAGGGTTTATGCTATATACATTCCATGAAAATGTATTTTCCTTTCACTCATCATATCATTTTTACTAAATGCTTTTCCTTTGTATTCAATCCACCACTTCAGCATCCTTGCCTTTCTTTGCACATGCTCTCCCTCTTGATCTTTCACTAGCTTTCAAGCTACATTGTGCATAGGATAGGAAGTACCTTCTGTTCCTTGTCAGATATCAACCATATTGCTACTGCACCAATAGGATTTTTCAGCTCCAAGGCCATATTGATTGCTGCCCAGAGCTAGGCACATCTAAAATCTGGTATAGTTTTCACTGTAAGGGAATGATTCATAGCCGGGGCAGTCATAACTTAATGCTTAAAAGTCTTTCAGACTTGCCTTTCTATATCAGAGAATGCTTGGCTATCCACATATACATCAATGCTTCTCAGTAAAACATAAACTGACATGACTGCTATTTAGTGCTGTTTTACTGAATGTTTTGCAATGTTTGCTTATTTTCCATGTTTTTTTTTTCTTTACCTTTATGTCATATTGTATATATTTATCATTACTAATATAATCTACTATTATAACATACATATTGTTGTAGTGAGAACTACAAAACCTGTGTTTATTGTATATAAAGTAGCAAAGGGTTTCAATGGAATGAAGTTCAATGTAGCTTTTAAATCTTACATTTGAGCTTCAGTTTATAAACTTTCGCAGATATACTGCTCTCCAATCATAACAGGGAGTGGAAAGGAATTATACATGAGGGTCCTTATAGGGTTCTTTATCTATTGTCCTATTATCTAACTTCTATCCTGCTATTCTAGGCAAATCTATATAGTCCAAAAAAAAATTGTACAGCCTTCTGAACATTTTCTCATTCACACCTAATAGTGGATATACTGGAAGATACAATGCTAATTTCAAAATCTATATTTAATTTTTTTGTCTTCAGATATTTATTTTATTGATGATCAGTAAATAAATAGACAAATAAAAACCCATACAGGGCCATTTAAGTCAATATTGTATGGTATAAAGTGTTACATTTGTCATTAACACAGATTTATTAAAAAAGGGGGTATATTTATCAGCCATAGTAAGAAATATAATTAAGTGAAACTAAACAAATAGGCCCTCATTCAATTATAATTTGGCCAACTGAATAGGGCTCTAAATAAGCACATAACATATATTTTTTAAAGAAGTTTTTAGTTAGTAAGCATCTATCCAAAAGCAAAGTTTTCACTAACTAAAAACTTCTTTAAAAAAAAAAATGCTATGTGCATATTTAGAGCCCTATTCAATTGGCCAAATCGCAATTGAATGAGGGCCATATAGTTAATATACCCACCTTCTGTGTAATGTCATGCAATTTGGATATGACACAAATATTACAATGTATAGAATAATATATTTTCTTGAGTTCAGTTATCAATTTATAGACAAGTATATGTTTTATGAAGAACAGCGTTTATTGAAACAATAGCAAAGTCAAGAATAACAATTGGATGTATCAAAGTTTGTTAAAACAGCCTATTTTTGGATAGATTACAATATTAAATCTATAAGAGGTTTACTAAAATCCTTTTAAATGATTGTATAACAATCTATTTTACTATACATACTATATTCTGTTAGTACAATATAGAAATCAATAAGAAGTGTATAAAATCCTATCAAACTTGGATCAACAATCAGATATCTATTCCATAGAATACTGTACCCAAAATTGTTAGCAGGGAGACCCTTTCTGGTTTGGACTGCTCCTTAACTTGTTTAGAAGTAATCCCTTTTGGTCTTTTTTAGGAGGAAATTGTAGTATAGATTGATTTAGCGAATAATCACAGAGAAAATATAAAAGGACAGAAGTTTAAGCCAGAAAGTGACAAACAACAAAACCCAGAGAGCACCTTGAGTCTTGAGCCTCTCTTTATCCTAATATATAAATTCCTTTTTACCCATTCCCTATCACAGGGCTTAATTCAACCAACTATAATAGCATCTTGCGATATTTGTATGTATATGCATAATTAAGACATGCCAATAAAATGGTGTATAAACATATTTCTGCCTGTTAGGGAGCAAACTCGCTGCAGGGCCGAACAAAGAACTATTATGGAGTATGCGTTGTTTTTTTAGTAATAGTTTGAGCCAAATTAATTTTTTAGGTTTAAATAAAGCACTGTTCCTCTATCTACACCTGTTGATAGCCCTCAGTGAAAACAATGATGAATTTAACAAACCGTAACTTCAGATACATGAATTACTGTCATCAGACTATCTTGTTCAGGCGCCTAAAATTATTTGGTGTTGGCCCGGCTCCGGCTTGACTGAACTTATAGTAACTGCAAATAGTTTTTGTGTAAAAGATGGTTGTTTAACCCTTCACCTGGAAACGAGTACACAATACGTATGTATGTTTTTGCAGTGGTAACAACAGAACAAACAGACAATCATATAAAGTAGACAATATATATATATATCAATATATTTATCTATTTGTCTCTATATTATGAATACCTTTGTCAATAAAAAAGTTATTACTATTCACTGCAATACTCTGATTATTCAACTGGATTACTAGACATTCACGGCTACCTTACTCTTTATATATATATATATATATATATATATATATATATATATATATATATATATATATATATAAAGTATATCACATTTATAGTTGTCAGCATGCAGGGACGCATTTATTGACAAGGAGCGCCAAAGGCGCTCCTTGCGCTGGTGGATATAAACACCATAGGCGCTCATCCCTACAACCCCCTATGACTTTCGACCCGCAAATGCGGACCCTCACGAAGCGAGAGGCCGCATTTGCGGCGGTGGGGGCTCAACGGTGCCTCACACGCGGTTACAAACACCCACACAAGCGGCACTACCAAAATACATCTGGACATAGAAAAAAAAACATTACAACCTCGCAAAAATACCTTAACTGCCGAACCGGCCGCACCTAAAAACATTAAAAATACATAAATACACACAAAAAAATAGATAAAAAGCTTACCCACAGCAGGGGGGGGGGGGGGCATCCAGGACCTTTGCAAGTGAAGTTACACCTCAATTTAAGTCCAAATTCTTGAGTTCACACACGAAAATCCCCTAAGTGAGAGAAAAAATGCCCGCCGAAAAAAACAGAAAACGAGGCTCCATGTCCCGGACCGCCCAGCCACGTACAACTTACCCAAGAAGGGATCCGATATAAGCTCGGAAACCTGCATTAACCCCACGTGATCCGAGATAAGCTCTTTAAACCCGCATTAACCCCACAATAACACTCGCAGTGGGATCGGGGATCCCCGCTGCAATGAAAATTCAAAATTCCTGCCTTACGGGTCCATAAAGTACCGTAAACATCCTTAAAGGACCCGTAATAAATAAAAAATTGTCATCATCAACCCCTAAAAAACACTGTCACTCATGGGGGTCAATCTAGACCCCGATAAACCCCTCAATTAACTCTGGCACTCATGGGGGTCAATACAGACCCCCATAAACCTATAATTAACCCTGTCACTCATGGGGGTCAATACAGACCCCCCATAAGCACTTAATTAACCTTGTCACTCATGGGGCTCAATACAGACCACCATAAGCCCATAATTAACACTGACAATCATGGGGGTCAAAACAGATCCCCCATAAACCTATAATTAACCCTGTCACTCATGGGGGTCAATAAAGACCCCCATAAGCACTTAATAAACCCAGTCACTCATGGGGCTCAATACAGACACCCATAAACGCCTAATTAACCCGTCACTCATGGGGGTCAATACAGACCCCCATAAACCTATAATTAACCCTGTTCCTCATGGGGGTCAATACAGACCACCATAAGCACTTAATTAACCCAGTCACTCATGGGGGTGAATACAGAGCCCCATAAACCCAGAATTAACCCTGTCACTCACGGGGGTCAATACAGACCCCCATAATCCCATATTTAACCCTCTCACTCATGGGGGTCAATACAGACCCCCATAGGCCAATAAATAACCCTGGCACTCATGGGGTCAATAGAGACCCCATAAACCTATAATTAACCCTGTCACTCATGGGGGTCAATTCAGACCCCAATAAGCAAATAAATAACCCTGCCACTCATGGGGGTCAATACAGACCCCCATAATACATTAATTAACTCTGTCACCCGTGGGGGTCAATACAGACCCACATAAACCCTTAATTAACCCCGTCACTCATGAGGGTCAATACAGACCCCCATAAAGCACTTAATTAACCCGGTCACTCATGGGGGTCAATACAGACCCCCATAAACCCATAATTAACGCTGTCACTCAAGGGGGTCAATACAGACCCCCATAAGCCAATAAATAACCCTGGCACTCATGGGGGTCAATACAGACCCTCATAAACCCTTAATTAACCCTGTCACTTATGAGGGTCAATACAGACCCCCACAAGCACTTAATTAACCCCGTCACTCATGAGGGTCAATAGAGACACCCATAAACCCATAATTTATCCTGTCACTCATGGGGGTCAATACAGATTTTCAGCCTCTATTTAACCCATCAGTCCCATAATGGTATATTATGAACCTTATGGGGCTGTTACAACCCAACATTAACCACATAAGTGCCATGACAGTCCTCAAGGACCATCATGACACTAAGTATAAACACTACACTGCACTATACTCCCCAATAAAACATTAAATCTAAACTAGACCCCTCTACACCCCTCTACACTAACCTATTAACACCTACACTACCTACCTACACTACCTACCTACCCCATAATAACCCCCCACCATTTTAATTACATAAAATAAAAAACTAAATTCACCAAAAATAAAAAAAATCTACATTACATAAAATAAAAAAAACTAAATCACAAAAAAAAACATCTACATTACATAAAATAAAAAAAATCTAAGTAACAAAAAAAAAAGGAACATTACAGAAAATAAAAAAATACATTACAACCCCCACCCCCCCTCACTACAGAAAATAAAATACACACCTGAAAGGGAAATACATAGAATACATACACTACAATACAATACAATACAAATAACATAAAATACAATACAATACCCCATATCTAACATACAATCAATACTATATACAGTATCTAAAATACATCCCACAATCTAATATACAATAAATCCTATCTATCTAAAATACATTCCCAATCTAATATACAAAACTATATAATATACAATACCTCCTATCTATCTAAAATACATCCCCCAATATAATATACAGTAAATCCTAACTATCTAAAATACATCCCCCAATCTAATATACAATACTATATAACAGTGGTGGCGAACCTATGGCACGCGTGCCACAGGTGGCACGCCGTGCACCTTCTGTGGGCACGCGGCCTTTAGGACGCCGGCTGCATGCTTGGTCTGCTCATCGCGCGCGCACGGCGCCTGAGCGCTCTCCCGTCACTTAAAAAAGGAAGGGCTGTGCTAGCGTGCGCGCGCGGCGCAGGCGAACAGACTCTCCTCGAGATCCGCAGGGGGAGAGGCAAGGGGAAGGTAAGAGTTATGGGGCAGGGGAGAGACAAGCGGTAGGGGAGAGACAAGGGAGAGGGGGAGAGAGAAGAGAGTTGAGACAAGGGGGAGGGAGAAGGGGAGAGACAAGAGTGGAGGGAGAGACAATGGTGTAGGGAGCCAATGGGGAGTTGGACAGATAAGGGAGAAGGGGAGAGACAATGGAGAAGGGGGAGACAAGGGGAAGTGGAGAGGCAAGAGGAGAAAGAGAAGGGTGGGGGAGACAAGGGAGAAGGGGAGAGAGAAGGGGGAAGACAGTGGAGAATGGGAAAGAGAAGTGTGGGAGAGAGATAGAAGGGTGTGGGAGACTAGGGAGAATGGGAGAGACAAGGTTGGGTGAAACAAGGGGGTAGAGAGAGCAGGGTGGGAGAGACCAGGGGGAGAGACAAGGGTAATGGGAGACACAAGGGGAAGGGGAGAGACAAGGGGGGAGACAATGGGGAGGGGAGAGACAAGGGGGAGAGAGAGTGACTGGTGGGAAGGACAATAGTGAAGTACAAGGAGAGACAAGGGTGGGGGTAGAGACAAGAGTGAAGGAGATACAAGGGTGGGGGAGAGATAAGCAGAGAAAGAGGGAGGGAGGGAGGGAGGAAGAAAGGAGAGCAGAGAGAAGGGAGGATGGAGAGAAAGAAAATAGGGAGAGGCAGAAGGGAAAGGAAGAAGTAAGAGAGTGAGATGGGAGAGAAGGTAGAGGCACATGAGAGGAAGGGAGAGGAGAGAAAAAGGAAGAGGGGGATGCAAAAGGGAGAGGTAGAGAAGGGAGAGTGAGAGAAGGGAGGAGTGAGAGAGAGGGGAGAGGCAAAAGGGAGAGGTAGAGAATGGAAATAAAGGAGGAGGGAGAGACACAGGGAAGGAAAGAGACAAGGGGGGTAGAGGCAAGGAAGAAAACAAAGACAATTGTGAGCGGTACAAGAGAGGAGAAATAAGGGTGGGAGAGAGAGAAGGATGGAGGGAAGAGACAAGGGAGAAGGGGAGATACAGGGGTGGTGGGAGACAAGGAGGAAGGGGAGAGACAAGGGGAGGGGAGAGAGAAGGGTGTATGATCCAAGGGGGGGGGGGAGACAAGGGAGAAAGGAAGAGACAAGGCTGGAGGGAGAGACAAGGGGGAGGGGAGAGACAAGAGGCGAGAGAGGAGGGTGGGGGGAGAGGGAAAAATGGGGGAAGAGACAAGGGGGAAGGGGAGATACAAGGGTGGGGGAGAGACAAGGGGGAAGTGGAGACATAAGGGGCAGGGGAGAGACAAGGGAGAATGGGAGAGAGAGAAGGGTGTAAGAGACAAGGGGGAGTGAGAAAGTGAGAGACAAGAGTGGAGGGAGAGACAATGATGTGAAGAGACAAGAGGGAGTGGTAGTCAAGAGAGAAGGGGAGAGACAAGGGAGAAGGGGGCGACAAGGGGAAGCGGGCATATGCATTAAGGGAGCAATGTATAAAATTGCTATTTTTGGATTGAAAGAGTGAGGTGCATTGTATTCTCATTTGCATGGCCCTGCCTTTTAGACATGTGAATGGGCTTATTAATGTAATATTAATTTCCTCTCTCTAAAAATGTATATATATATACATACAGTGGGGGGGGGGGGGAGTATTTGATCCCCTTCGGATTTTTTTTGTCCATGACAAAGAAATGATCATTCTATAATTTTATCAAAAATGACGGGAATACAATTGTAAGGCTGGCAATGCTGTTTGCCACATAATGTGAGGCTTTTGCTCCTCTGAGCACCATTTGCGTGGCGCGCACTAACTGCCATTTGTTTTATTTTCAACATTCTGCGTTCCTGTCGTTGTTCGTCTAAGACTCAGTATTCAGGTTTAATTGCCGTGTTGGCACTTAGAGGGGAAAAAAGTTGGCATGTATTGCGGTTTGGGCACTCGGGCTCAAAAAGGTTCGCCATCACTGCTATATAACATACAGTACATCCTATCTATCTAAAATATATCCCCCTATCTAACATAGAATAAATGCTATCTCTATATACAAACCCTAATTCTAAGCTAAAATAAAATAATTAAGACCACTTACCTTTGCAGATGTCCCTTCAGATCAGCAACCTAGGGAAAAAAATCAAATAAAATGAGTACAGCATTTCAACACTTTTTTTTTCTTGCACCGTCATTTTTGACGGGCAAGTTGCTAGTATAGATATATTAATGATCTTTTACCCACAAATGTCACGACAGTATGCTATTTAGCTAATGTATCCTATTAAAAGTTTATAGGTTACATAAAAAGCATAGGAAGAAATTATTTTCTGTGAATAATCATTGCTTTATTTACTGTATGTTATTTTAAAAACAAAAATGTTGTCTCTCACTATATCATAATTGCTTACATAATAAATGAAATGCTATTTTTTTGTATTATTCCAAACATTTTATATCAATAATTAATGAGAATCCTACAAACGCACATATTGGAAATATGAAACTACTGTAGTTATTTAACACATTTTAATCTATCCTCACCAAAGTTTAAAAACCCAAACAAACTCACTGCTTTCAACATAAGCCAATAGAATTTCAGAGTTGATAATATTTCTTCACATGAGATAAAATAACATTTTGGATAAATCTAATCATTAAACTCTTAATCTGTTAAATTCTGAATTTCAAAGAAACTTGGAGCCTTATTCAATTACAAGCGCGCAACTCCATAGTTCGTCTCCGATTACGATGCTATTCAATTGCTCAAGCCCGCAAGGTACTGTCTCAAAGCCGAAACCATAAACCATGTACTGGTTCATAGCAGTTCAGGGCGGGAACATGATCAATTAAGCAAGACCGTAACTTTCCATTTCGAATCAGCCAATAGAAAATTACTGTCATTATTAGGGCAGTAAAACATGGAGGTTACATGTCAATCAATTAGGTTTGGCGGTCTGATATGCGATTAGCCTTGCAAACCTGCAAAATAAAGAATTATAAAATGAATGCCAATACTGTTCTAGTCAATATGGGTGGCCTGATCCGAATGATTTGCGAGCTTGAGACTGTTGTGCAATCAATTCAAATGTATATCATCGCTTTCCCTGTAATGTACAGTGCAGTATTGATTTTTTATTTCCATTTACAGTGCTACTTGCAGGTCTCTCTAGCACCCTTAGGATTTTTTCCTTCATTTGCCATTTACGGGTGTGAAAACATTTGCGGGCTTGGGGAAATTAATCAACTGAATAGCGATTTGCGAGTTTTGCGAAAGAAAAAGATCAAAGGCTTTGGGAGGCTGTAAGTTACGGGTTTAACCATCGCAAAGTTTTCAAGGCCGTAACTCATAACCCATTTGGAGCCCTCGAAAATATGCCAATTGAATAGCAAATTAACTTGCAACCTCACTTACAGGCTACCAGATCGAGTGAGAGCTCGATTGAATCAAGCTCATATTTTGTTACTGATACTATCAACTCTGATTATGTCAAATGAAGAAGTCCTTTGATTGATGTTAGAACAATTTGACTAGAAATATGCAGTGTCTTTCCCAAGGTCTAATAGGAAAGTTCTGTCTAATTTCAAATTGCAGTACAAATAATTTATCTGAAGCCTCAAAATTGTCCTCTCACATATTCATGTAGAATTTATTTTTAGGTTAAAAACATTTGAAGTCATTATGTCCAAGACAAAGTGGCTCTTAGAAGCTATCATCAAATAATATCATCCTCAGGGGGAAATGTGACCTCTTGTGGTAATATTTTCCCTGAATAGCACCGCTCTGCAAAGTCTTAACACAATAAAATCAGAACTTACTCAGATACTATCCATTTATTTATTTCCTGTCAAATCCTGCAATGTGTATAGTTGTCAGTCAGGAAATTGTATATGTTCTAGTTTTTACTTATATTAATGTTAGAAGCATCTTGTAATGCATGCAAAATGTGCTATTCTTATTACCCATAACCATCATATAGATCTCAAATTCAGAAAAATAATTTATAAATACATGCTAGGTTAAAAAGCAAATTACTATAATTGAATTAAACTTTATGTCTACATGTTTGAAAATGTTCACAGCTAGAGACGTAAACAGCCACTCGGATATTGAAAGAGTGTTTGTATCTAATGTATGGAAGATATTTCTGTAGGTTTATGTTAGGGGTGACTGGGTTCACCCAGCGTATATTCAGGGGTGAAGCCCTTGGGTTTGATCTCAGTGGCCTGCTGTATCAAACTTGACGGTAGGAACTTGCAATTGCATCAAGCTTGGTCACAGACACTTTCTTTGTCCCATAGTGGGGCTTGGTCACAGACGTATATGAAAGCAGTCTACATCTAAGGCAACACTCCAACAAGCATTGTGCAATAGATTCCCTCAAAATGTAAAGGCCCTAGAACTCACTGAATAAGTGAGCCTATGCCCTGTAGTTGATAATGGAATGAGTAATGACACATTGTGCAAACTCCCGGAAGTAAGGCCTACACAGCACCAAACAATTAGCAGAAACAAACTTGTGGAAGGGTGTGGCAGGGCCTTGAAGTGACTCACTGTGTACAGGTGGAGATGCATCCAGCAGTTCTCAGGCCAAGCCCAGAGGCCCAAGTTCTGGATTCCTCCTTGCCCTTCCACATGAACGACCAAACCAGGAACCCCCCCTTGGCAGTTTTACGATATATAAATAAGATATATTTATACCTTAAATAGTTTATTCACTCATATTATTTAGTGACATTCTTTGGACTGAAAGAATCTTAAAACACAGTCATCCCTAAAAGACTAAGATTAGTAAAGTGAGTCTTATACCATCCATACTAACTTGCAGTTTATATATATATATATACTAGAGACTTGCCCGTCAAAAGTGACGGAGCAATACAATTTGAAGCCATGGCAATGCTGTTTGCCACACAATGTCAAGCTTTTTGTACTCTGAGGACCTTCAGCGCTCATTGCGAGCCTTTCCTCTGGTGTACTTTTGCTCCTCTGAGCATCTTCGACGCTCATCACAAAGACAGATACATATGTCTATATTTTTAAAATAATAATCAATTAATTAGTTACTTAATATATTACTAGACTTTACCTATTTCTAATTAATATATCCAGCAATCAATAGCCTGAAGAGCTAACAATCTCCTTTTATTTTTCTGCATCATACAATGTACATTTGGCCTGTTGCTGCCCTGTGGAGAAAGTGTCATCAATATCCCAACTGTGCATTAGAAATAGACTGAGTGCGCCAGGGCAATGGTTATTAGTTGCAAGTTAGTGTTGTAAAATGGCGTCATTTGTGTATGTGTTACGCGGCTCGCGAGCATGTTATGTCCTTTGTAATAGGGTATTTTGTACGTGGTATGTTCCTGGGTAAAAGTTGTACGCGGCTGGCAGTGTTTTGCGCGGTAGTGTTTTAATTTTTTTAGGATACCTTTTTCTTTCTCGCTTAGTGAATTTTCTAATCGGAATCGGAAACTCAGCAAATTTGGCTTAAATTAGCGTGCAACCTCACTTCCAGACGTCCTGGCTGTCCATCCGTGCTGTGTGTGATTTTTTTTGTATTTTATTTTTGGGGGTTTTTCTTGTTTTTAGATTTGCGCGGTTCGGCCTTTAACTTCGTATTTTTCCGACCTCATATATTTTTTTTCTAAGTCCCACATCTCGTAATATTTCTTTTTCTAAGTTCTGCATCTCGTATTTTTTTTCTAAGTCCTGCGTTCATCAACTGCTTGCAGCCTAAGGCGATCCCGCGTTTCCTAAGTGCTTGGAGGCTGAGTTCCGCGTTTTTCAATGCCTCAACGGGTCGCCTTGTGAAGCCTTCCGTGCTCCTTTCTGCCGGTCCCATGAGATTCAATGCCTCCCCTGAGAGCCTCGCTTTGCGAGGCTCGCAGGCGATGAACGCCTTCGGCACTCATCGTCTAAGTGCTGCGAGTTTTATTGCCTCAACTGCTCGTCTCGCAGGAGATGAGCGCCTTCGAAGCTCATCGTGAGGCTTCCAGGCGATGAACGCCTTTGGCGCTTATCGCCTAAGTCGTACGCACAACGCAAAGCGTGACGACGTCTCGTAGTTCGACAATTATAAAATGTGATATAACTATGCGTGCAATATCAAAGCATTGCAGGAAACAGTGATACATTTTATTTGGACAAATATTATATTTAATGCGACAAGCTTTCAAGATATTTATCTCTTTATTTAGCCAAAATCAACACTGATTAAATTCTGTAAATAATAAAGAACATATACAGTTTCTCAGAAGGGACAGAGTAAGTGGTCAATATCACAGAGAAGATATATCAATGATTGGGGTGAATGCCCAAGGTTGGAGATTTATATAGAGAAAACAATCCATGTACAGTGGCAGGAAAAAAGTATTTCATCCTCTGCTGCTTTTGAACGTTTGTCCTCTGACAAAGAAATGATCAGTCTATAATTTTAATGGTAGGTGTATTTTAACAGTGAGAGATGGAATAACAAAAAAAAAATCCAGAAAAACGCATGTCAAAAGTTATCAATTGATTTGCAGGTTAATAGTGAAATAAGTATTTGACCCCTTCGACTTAGTACTTGGTGACAAAACGTTTGATGGCAATTACAGAGGTCAGACATTTCTTGTAGTTGGCCACCAGGTTTGCACACATCTCAGGAGGGATTTTGTCCCACTCCTCTTTGTAGATCCGTTCCAAGTCATTAAGGTTTCGAGGTTGATGTTTAGCAACTCGAACTTTCAGCTCCCTCAATAGATTTTCTATGAGTCCACTCCAGGACCTTAATGTGATTCTTTTTGAGCCACTCCTTTGTTTCCTTGGCTGTGTGTTTTGAGTCATTGTCATGCTGGAATACCCATCCACAACCAATTTTCAATGCCCTGGCTGAGGGAAGGAGGTTGTCACCCAAATTTGACTGTACATGTTTCCACATACATGTTTGACGGTGGGGATGGGGTTATAGGCAGCATTTCTCCTCCTCCAAACACAGAGAGTTGAGTTAATGCCAAAGAGCTCGATTTTGGTCTCATCTGACCACAACACTTTCACTCAGTTCTCCTCTGAATCATTCAGATGTTCATTGGCCTGTACATGTGCTTTCTAGAGCAGGGGGACCTTGTGGGCGCTGCAGGATTTCAGTCCTTCACAGCGTAGTGTGTTACCAATTGTTTTCTTGGTGATTATGGTCCTAGCTGCCTTGACATCATTAACAAGATACTCCCATGTAGTTCTGGGCTGATTCCTCACTGTTCTCATTATCATTGAAACTCCACGAGGTGAGATCTTGCATGGAGCATCAGACCGAGGTAGAATGGCAGTTACTGTATGTTTCTCCCATTTGAGAAAAATAGCACCAACTCTTGTCACCTTCTCACTAAGCTGCTTGGCGATGGTCTTGTAGCCCATTCCGGCCTTGGACAGCTCTTTGGTCTTGGTAGAGAGTTTGAAATCTGATTGATTGATTGTTCCTGTGGACAGGTGTCTTTCATACAGGTAACAAGCTGAGATTATGAGCACTCCCTTTAAGAGAGTGCTCCTAATCTCACCTTGTTACCTGTATAAAAGACACCTGGGAGCCAGAAATATTGCTGGTTGATAGGGGATCAAATACTTATTCCCCTCATTGACCTGCAAATCAATTAATACATTTTTTGTCATGCATTTTTCTTGTTTTATTTATTTTTATTCTGTCTCTCACTGTTAAAATACACCTACCATTAAAATTATAGACTGATCATTTCTTTGCAAGTGGACAAACATTCAAAATCAGCAGGGGATCAAATACTTTTCCCCCCCACTGTATTTATATATTATATAAATTTAACCATGAACAAACTCATACTCTGCATGCATTACTTGAATAAATTGAAAGAAGAAAACAGTAAGAGCAAAAAGAACATCTTTGAATGTTGGTAACATTCTAGAATGGAGTTATCTTTGTGGATGATATGATGCCCAGCTGGGATACAGTGACTGCTTTCATTCTGATTTTTTTTTTAAATTGTGCCTATTTCCCAGTGTAACAATCCATTTCACATTCAGGTCATTCATTGTGTGATGAAAAACACATTATAGGATGTCTATTAATATGAACCACTGATGTTGTATATCTCATTGTTATGTGTTGCTTTGTCACCTTTATAGAGTTTATGAAAGTTTATCAAGGGATCTCAGATAAGGCTTCGTTACATTTTCTCTGCTGGACCATGTTTTTTTACTTTCTTCATGTTTGATATCTATCATCTTGACTGTTGGTGATTTGGAAAAGTTAAATACCAACAGCCCCATCAAATTCGAAGCCTGTAGCTGCATTGGCACAACCGCAAACTTTCCCTTTAATTGAAAATACAGTAGTGTGTGTATATTTGCATTTACACTGCTACGGATAGGACTGTAACCCCCATTTGCGGGTTACAGCTTTGAACGCCAGTGGATTTGTAACAATTTAATAATGATTTGTGAACGTAACAGTTACAGGCTTGACACATCAAAGGATTTGAAGGTTTTTTTCCGCCTGCAACCCGCAGATCGTTAGCGGGTTGCTTTACGGGGGCCAAATTAATAGCTGTAAGTCTTGCAGGCTACATTACATGCTACGGTTTTACACGTTGAGGTAATTTAAATGCTGCATATGTAGTACAGTACATTCCAAGAATACTTTTATTTGCAGCTATAAAACTGCTATTTAGCTTAGAATGAATTTAAACCCAGCCCAAGTTGTCATGTCCCTAAGGTCACATGATTGAAGATCTTGGTTTTGTTTGACTATGTTTTCCTACTTTTTCAAGTTTGTGGCTGTCATCTTAAATGTTGGTTCTTGGAGAGGTGAAAGACTAGATGTAGAATATTCTCAGAATATTTTAATTACCAGAAATAGGACCCATACATATGGGTTACGAAGAGCTTAAAGCCGTCCCAACATGACACGGCTCTAAGGTCAATTGATAGACATTGTTGGTTTTGTTTGACCAAATGACTGGTTCATGAAAGAGTAATGCTCTGTCTTCTGCACTAATCAGCCTTTTTTTTTTTTTTTAATATAGATCATTGTGCATTTTTTTTGTAATCTCTGATTTTTGTAGTGTTATTAGTATACAATGCACAAGTTAAAAACTCCTGTGAAAATATGAGCTTCATTTTGCAAGTAATGGCAGTCACAAACAATATAGCACCGTTCAGTACTTAGCATCACATATCATAGGTCAAGGAACGGATTCCCAAAAGAATTCTTAAAACCCACGTAAATAATCAAGCACAGTTATACCATGTAATTACTAGTAGCATATCCCCTCTTACCCAGACACGCCAGTCCTTTCTTCATTTGGTTTGATTCAGCTAAACAGACATCATACTGATTAAATAAAGCATTCTTCCACCCAAGACTTTAACAACTCAATTTAGAACATTTCTGCATAATAGCAGACCCTCAGGTACCATCTCAGAAGCAGATTTTACCACTATAGGCCATGTTATTTAAATTCCCAAACAATTTGGAATTTAAGCCGTTTCCTTATCTCGGAAAGAAAACAAAGCTCACAGTTTAGATTTTTATAACCTGCAATAAAATGCTTTCTTCTATAAAGTAGAATTATAGCAAATATAAAATCTCAGAAATTTGAAACTATAGAAAGCAAGACGTTTGTCATCAGAAAGTCTGATTAAGATAACTCTCTAGAGGTGATTGAAAGACCGACCATGCCACTGTTGTAAAATAAATGTATGAAGTTATGACAGGAAAAAAAGTAATTTTGCATGTTGAGAGCTTTACTTTTGTCAAAGTCAAAATAAATTCATAATAGAGAATGATTATGTATTTTGGTATGTTATAATTTGCTATCCTTAATTTAAAAAACAAGCCACAGTAAATAGGTTCTGTAAAACATATGTGCATAACAGCACCTTAATATAATAACTATAATCACTCACAAAAAAAAGCTATAAAAACAATTTTGTCAGGTACAGAAGAAAGAATGTGGAAGTTCTGAATAGGTCACAAATCCATCTATTTACTACTCATGTTCTAGACCAGGAGTGGAAAAGCCTGGCCATGGAGAGCCCCACACAGGCCTGTATTTGAGGATATCCTTTCTGTGCACAGTTGAGTCAATTAGGATGACTGAAGAAGTGATTCATTCACCTCTAGCAACAGGGATATCCTCAAATACTGGCCTGTGTGGGGCTCTCCAGGACCACCACTCTTCTAGATCATAAGTAGGCAACAGGCAGCCTGGAGAGCACATGCGGCTCTCAGGTACTTTCCATATTGCCTTCATTCTGTTCTTTTTGAGCAGGAAAGCATGTCTTTCTTCAGCAATACAAAACTCAGTCCATTATATCTCTCTAAAACTAGCATATAATGCACAGTTGTACTGCTTTGCATTATCTTTGCCTATATTACCAACTAGTGACTTGCCCATCAAAAAATGACGGTCAATAAAATGTTAAAGACGGAAATGCTGTTTGTGATACAATGTGATTCTCTGAGACTCTTAAACATTTTTTTCTACAAAAATGGACAAAAATGTATAATAAAGATTTTTTATGTTTTTAACAATGAACTGTTAAACCATATTAAACTTTTTAATTGTCATGTATGCAGTAATAATCGAACAATACATGGAATTTGTATGAATAGGTATTGTGAACCATTACATAAAGTTTTCTAACATGCAACCTATATTGTAAACAGTGTTGAATGAATTATTTTTAACAATACTAACATCAATAGGTCAACTTTGTATAAATGAGTATTTTAAACCATTACATAATGCTTCTTAACATGCAACTTGTAGTTGAACTACTGGTAAAGCACATAGGTATTGAATCCAGAGGAAGGCAAACAGTAAAAAACCCCATTGAAACGTATCCAATTGTATCAAAGGGGGGAAAAAAATAATTCCTTCCTGACCCCAGTAACTGGCAGTCGGATTACTCCCTGGATGAATCCTGTCTATTTAATTATACATTTAAATTTGTAACAAATGATTATGCTGCTACTGACATAAATCCTTACTAACATTCAATAAATCAACTTTCCAAACCTTGTAAAATACAATGTTAACAATGGAAACGTTACCATAAGATCATAACATTTAAAATGAAATTAGTTAAAAATATTGTGATCTTAAATATTGAATCCAGAGGAAGCCCCCCCCCCCCCAAAAAAAAAAAAACAGTGAAACTTTGTCAATTGTTTAAAAGTCGGCAAAAAATGAATTCCTTCCTGACCCCATTAACTGGCAATTGGTTTACTCCCTGGACCAATACTATCTATATCATGAAACATTTAAATTTTGCAACAAATGATGATCCTGCTACTAACATTAAACCTTAATTACATAGAATGAATGAAAGGATTTTAACATTACAAACATGAACCTAAGGTATTTCAATGGAAACCGTAAAGCAAAGAAAATGCAAGGTAACTGTTTTGTGGGGCCAATCCTGGCAAAAATCACTTCCAAGACATTAAATTTTGTTTTTGTTTTATCTGTCAAAATAAGTTCCCTTTAAAAGCAATTTTGTCTATGAGAAATAACCACTTTTATTGTTGTTTCTTCTTTTTTTTCTATTTGTGTAGTTGTAGAAAATGGCACATACTTTTCCTAAGTGAACAAAGAGGTCCCTTAAAAAGAGACCACCAGACATCAAAGTTCGTCCGCGGGGTATAACCACTGTTCTCTATGTTTTTTGCCATCTCATAGAGCTTCCTTAGCGAAATAGTGGTCCTTTAAAAAGAGCCTGAGTGACATAAAATTGCGTCTTCAAAATAAAACCACTGTTCTCTATATTTGTTGTGAATTTGACATAGATATAAGAGCACTGTTGGTTATTGAATTGGGGTTTTTGTGGCTTAGTTGTAATTTTTTTTTGTTTGTAATTTAATTTACAGTACTTCATAGTAGATAACGTTTTTTGTAAAAATTCATCCATCATCTAATAAATCACCCTGACTTTGGTTGTTTTCAATATAAACTTTTATTTCCTTTGGATTCTTGCATCTTGAAAATGCAACATACAGTTGGCCATGGGCAAATACTGGTTCTTCTAAAAAGGATTCCAACAGATTGAAAAGTTTGTCCTTGTGATTTGTTAATGGTCATGGCAAATGCCATGATGATGGGAAACTGTCTTCTCTGAAGTACAAAAGGTAATCTACTTTCACTTGGTGCCAAATCTATTCTTGGTATGAAAACTCTTTCACCTTTATGGGTACCATTGAGAATTTCTGCATTTATGAAATGATCTTTTAGTTTTTGAAAAAATTATCTGTTCCCGTTACATAGTCCTTTTTTGAGGTTCATATTTTGCAGTAACATGACAATTGCACATTTTTTTAGATGCAAAATATGTGGTTGCATTCCAGATGGAGTTAATGAATTAAGAATTTCAGGTGAAAAGTTTGTCTGAGTTTCTTTGTCATCACCAGGTACACAATCTGCACTGTGATTTTTTGTGGTGCATCTATTAATTTTAATATTTCATTATTCAGAAGCAATGCATTTTTATTTTTGGACGTTAATATCACTTTGGTTGCAAGCTCTGCATAATCGTCGTTACTTATTGTATTTTGGAATATAGCTGATTTAATATCCTGTTTGCAAATCATATGAGATGGAATTTCCACTGTATCATCGGGTAAATTCTGAATTTGTTCTGTTTCTCCTTGTCCAATTTTGATGAGCCACTCATTGAATTCATTTTGTCCTTCTGGTCTCATATTTTCTAATTTGAGGTGAGTAAAGAATTTCACTAGTGTGCTTGACTTAATAGATGTTTCTACAATGTCTGTGCAATTTCCATGGACAACAACAAGTAATGTTTGTCTAAAATCTCCACCCAACAACATCACCTTTCCACCAAAAGGCAAATCATTGACTTCACGCAACAAACTGTCAATGCATTGTAGAGCATGGCATGACATCATTGTAGCTTTATCAATGATAATTCATTTACTTTTCTTAACTTTTTTTACTTGTAAAGATGTTATTCTTCTATCTGACACAGATGTTTCCAGAATAGGAACTGGCAGTTTAAATCCACTATGCACAGTTCTTCCACCTTCTAGTGCGGCAATTCCAGGTGTTGCAAATGGCAGTGCTATTTCCCCTTGTGAGCGAACAAAACTCATCAACAAATTATATACATATGGTTTTCCTGATCCACCAGGTTCATCTAGATAGAAATAACCCTATATGAGCAAGTCATCCTCTAGTGCACTTTTTATGGTGTTAAATGCTTGCAATTGTAAGGTATTTAAACTTGCAAGTTTTCCTTGTGTTATTTGTTTTTTAAGGTGAATATCATAGTCTTCAAAGTTTATTTTATCTATGAGTCCTGGATCTGGCAGATTAAAATTTGCACAATATAATCCATGAGAGAGAAAGACCTCTTGAATTTCAATTAATGCTTTTAATTCTGCATTTGGCTTATTGTATTGTTGCAGAAAGTCTTCAGACATTTTTGTTTTAAATTTGTCCCGCAAAGATAATGCATTTGGAGCATTTGAGAAGATGCAAATGAATGCAAATTGTTCTCTCATCTGCCGTGGCATTTGACACAGTGCTGCTTCTTCTAGACATCTTTCCAATTCTGTATCATCAACCAGGAAGTATCTGTGTCACGCAGCTAGATGAAATGTGTTATAAACTGTGTCATTAACAGTTCTCAACTGTTCAAAACTTTGTGCACCAGGAACATTTAAAAGTAGTAAACGTAAGCAGAAAAGTTCAAGGTCTCTTGGACTTACAGTGTATAGTCTAGTTATAATTTTATTTCCACAGCTTTTTATTTTTCGCCATAAACCATTAAAAAAAACCTAATGGTAGGGAATGTCATTATACAACAATTTCTTTGCCTCCAAGTCAGTACAATTTAATTTAAACCAAGCAGTTAGTGTAGTTTGTCGATGCTCACTTTGTGCCAAAGCATTTCTTTAGTTTCCCATGTTGAAATAAACTAAGTGTCTTTGGGGCACATGTACAGCTAATCGATATACTGCATGTGAGTGATCATGCATTTCAAATTTGAGAAGACGCAACATTGCTTCTGGCGCACTTACATAGCGAGCATTTACTTGTGATGCAAGTTCATCATATAATAACTTTTGGATTTTCTGCCCTTTTGACCACTACAGTAGCTGCATCATAGCCTTTGTAAATATATTTGTAGACATATTTAATGGATTTTATAGAAGTGCAAGCTTCCACATTAATGTGTGCATTATACTTCATGAGCAAATGTGGATTGTTGGCACCACATATCTATTATAAACCTTTTTTCCACAAATAATGGCATTTTGGCCTTCTCTTCTTCTATATAATGGGTAGCCATCACAGTTGGCATAAGTTTTGTCTCTAAAATCTTTTGGAAATTCTTTAGTGCATTTTTTATTTTCCATACATGGTGCTTGTGGATTAATATCTCAACATGGTCCATTAATCATGCGATGAGTTACAATCTCATATAGTCTACCATGTATTTCTGGATCTGGTAGTTCAGCAATGATGACTGAATCCACTTTATTACCAGTATCCAATTTATATTTTTCTTGAAGAATTATAAGCACATGTGCATGTGGAAGGCCTCTTTTTTGAAAATTCTATGGTATAAACATAAGCCAGACATTTACCAAATAACTGAGTTATGGTTATGTCACTTATTAATTCAGTTAATTTGATTTTGAAGACTCTTGCCACTCAATCTGGTCTATCGGAAGCAGCTTGTCCAATTAGCAGATTCTGTACAATCTCTGGCCATTGTGGATTACATGTAAATGTAATAAATAAATCTGGTTTTCCAAATTTAGTTACAATAGCCATATCATCATTGTATCTTTCTCGCATATTGTGAGGAGATCCTTGGAAAGAAGAAGGTTAAATTTATGGCTTTGCCCGCTGCAAGCTCTCTGTTTGTAGCGCCTCAGCGACATAATCCATCATTCCAGAATACTGTTTTACATGTAGTTTATCTTGTTGATATTTTATGACATTTAAATTATTTGCCTCAATTTGGAAATGTGAACCAATGATCCATTGTTGTGTCAGTTTTCCACCACATAGAATGGGATTAAATCCAGATCTAATGGCAGTTTGAGCCACTTTAAATTCAAGCATGGAAATATTATTTCTGACACGTACTTTTGAATTTGGGTAACTGTCAAGTGTTATTTTGGGTTGCCATCCGGCTTCCCCACTTGGAAAAAAATTGGATATGTCGTTGGATCTAAAATTTGTACTTAAGATGCTTACGCTGATAAAAGGTTGCTCCTCATTTCTGGGATCTATTCTAATATCCCTTTGAAATGGTGGTTCTCCCTCATCATTTTGAAAGACCATTGCAACCTCACTTGATGTTCGTAAGTTGTAACGACATTTATCAGTATGGCGATCTCTTTTAAGAACCATATTGACTTTTGGGATTGGTAACTGATGTAATTCTGCAGTTATTTGTTCTTGTTCTAATTCTGACAATTTTTTATAGGCTTGAGTTATGGGTTTTGCAACATAATTTTATCAAGCTCTATAAACACAATGGGTAAGCTTTCTTTTTATTTTCTGGAAGCTGCATATGTTGTTCAACAGCTTCCATAGTATTTAGGACATATAGTTGAGCAAATTTTCTTTTGATGGTAAATTTGTCCTTGTACTTTGAAACAGTAAGAGCCATGTCCTGGCTCATTAGCAGCTAATGTTGGACCCATAGATGCAAAGGATATGGCACTATTATAGGATCTTATGTTTGTTTTGAAATTTTGGTAGTTAGGGAAAGAACGCTCTGTCATAATACTTTTTAAATATGTTGGGAATTGTTGTCTTTGTGGAAGTCTTACCTTGCCTTTTTGACAGCAACTAACAAACTGGCCATCTCTGGATCTTTCCTGTTGGAAATGATAAGCCTCACAAAACTGACAGACAATATTCATATTACCACAATTATGAACCTCTACTGCTAAAGATTTAAGTAAAGGACAATTTCTAAATGCTTTTGTTTTTTAGTAGCCTTCTTGGGCTTGGATATTAGTTTGTCAGCCGCTAATCTTTTGCTTGCGAGTCTCTCCCATTCTTTTTGTTGTCGAATTTCTTTCTGCTCAGGCGTCTGATGATCTGCCTATGTTTTTTGATGTTCTCTAGTTTGACGTCTTTTCTTTTCCTGTTTCTTATCCGTATCTGCCATATTAATCTGTAAATAAAAGTAGTGCATTAGTACTTTGTTCCCTTGTTTATTTATTTGTTTTAAGTGAATTTTTTTTCTTGTATCCTGTTTTGTGTGCACCACTGTTTGCATTATGAGGTTAGCTTTCTGAGGTTAGACTTATCAGATTAGTTAGGTTACAGTCTATGCTGTCAAAGGCGCACAGCAAACATGATGGGTCCTTCTATTTTGTATATGTTAACAGCATTTCTTGTGTTATCCTGTTTTGTGTGTGGCAGTGTTGTCATTATGTCTTTAGTTGTGGTTTTGTGCGCTACTGTTGTCATTAGGTGTTTAGGGTATGGAGTTGGGCTTAGAAGGTTGCGCACCACAAATAGTATATAACCTTCCATTTTGTATATATTAACAGCATTGTTGTTTTGTGTGCACCACTGTTGACATTAGGGGTTAGGGTACCTCTTTTTTTTTGTTCTTGCTATTCTGTTTTGCATGCGCCAATGTTGTTATTAGGGGTTTACGGATATCGGGTTAGGCTTAGAGTGTTAGTTAGCTTGCAGTTCCACAAAGGCAGACATTTTATACGTGTAAACAGCAGTACGTGATGATTTGTTTTTGTTTTATTTGTAATACTGTACCTCTTTTCTTCAAATGTGTTGTGTTGAAATTGCTGTAGAGATGATGAGAGTCTTCAAGCAGTGTCTGTTGAAAACTAAAGAGAGAGATGGAAATGTTAAAATAACATTTAAATACTTTTTTGCACTAAAAGCATATAAAACAGGACATATACTTCCATTTTGTATGTATTCAGAGCGGTTTAGCTTATGGGGTTGGGCTTAGAGAGTGGTGTATATAAAAAATAGGATAGATCCTTGCATTTATTATGTTTTAAGAACATTTGTTGTATTATTCTGGTTTGTGTGTACCACTGTTGTCAATATAGATTTAGGTATGGGGTTAGGCTTAGCGGTTGGTACACACAAAACAGCATATATTCTTTGATTTAGTATGTGTTAACATTTGTTGTAGTATCCTGTTTTGTGTGCACTACAGTTGGCATTAGAGGTTTAGGTTATGGGGTTAGGCTTAGAGGTTGGTGCCCACAAAACAGGATTTATTCTTAGATTGTATATGTGTAAACAATATTGGTAGTAGTATACTGTTTTGTGCGCACCACAGTTGGTATTAGAGGTTTAGGTTATTGGGTTATGCTTCGAGTTTAGTGCACAGAAAACAGGATATATTCTTTAATTTTATATGTGTTAACAATATTTGTTGTAGTACCCTGTTTTGTGTATGCCACTGTTGAGATGATGTGTTTTGGTTCTGTGGTTAGGCTCAGAAAACAGAAAACAGATAATATTTTTCCATTTCATATCTGTTAACAACATTTGTTGTAGTATCCTGTTTTGTGTGCGGCACTATTGGCATTAGGGACTTATGATTTTGTTTTTGTTTTGTGATATTCTCTTTTGTGTGCGTAACTGTTAGCATTATTGTTGTAGGTTATAGGGTTACGCTTAGAGGGTTAGTTATGTTGCAGTGCATTATGACATTGGCGCACACCAAACAGGATAGCTTTTTTTTTTTTACTTGTTGTACTGTACCTGTTGTGTTGAAGTTGAATTATTAGTTGTGTATAAATGACAGAGGGTCGCCTGCTGCCATCTTCCTGCGACACTCTTCAGGCAGTGTCTGTTGAAAAAGCAAGACAGAAATGCAAATGTTGAAATATTATATATATATATATATATATATTTTTTTTTTTTACTAAATTACAGTATTTTTTTAATGAAATGTATTTTTATACATTACCTGTTGGTTTTAATTTGTTGTCTGTAAATTGCTGCAAATTTGACAGTTCGTGTTAAACCGTGCAGTGCTGCAAATTATTCAGTGACAGTGTTCAGGCAGAGTCTGTTGAAAATTACAAAAAAATGGAAATGTTGAAATGCAGTGTAAATATATATATGTATTTAAGTTACAGTAAGGATATTACTAAGTGCACTAAAGCACAATGATTTTGATCAAAAAATATATTACAGTATTCCTTTTATTAAATCAACAAGCCATGATGCACAAAAAGAAAATTGTGTAAAAATATATATGCAAGTAGATGTGTACTGAAACCCCCAATCAGAGCAATCAATATTGGTCCTATTATATCCTACATATAAGCCTATGTGGCACATGTGATCAATAATAGCTTGTAGTGAGACTAAAGCATTTTAAATATAGGAGAAAATAACACATGAGATCTATGAAAGCTTATAGTGAGACTAAATCACTTAGGAAAAAAGAGAATGTATCAAAAAGGTTTGTATAGTCTAGGGGAACTTATGTATGTAAGCAATCCTCATTTATTCACATGCAAATCCTCGGCTATGCTTTAAGTAAACACATCATAAAATGCAATTTAAGTTTAAAAAAATGAATGCATATAAATTCTTATAAAAACAATCACATATATCAATGGGTATGGATATTAGAAGATTTCCTTAAAAGTATCAATAGGAATTAGGTTAATAATGATCACATACAAAATGCAATAATGTAACGTGGTGAGAAGAGAAGAAATGTGGGTTGTGCAATGGCCCTCTTACCCACAGCACCTAGCACGGAGGTGCAGAGTAGGTGTTTGTTCCTTAATAGGTCACTATCTTCATTATCCACCTATCAATTGCAGAGTAGAGGTGATCAAAAAAATATGAGAAGTAGATAATCTTAGAACTTCAAAAAAGCCATTATCCCATCCCAGTGTATGTGATATACAGCTTGCATGCAAGATAGTTGCACTATTTTTGGAGGAAAAAATGGGGTGCGACCATTATGTTACATAGTTACATAGTTACATAGTAATTAAGGTTGAAAAAACACTTTCAGTCCATCAAGTTCTACCTTTTAAGATCTCCTCTGATCTGCAATATGCGGATTAGTTATTAATTAATTAGTTGTTAATTAATTAATAATAGTATAGTATTTTAAGGTTGAATAAAGACTGTTAGTCCATCAAGTTCAACTTTTTTAGTTCTCTCTTGATCTTTTTAATATGTGGGCTATTTGTTATTAATTGTTAATTGATCCAGAGTATGGCAAACAGAAAAACAAAACATTGAAACTTTGCCAATTGTCTCATAAGGGGAAAAAAAAGCTAAATTCCTTCCTGACCCCAGAAACTGGCGATCAAATTTCTCCCTGGATCAACATTCCTCCGCTAGTTATCTAGGATAACCTTGAATGCCCTCTTTATTCAAAAATATATAAACCCCGTTTTGAAGTTATCTATCGAATTCGATGTCACCACCTCCCTTGGTAGAGAATTCCACAGTTTAACCAGCCTAACTGTAAAGAACCCTTTTCTTTGTTTAAGGTGAATTTCTTTTCCTCTAACCTCAAGGGATGTCCTCTTGTCAGTTGAAAATCTCTTGCTATAAAAAGTTCACTTGACAAAGCCTTATATTGACCCTGGATGTATTTAAATAAGGTAATCATATCCTCTCGTAGATGCCTTTTTTCTAGCAAAAATAAGTTTAATTTGCTTAGTCTTTCTTCATAACTTAGGCCCTCCATTCTCCTTATTAGTTTTGTTGCCCTTCTCTGTACTTTTTTCAGCTCTAAAATGTCCTTTTTATGAAGTGGTGCCCAAAATTGTACTCCATATTCCAAATGAGGGCACACTAGAGATTTGTATAGTGGCAGAATTATATTTGCTTCCCTTGCATCGATACCCTTCTTAATACATGTTAATATTTTACTTGCCTTTGCAGGTGCTGCTTGGCATTGAGCACTGCTACCTAGGTGGTTGTCCACAAGTACTCCCAAATCCCTTTCAATATCTGATACCCCTAGATTTGCTCCATTAAGATTATAAATTGTATGGCTATTATTACTTCCCAAATGCATAACCTTACATTTATTTGGATTAAATCTCATCTGCCATTAGCCGCCAATTTCTCTAATTTATGCAAATCTCTTTGTAGGGAAAGTACATAATTATCTGATTTAATTACCTTGCACAACTTAGTGTCATCAGCAAATATGGAGACACTACTTTCGAGTCCTACTTCTACGTCATTAATAAATATGTTAAAAAGTAGAGGACCTAATACTGAACCTTGAGGAACCCCACTTACCACATTAGTCCAATCTGAGTATGTTCCATTTACAACAACCCTTTTCTTCCTGTCTTTTAGCCAGCTCTCAATCTATAAGCAAATATTTATGGCAATTCCTGTATCCCTTAGTTTGCTCAATAGTCTCCCGGGTGGCACTGTATCAAAAGCCTTTGCAAAATCCAAAAAGATTACATCCACTGAGTTGCCCTGATCCGAGTTCTTGGCTCCTAACACACCCATACATGGACTGGCTATTGGTTGATTACTGTTGTTGTGCCCACTGAAGACAGTGCTTTGTCAGCCTCATGGATTTAATGACGCATGACTGATTCATCTATCCCTTGTATATTCCATGAAGCTGACATGTCAGTGTCCTTTTTAGTTATCCTCTACATTAAACAAGGCCGTAACCAAAAGGCTGTATGATGTACATGTGGTGGAATGTTGGTGTATGTGATATTCACCTGACATGGAGGCTGGAACCTGCTGGGCCACCAGGCCTGAAGCTCCTGCGGTGGGCAATGGGCTCAGTAGGTCCTTGAGATCCCTCTTCCACTCATTGTTGGTGACAGTCACTGCAGGTCCACCACTTGTTGCTGAGGCCATCTCCTTGGCCATATTCCTCCTCACTAGGACCCTGACATCATCAAACCTATGCTTCACAGACCTCACATGCCTTTCCGCCATGTCCATTGCTGTTACCGCAGCTGCTACCTCCTTCCATGCCTGGGCCCTAGGCCCTGACTTAACTTCCCTACCTCACACAGGAGTATCACCATCTCCTGGGGGGAGTAATTTGGGGCCCTGTGCCTGCACCCAGCCACTTTCCCTCCCGACTGTGGTTGGGGATCCTCTCCTCCCTCAACTGTCCCTGGGACCTGTCCCTCATCCCCACTACCACCTGTCCCTCATCCCCACTACCTCCTCCACTTCCTCCACCTCCTCTCCTCCACTCTCCTAAACCTCCTACTCTCCAACACTCCCCGTGACCACCTCTCTCTCCTTTCTCTCCTCCTTGCCTCTTCTCCTCTTCTCCGCCCTCCATATCAATTCCAAAATCCTGTAAGATCCTGCTTTGCAAACTTGCCTACTCTATCTCTCTCTAGAACCGACCACCAACTCTGGGACCTGCGTGCTACTTCAGAAGAATCTACAACACAGTCAACGCATGCGTGTGTGGAATGTAGCTTTGTTATCTCCCCCTGTCAATAATTTCCCGGGATCCCACTCTTGCACTTTGGTTGCGTCCTTGTTGAATGTAATTGCTCTGTAATTCCAGCAGATTTCAAACCCAAAGACATACGTGCTAGACAACGGCCGCTGCGAGCTTAGAATTTAATGGGGCTCATGGTTATTTAAGCTTACTGTTAGTGTGCAAAACTGGATTTTACTTTCCTGCCTATAACTTTGTAAGTACACTGAACTTATCTAAATAACACATATTTTTCTGATAATCATAACCTGTTTCTTACCAAACATTTGAAACCCAGGAAACTTATATGTACCTTTTAATAGCATTCAAGTAAGCAAAGGGTAAATAACACCCTGGTGTCTGGTGCATGGGTCACGTGTGGTTGGAAAGCTTCCTTTTTAGTTCCAATACAATAAGCACAGCACTGATTTTTTTTATATTTTAGTAAATTACTCTTTTATCTTTTCTTTTATTAAAGAACAAGCAAATAGACAAAAAAAGCTTCAATGTGTTTTATTCCCTTATTATCAGAAGTAGTATCCCCTACTGCGGTATGATTAAACTTCGGATAGCAAAAAGAGCAAAATATGTGCATCTGTTTTTACATGGTACTATAAATACACTGCATTTAAAAATATAAATATGAACATAAATAATTGATGTATTGGTGTAAATCACTGAACAATGATAATAATAATAATAATAATAATAGTATTTATATAACACCTGTCTTCCAAAAGGCTATAATTTACTAACAGGTAGAGTTCTAAAGAACTCTTAGTTTCTACAAGAGTTCATCAACAGTCACATTTTTGGAAAAGCTCACAGCCCTGTACTTTTATAATATTATAGTAAAATCATAAAAATGACATTGCAATCCAGGACAAACTTGCTACATCCAAAAAAGTATCATGTAAAGTGCAAAATATAGTGACCATACACTAATGTAAAGGTGAATAGGTTCCAGAAATCAAAATTAAAGCGGAGGAAAACATGACAGAAACTAAAGCTAAGTTTATTTAACCTTGCTTTCCACTGATAGAATTTCAAGGGCAGTCTCAGCACAGCACCATCTACAAATTCAACTAATATTATCTGAGCCATGATATGGATTGTGTGATGAAATCCATTACATGGCACATTACAATTAGAACATCACATTTTTCATTTTCGGTCTATCCTCAAAACTAGCATATTTTATGAATGTATAACTTTGGGTTTGCAGAAAGTTACAAGCTTTATCAAGGTCATTGAACTCTATCCAGCTTATAGAACCATTTAGAGCAAGTGAATTTATTTTTTTCTCATGTGGTTTCCGAAGAAATTAACCAGTTGACAGGAACATTTTATAGCATGAGAGGGCCATCAGGTTCCTGTGTTATATTTGGTAGCACAACTTCATCGTCGACGTATGGGCGCAATCAATTGCGCAGCACACAAATGCCTGAGGGGCTAGAAGAGTTCACGCACAATAGTGTGCCCCTACCAGCTTCCCTCCTCTCTCCCTCTATCCCTGCCAGCTCTTAAACCCCCAACTGTGTACCACCACCTGTTCTCTATCCCTTTTTCTTCCCCCTTGTTCTCTCCTCTCTGTCAGACATCTCTCCCTCCTTCCATCCGCAGATATTACTTACCCCATCTCAGCTTTTGCCATCTGTGAACTCTCGGGGTGTTACTGCTCCTCCCCAGGCCTGGCTGCGGCCCATTAGTCAGGGCGCACTATTGCCCGTGGGATGGGGGTAAGTAATATCTGTGGATAGGAGGAGGGAGAGATGTCTGACAGAGTGGAGAGAACAAGCGGGTAGAAGAAGGGGGAGACAACAGGCGTGGGTACACAGTTGGGGTTTAAGAGCTGGCAGTGACAGAGAGAGAGAGGAGGGAAGCTGGTAGGGGTGCGCTATTGTGCGTGAGCTCTTCTAGCCCATTGCGCATTTGTGTGCTGCCCAATTGACTGTGCCTATTCTTTGGTGCAGCTTCAGCATGCGCACTGAAGATGGCGTGCCCATAGATTTACCTTGCAGTATAAGAAATGTATTCCACTAGCATTTTTACAACTAAACATTAAAATAAACAATGACTAGGAAATTGCCCGGGAGTAAAACAGTAAGGCTGGCAATGTTGTTTGCCACACAATGCAAGTGCATGTACGGGTTTAGGTCATAAGTCGAACAGGTCGTAAGTCCCCTTGTTGCGCTGGCGGTGAGTCGTACAGGTCACGAGCCCTGCAGCCTAAGTCCCATGTGCCTCAACTGTAGGCAATTGATTTGTCAAAATATATACTTAAAATAAAATAAATTAAAATTTGAAGCAGATATACAAGGAGTTACTTTTATCGGTTTAATGGCCTTTTGTTGTCTGCAGCAAACATCGTCCTAAACTGATTGCTGTTTACACACATGATTTACATGATCATTGGCTTTTGCAAATGTGGAATCCATGCATTAAGGTAGGAAACTATGGCCCTCATTCAATTGCAATTTGGCCAATTGAATAAGGCTCTAAATAAGCACATAGCATATTTTTTTTTTAAAAGTTTGTAGTTAGTAAAAACCTTGCTTTTGGATAGATGCTTACTAACTAAAAACGTCTTAAAAAAAATATGTTATGTGCTTATTTAGAGCCCTATTCAATTGGCCAAATTGCAATTGAATGAGGCCCTATATGTGGAGAGAGAAGCTCTTCATATCTTACATGGTACACATTTGAAAAAGTAAATATTTAGTACATTTTTATCCAATTTAGTTGTTTATAAAAATGTAATATTAAGCTGACAATCAATAAATATGGTCAGTTGTTTTTGAAAGGGCTCTCTAAATAGATAGAGCTTGATAAGAAAATATCCTTCATTAAACTTGAACTGCATTTAAACACTTGAAGCCTTATTAAATTGTGATTCGGTAAATTTAAAAGGGCTCTATTTAAGCACACAGCATATTTTTTTTTACAGAAGTTTTTAGCTGGTGAACTTCTATCCAAAAGCAAGGTCTTCACTAACTAAAAACTTCTGTAAATAAAATATGCTGTGTGCTTAAATAGAGCCCTTTTAAATTTACTGAATCCCAATTTAATAAGGCTGTTATAATTAGTGTTTATCAGTCATGCCTCCAGGCTTTATAACCTCTAGATCTATTCACTCTGTGAATGAAGTATTGTGCCTGAAGTCGTGCCGCTATCTAGGGCTATATAAATTGACATAATACAACTGAAGTATTATATCGGGTGATGAATAGAAAGTGAAAAACCTGCTGTTACATGTATCCAAAAAATGAACTATCCAGTTGGTTACTTAGTTTATTTTATATGAAGAACTTCTCTCTCCACATACAGTTTTCTGCCCTTGAATTTTTTTTTCATGTAACTACTTTTTCACATGCCTTTTCTGTTCATTTGCAAGGCCATAATTCTGATTCTAACAATAACACATCCAATACCAATGCATCTATTGTTGGTCTGAAGAATATAATTGATGCCACTGTGGACCTCTTCTTTTGTAGCATGAATTCCAACTAATCTTTCATTTCATAGACTATGATTGGAATGTAAAAATGATAATGTGGATAATTCATTATCTGAAACTGTCATTGTCAGTCCTATCATTTGTTGATTTGTAATATGTAATGTTTCACCCTTTCACCGGCAGAGGAGCCAAGAACACCTAGCATTCCAATGTGTGGCAGGTCAGTCTGCCCGTGAAAGGGTTAACTGGTGATTGGCATGGTGGAGTTAAAGAATCATACAAAAAATGTTTTCGTTGTTGCATTTCACAAAGTATATTTTTTCTAATGTTATGGACTGTATTTTCTTTTTTTTTTAAATGAAGCGTCCAGAGCAGAATAAACTGATTTTTAATATATAATGTCCCTGGCAGCCAATGTGTAACAATATAGCTATATGTCTTCCTTGTCTGTCAATGGAAACTACATACAAATGTATAGAGAGGCATGCCCTGCTTAGTTTAAATGAAGTTTAAACTGCGCTAGTTAATGTTTATTCATCGAAAAACAACTTTTTTGTAATAATTGAAATATGCTTTATCTATTGCATAATAGAAAATGTTAATATTCCATGTCCCTTTAAGTTCCAGCAATTATGACTGTTATTATATTTTTTCACAACTGGCAATCCGAATAAGTGGAAATTTCTGTAGTCCAATGTTGTCCAATGCTTGCACTCTAGGGCTTATATCATGGCAAATTTCCTTTTTAAGTACAGGTGAGACAGTAAGTGGCTCAATCAGTTCTCTACTGACAGGAGCTCTCATAAGATTATCCGGAAAACCTGTCCTGACTCAGGACAAGTCTAGAGGACTGGAGTTGGATAATCTCTCTCTAGACTTGTCCTCAGTAGAGATGTCGCGAATAGTTCGCCGGCGAATTGTTCCCGGCGAACATAGCATGTTCGCGTTCGCGGCGAATATATGCGAGATTCGACCCGCCCCCAATACTTTATCATTGAGCAAACTTTGACCCTGCATGTCACAGTCAGCAGACACATTCCAGCCAATCAGCAGCATACACTCCCTTCCAGAGCCTTCTGACTCATGGACAGCAGCCATTTTGGAATCATAACTAACTTGCAGTCTTACTGAGAGGGAGAGTGTAGGTGATACTGATTGAATAGGGAAATCAATAGCTAGGCAATAGAGATGTCGCGAATAGTTCGCCGGCGGATTGTTCCCAGCAAACATAGCATGTTCGCGTTCGCGGCGAACAGCGAACATATGCGAGATTCGACCCGCCCCCAATGCTTTATCATTGAGCAAACTTTCACCCTCCACGTCACAGTCAGCAGACACATTCCAGCCAATCAGCAGCATACACTCCCTTCCAGAGCTCATGGACAGCAGCTATTTTTAAATCATAACTAACTTGCAGTCTTACTGAGAGGAGGGAGAGTGTAGGTGATACTGATTGAATAGGGAAATCAATAGCTAGGCAAGTTTATTCAGTGTCCAGTGCAGTGCTGAAGGACTCTTGTGCATTATTGTTATTATTATTATTATTATTATTATTATTACTATATAATGTGTAGTTGTACCAGCTGGGCATGCTCTTGTGCATTATTATTATTATTATTATTATTATTATTATTATTATTATTGTTATTATTATTATTATTATTATAATTATTATTATATAATGTGTAGATGTACCGGCTGGGCATGCTCTTGTGCATTATTATTATTATTATTACTACTATATAATGTGTAGATGTACCGGCTGGGCATGCTCTTGTGCATTATTATTATTATTATTATTATTATTATTGTTATTATTACTACTATATAATGTGTAGATGTACAAGCTGGGCATGCTCTTGTGCATTATTATTATTAATATTATTACTACTATATAATGTGTAGATGTACCAGCTGGGTATGCTCTTGTGCATTATTATTATTATTATTATTGTTATTATTACTACTATATAATGTGTAGATGTACAAGCTGGGCATGCTCTTGTGCATTATTATTATTATTATTATTATTACTACTATATAATGTGTAGATGTACCAGCTGGGCATGCTCTTGTGCATTATTATTATTATTATTATTATTATTATTACTATATAATGTGTAGATGTACCGGCTGGGCATGCTCTTGTGCATAATTATTATTATTATTATTATTATTACTACTATATAATGTGTAGATGTACCAGCTGGGCATGCTCTTGTGCATTATTATTATTATTATTACTACTATATAATGTGTAGATGTACCAGCTGGGCATGCTCTTGTGCATTATTATTATTATTATTATTACTATATAATGTGTAGATGTACCGGCTGGGCATGCTCTTGTGCATTATTATTATTATTATTATTACTACTATATAATGTGTAGATGTACCAGCTGGGCATGCTCTTGTGCATTATTATTATTATTATTATTATTATTACTACTGTAACGTATCTCCTGGCACCCCGACCGGGTACCTCCGTTGATGGACGCGTCCTAGTTTGTGTCGAGGCCTACAAGCACCGCACCGGAAACCTCAACCACCACAGACTCCACAACCGCCGTAGCTTAAAGCTCCCAGGGAGTATGCAGCGCATAGCAATCCCCAGTATGATATAGCAATCCCCTCCAAGAACGAGACAAGGCTACGTTTTGAAGGGTCAAGTAGTACTCTTTAATGACAGGGGATCTCGTTTTATGCAATGGTGCCCTCTGAAGGGCTACACCCACATAATTATCACAACAGCCAATTATATACATGGCTCAACCCTCACGTCTCCTCCCCTCAGATAACAGGTAACACAATTAAAACAGACACAATTTTAACCACATTCTGGATGTACCCCAAAAACAGGGGGTACACCTTTAAGTCCAGCACCGTTCAATAGCTCTCACCCAGGGGAACAACATATTAAAAAATGGCATGAATCAGACCAGGGGTTCAAAAGTTAGTAAAAGTATCTTTTACACATAACACACAGACATTTCACATACCCCCCATAGTTGGCCACACAATACACATAGAGGGACAATAGGTGAGTCACACCTCCCTGAGGCTACCTGGCAACTTGGATACAATCAGACATTAATTAGATCATCCTTCTTTGTTCTTATCTGAGAATGAAAACACTTTATACAATAGACTTCCTTATCTGTAACAGGATTATCTCCCATGCCAATGTCTGCACTAGTCTGGGCCAATATTCTGCAGAGCATAAACCAACATACATGCAGTATAATAGTAGGATCATATTTTAACCATAATAATCATAAAACAGGGTAAAACAGTGATGGGTTCCGTTACAACTACTATATAATGTGTAGATGTACCAGCTGGGCATGCTCTTGTGCATTATTATTGTTATTATTATTATTATTACTATATAATGTGTAGATGTACCGGCTGGGCATGCTCTTGTGCATTATTATTATTATTATTATTATTACTATATAATGTGTAGATGCACCGGCTGGGCATGCTCTTGTGCATTATTATTATTATTATTACTATATAATGTGTAGATGTACCGGCTGGGCATGCTCTTGTGCATTATTATTATTATTATTATTACTATATAATGTGTAGCATTAAGGTCTTATTATGGAGAGATCTTACATCTCATGGGTTATCGACCCCAATTTTGAGATAATTAAGCACATGAGATAAACTCGTTAGGAGAACTGGGGACTCGTTAATGTGATTTCGGCTTCAAATGCCCAACTTTTCCCAACTCATTGTGTTTATATTTATTTATATTTGTACTTTTCGTTCAAGTACTGGGACCTCCAGAGTTACTGAATACTGTTGTGTTTTTATTCCTCCTCCCTTTGACAGATGTGCTTGGCGTGCTGAAGGCCATAGGGTCACGTATAGTTGGACATGACTGAACAACTAAACAGCAGCAATTATTGTTATGTTATATTATTATATTACTGTACTAGACCCTGGTCAGACAGCGCTGCGCAGTCCCTGAGTCGACAGTGATTGGTGGGACCCGGTGCAGAAACATTTAGGGCCCACTTTGCAGCTTCTCTAGAGACATTGGGTGCCTTTTAGGTTTAATTAAAAGTTCTAATATCTAAAAGTTTAATTAAAAGTTCTAATAATGGGAGATTTTAATAACCCTGAAATAAACTGGATAAATGAGACCAGCAGATCATCTAAGGGGAGCAGGTTCTTGAGTACACTCAGGGATCATTATCTGGCCCAGGTTATACAAGAACCTACTAGAAATGGGGCCATCTTGGATTTAGTCATCACAAATAATATTGATATAGTATCAAATGTTGGAATAGGGGAACCTTTGGGAAACAATGATCACAACACAGTCCTATTTGAGATTGAATTAAAAAAACTAAAACTAAAATTTTAAGGGGCCAACAAAAACTCTTAATTTTAAAAGGGCAGATTTTAACGGTCTAAGGGCGGTAATACAAAGTATAGACTGGGACAGAGAAAAAATGTATTCAGGTCTCAGAGCATAATAAAGTGATTTAGATTTGTAACTGCTTTGAGAGTGCTATCGCTGGCAGCCAATGAGCAGTAATCCAGATATATAACTGCAGAGTAAAAAGTAAAACATTTTAGTGTAGTGTAAAGTCTACATTTTTATTTTCCATTACTAATTAATACTTATTAAATGAATGCACGATAATAACTATTGTGAATGAACAAATGTAGGAAGTGCGAAGCGTTAATGTATGTAAAGTAACGGCAGTGTAAAATATGCTATTAAGCATATTTTTTTATATATATATATTTTTTAATAATAATGAATTAATTAATTACTAAAATACTTTACCTATTTGTAATTAATATATCCAGTGATCAATATCCTGAAGAGCTAACAATCAGTTTTGATTTTCCTGCAGCTTACAGTGTACATTTGGACTGTTGGTGACCTGAGGTGTAAGTGTCAGCAATGTGCGCAGTGCACGAGGGGAAACAGCTTGTATAGTCGTGTAACGCGCCATTTTAGATTTGTGATGTTATTAGTTGCAAGTTAGTGTTGTAAAATGGCGGCGATTGTATATGTTACGCGGCTCGCCAGCAGTTTCCATTATTTCTAATAGTGTATTTTGTACCTCGTCTGTTCCTAGGTAAAAGTCGTACATGGCTGGCGATGTTTTGCGCGGTTTGGGGTCGTGTAGCCTCATTTTCATTTTTTCCGGACGCCATTTTTTTTGTTGCTTAGCCGGTTTACAAGTGCCAACTGGGGAAGACGTTGCAGATATCACATATATAGTTGTGAGCAGGCGGGTTGTTGCTAACGCTGCGGGCTTGCGAAGCGAGGGCCAGAGTTGCTGGCAAGGAGCGCCGAAGGCTCCCACGTCGGCTGCAATGAGCCGCAGGCGGGACTTACACCATCAAATTTACGGACTTACCATCCAAAAATACGGGACTTAGAAAAAAAAAACATTACGAGCTCACAAAAATACGACCTTAACGCCCGAACCGCGCGCACTTAAAACATTAAAAACACAATAAATACACACAACAAACACATAAAAAGCTTACCCACAGCAAGGCGGGCACCGAGGACCTCTGCTAGTGAAGTTACACCTCCATTTAAGTCCAAATTCATGAGTTTAGACACCCGAAAATCATCAAATGATAGAAAAAATGGCTTTTGAAAAAAAGAAAACGAGGCTACAGGACCCTTAACACTCGAAACACATACGGTTTTTCCTAAAAAGCCGTACGAGGTAAAGATACGCTATTAACAAGGACGCTAAATCATCCACACCCGCGTACCACATACACATTCCCCACCATTTTACAACACTAACTTACACAATGCGGAAGTACCCAGCTACCCTAACGGCTTCCCCTCGCTCACGCAGCCTATTTACACTACACACTGCGCACATTGCTGACACTTACACAGCAGCTCCACAGCACTGAAAACCTACATTGTATGCTGCAGGAACATGAAAACAGATTGTCAGGTCTTCAGCACAATGCTTCCTGCATATATTCCTTACAAATAGGTAAAGTATATTCATTTAGTAATTATTTCATTAGCATACAAAAATACATATACACAAAAAAAAACATTATC
This sequence comes from Discoglossus pictus, assembly GCA_027410445.1. Taxonomy (NCBI): domain Eukaryota; kingdom Metazoa; phylum Chordata; class Amphibia; order Anura; family Alytidae; genus Discoglossus; species Discoglossus pictus. The sequence continues at coordinate 43,002,562 of CM050173.1, forward strand.
ACATTAAACATAAAAGCCATTCACTGAGCACCTCACAACGAGCGCCAACGCTGCTCATAGCACACAAAGCCTTGCAATAAGCGCAAAAAGCACATCACCGCCGACCAAAGAATAACAGCAAAAGCGCCTATCAGAAAAAAAATACAACCAACAGCCTCGCAATGAGCGCCGAAGGATCTCCAACAAAATGAATGTCTCGTCCAAACACCATTACCTGCCTTACAATCTTATTGCCGCCATTTTTTGACGGGCAAGTCGCTAGTAAATATATAAAGATCAAGATAATAAAAGTATCAGGAAATGTAACACAAAGTGTCAGATGCACGCGCGTCTGAATAATACGACAAATACGGATTTTTGTCATAAATGATATGATCGCAGTATTGGGTCATAAACCCTAAACACTGGAATCTGTTACATACAATTTACTGATGATGTCATTAAAGGGCTTCAAGGGGGGGGGATCTCTTTTCATACTTTTTGAGCGGTGCAAATCCAACATAAACAGATCGGAAACGCCACGTCTGTGGGACACACACAAAGGGGTTCACTTTGGGAGAAAAAACAAACAAATATGAAATATTTAATAATCATATTTTGATGTTACCAACAGATAAGGAAACGAAACGAAACTGAGGTGTAATAGTAGCAAGCCTGGGAGTACTGGGAGTAATAATACTGCAGCAGGAGGTCAGGACTAATGTCACCTACAGACCCCCAGACAGATAAAGGTCAGTACTAATGTTCCTCTGTAGACCCCAGTCAGATAAAGGTCAGTACTAATGTCACCTATAGACCCCCAGACAGATAAAGGTCAGTACTAATGTCCCTCTATAGACCCCCAAACAGATAAAGGTCAGTACTAATGTCCATCTATAGACCCCCAGTCAGATAAAGGTCAGTACTAATGTCACTCTATAGACCCCAGACAGATAAAGGTCAGTACTAATGTCACCTATAGACCCCCAGACAGATAAAGGTCAGTACTAATGTCTCTCTATAGACCCCCAGTCATATAAAGGTCAGTACTAATGTCACTCTATAGACCCCCAGTCAGATAAAGTTTTTAAATGTTTCTTGGATAGCATTGGGGATAAAGGAGGTTTGGCCATCAGGTAGTCTAAAGATACTGTATATTATGTCCTCTCTTGGGGAGTAAAGACACTAATAATTCCTCCAATAAAATTCTGTTTTTTTATGTGGGCAAGGTCCCTGGTTAGCACCTTGGGTTATCTGTTAAAAATAGTGGTGCCTAAACTGTTGGGGCTGTTAGCCTCCTTGTCCCCGTGTGGCCGTTTAGAATCCCTGCTGCTGCATGTTTCAGCTTTATTAAGGTGTAATTGTACAGCGTTTGACTCAAGTAGCTGCCTGTGCTGGGTCAGTTTGGCTTAATTGCTGGGCCCTTTTCCTGCCAAGATGGCGACCGTCAGTCCATGGGCCTCTATGTCCTCTTCACTACCTTTGTCCCCGCTTGTGTGCTTATTTGGGATGGCCCCCCTTTATATCTCCGGCCAGTGGCCTTGTAAGGGTCGCCCCCTCAATCTCTGAGTGTGGATATGCAGGGATGGGGTGTTGAATCAGGCCTACCTTCTTATCTGCTCACTGCAAGATCAACAATACCTAATTTTTCAGGCATGTGTACATGCCTAATTTTTCTGGCCTCTGGTGCTGCACTGTGCCTTCAACAACCAAACCCCCAAAAAAGGCACATAACAGGGATTAAACTGATAGGAGTAGTACTACTTAACACACCACTCATATCTGGTGTAACAGTAGTGTACATTTAAAACAAAAAACATTTTTTCTAATGTAATAGATTGCATAGCAGTTAGTTGTCTGCAAGCGTGTGTGTCAGACCTACAGCGTCTACTCTGCCAACTTCTGCAAGTGCACAGTGCCACTCATATCTGTTGTCACAGTAGCTTGGACGCATAGTACTAATCTGTCAAAACCGGTAATGATGAATGAGGTCTAGAGTAGCCTGGTTCCCTTATCCTCTACAGGTTGAGACCTAATGTTTGGGTGACTCCAGACCAACACATAAGTACAAGCAGCACACAAACTCAAAGCCGCCATCCTCCTCCTGGTGCAGCATCATAAGCCACATCAACCACTGCTGTCCTCCTTGCCCCCTCTCAACCATCCGCCACTCTGTCTCTCGCCTTGAGCAGTTCATGCTCATCTGCCCATAGTCAGGTGCCTGTAAAGGACACGTTTGAGCGTAAGAAGCTAATGTCACAAAGTGCCCCAAAATTGAAGTGATACGACCAACAAAGCATCTTTTTCCATCTCCTGGTTCTAAAAATCCAGGCCTTATACACGCCCCCTGATAGGTGACGTAACAAGTATTAAACTGATAAGAGTAGTACTTACAAACACGCCACTCCTATCTGGTGGCACCTTTGACTGCATGTGCCGTGCCCCAAAATTGAAGTGATACGACCAACAAAGCATCTTTTTCCATCTCCTGGTTCTAAAAATCCAGACCTTATACACGCCCCCTGATAGGTGACGTAACAAGTATTAAACTGATAAGAGTAGTACTTACAAACACGCCACTCCTATCTGGTGGCACCTTTGATTGCACGTGCCGTGCCCCAAAATTGAAGTGATACGACCAACAAAGCATCTTTTTCCATCTCCTGGTTCTAAAAATCCAGGACTTATACACGCCCCCTGATAGGTGCTGTAACAGGTATTTACACTGATAAGAGTAGTACTTACAAACACTCCTATCTGGTGGCACCTTTGATTGCATGTGCCGTGCCCCAAAATTGAAGCGATACGACCAACAAAGCATCTTTTTCCATCTCCTGGTTCTAAAAATCCAGGACTTATACACGCCCCCTGATAGGTGATGTAACAAGTATTAAACTGATAAGAGTAGTACTTACAAACACTCCTATCTGGTGGCACCTTTGATTGCATGTTCCGTGCCCCAAAATTGAAGTGATACGACCAACAAAGCATCTTTTTCCATCTCCTGGTTCTAAAAATCCAGGCCTTATACACGCCCACTGATATGTGCTGTAACAGGTATTAAACTGATAAGAGTAGTACTACTTAACACACCTTATAATAATGCAGAGAGAGGCAACGCAGTGAGAGGAGTCTGAAGAAGAGGAGTCAGAGGAGGAAGGTGGCTTTGAGGAGGTGGAAGACCAAACACAGCAGGCGTCCCAGGGGGCTTGTTGTCACCTTTCGGGGACCCTTGGTGTTGTACGTGGCTTGGTGGAGGAAGAGACCTTCAATGACATCAGTGAGGACAAGGAACGGGACATGGCTAGCTTGGTATCCAACCTTGTGCAAATGGGGAGTTTGCGGTTGTGCAAATGGACTGTTTGCGGTTGTTTGCGGTGCGTTAAACGGGGAGTTTGGTCTGTCACTGTAAAGCGGGCCTAACCCTTACACTACCTGATCGATACAACATCATAGCTGATGTTTTAAAGCACGTTATTCCAAACAATTTAGGAATGTTAGGTAATTTATGCCCTTTATGGCTTAAAAACAGACTCTGCATCAACTATGTAATTTTCTGTGGGAGTTTTGCCATGGATCCCCTTTCGGCATGCCACAGTCCAGGTGTTAGTCCCGTTGAAACAACTTTCCCATCACTATTGTGGCCAGAAAGTGTCCCTGTGGGTTTTAAAATTCGCCTGCCCATTGAAGTCTATGGCCGGTTCGCCGGGTTCGCCGGTTCGCGAACAATTGCGGCGGTTCCAGTTCACGGTTCGCAAATCGAAAATTTTATGTTCGCGACATCACTAGTCCTCAGTGATGAAGTTAGTAATACAATGATGTATTCAGGTGGGGCAAATCTGGGGGAGATTTGTTCCCCACGTCCCCCCAGATACTACACCCATGGCCATGGATTTACCTTCTGTTTCCATGAGGGGAAATATCCATCCTCTTACTATCAATGTCTGAAATGCAGTGGCAGAGCTAGTGAATAAAATAATTATTTTCAATATTTAAATATTCTTTTATGAAAATACTAGACTTGGGCCCCTATTAAATTCCAGACCCGCAAGTGAAAAGATACATCCGCAATGTCTGTGGGCTTGAAATTTTCCTTAGTTACTAGTTATTAAATTAAACATACCCGTAGATACGGGTCTGTAGGCTTAAACTTGCAAACTCTACGGTCATTTGTTACATTTCAGTGCATGATTGTTGTCAACCAGGCAAGTCCGTAACTTAATGCTGAGACAGAGCTATTAGTAAATGAGACCGTCAGTAAAATATGGAGGTTGACACGTCAATCAACTAGTTTTTTGAAGTCCCATATGCAATCACACCTGTAATCCAGAAATGTGCAAATCAATGTGGGTGTCTTGATATGAATGAACCCCTTTATTCTTGAGATTGATCGGAAAATAAAACGTATAAGAAATATTTTTTTATTGCCAATTTGCAGGCTTAAAACTGTTGTGCAATTAATTCTAATGTCTTTCATCATATTCCCTGTTTTTTAAATACAGTGGTGTGTTCATGTTTGCACTTACAATGCTATTGACAGGTGTTTAGTCCTCTTTAGTGCTCTTAGGATTTTTTGCTACATTTGCGATTTGCGGTCTTGTCCGTACTTGAATTATAGCAATTTAATAGCGATTTGCGTATCGTTTGCAGGCTTGAAGGATCAAAGTCTTATCTGGATCGGAGCTTGGATTTGGACAACCCATAGGATTTTTCAGCCTGGAACCTGCAAATCTTTTGCAGTTAGCTAAAGAGGACTAATTTAATAGCCGTAAGTTTTGCAAGCACCTTTACGGGCTACAATTTTTTAAATCATTGCAATTTAATTAGGCCCCAGATAATGAAAAAAATATTTTTAGGGCTTTATATATATATATATATATATATATATATATATATATATATACTAGCGACTTGCCCGTCAAAAAATGACAGCAATGAGATGTGTATGTTTGGAAAGTTGTTTAATTATGAATATCCGTATTTGACATTTCAGGAACCGTTTCTAAAAAATGACGGTCAATAAAAGAAAGTGTTGAAATGCTGTTTGTCACACAATGTGAGTGTACTGTGTGCCTCAAGTAACTAAATACCTCAAAAAGCAGAAATGTACATGACATAAAATAATAAAAACTAAAATCACCAAAAATAAAAAATGTACATTACAGAACCAAAAAAAGAAACCTAAGTGACCAAAAATTAAAAAAAGTAACATTACAGAAACTAAAAAAATACATTACAACCTCCCGTCACTACAATTTTTTTTTAAAGATTACACAGCTGAAAAAGAAATACATCTAATACATACATATAATACAATACAACAGAATTAAATAAACTAAAATACAACAGAATTAAATAAACTAAAATACAACACAATTAAATAAACTAAAATACAACACAATGAAATAAAATAAAATACAATATAATAAAATAAACTACAATACAACCCTATGTAATATACATGCCACGATATAATGTAATATACATCCCATTATGTAATATACAATACTATCTAATAATACATCCCCCTATCTATGTAATATACAATACATGCTATCTATATATATATATAGCTACCCAAATTGTAAGCTACAATAAAATAATTAAGGCCACTTACCTTTGAGATGTTTCTTCAGATCAGCAACCTACGGTAAAAAAGATTCCAAAAATGAATACAACACATTTACATGAAATACCTAAACATTCTAAACATTGTAAACATTGTAAACACTCTAAATATTCTAAATATTCTAAATATTATACTCACCTTTGCTGCATGTCCCGTTCCAGCATGTCGTGTCCTCCATGTTCCGTCGGCCATCTTTACTCCTGTCAAAAAAAAACATTACATTAGTAAACATAAAGCAAAGTAAAATAAACACAATCTACATTATACTTACCTTTCTGCGATGTCTCCGGCCTCCTCGTCTTCTATGAAAGCATCCGTGCCTCGGAAGCTAATGACCTTCCTATGGAGTGTTCCAGAGTAAAATTGGCAATGGCGGCTTCTGATTGGCTGAAAAGGCTGTCTATCAAATTCAGCCAATGAGAAGACCCCGTTTGTGAACCAATGAAAAAAGTATACACCCCAAAATACAACGCTGATTGGATAACACACCTTTCAATCTTTATTTGAACCAATCCTATGGCTTTATTGCCATCAGCCAATCACAATGGAATATACCCCCACGTACTGATTGGTGAAGACATCTGCGCTTTCCCATTGGCTGTAATATTGATTGATTTTAACAGTAGCCAATGAGAATGCGCAAATCCTTCACCAATCAGTACGTGAGGGTGTATTCCATTGTGATTGGCTATTGTCAGTGCAACCAATCAGAATGCGCAGAGGCTCGAACCAAACACCCTGTGGGGGTGTATTCCATTGTGATCCAGAAGAGGATCCGGAGGAGGCCGTAGACATCGCGGGTAGGTAAGTATAATGTAGATTATGTTTATTTTATATTGATGTATGTGTATTAATGTTGTGTTTTTTTTAACAGGTGCCGTGCTGGAGAAGGATTGAAAGAATGCCGGACGGGACATGGCGGAATGGTGAGTAGAATATTTAGAATATATAGAATGTATATAATGTATAGAATGTATAGAATGTCTGGAATGTATAGAATGTCTCTAATGTTTATTTTATTAGTGTAAACGTGTTGCACTAACTTTTTTTTTTTTTTAATTCGTAGGTGGCTGATCGCAATGGAAATCTGCAAAGGTAAGTGGTCTTAATTTTTTTATTTTAGCTTAGATCTAGATTAGTTAATATATAGATAGCATTTATTGTATGTTAGCTAGGGGTTTTATATAGATAGCATAGGATGTATTGTATATTAAATTGTGTTATTTATTTAGATAGATTGGGGATGTATTATTATATAGATAGGATGTATATTATATTATGGTATTTATTTAGATAGATTGGGTATGTATTATTATATAGATAGGATGTATATTAGATTATGGTATTTATTTATGGTATTCATTTAGATAGATTGGGAATGTATTATTATATAGATAGGATGTATATTTGATTATGGTATTTATTTAGATAGATTGTGTAATGTATATTAGATAGTGGTGTATTGTATTGTAATTGTATGTAATTGTATTGTAATTGTATGTATTTGTATTGTATGTATTTGTATTATATGTATTTCCTTTTCAGGTGTGTATTTTTTTTTTCTGTAGTGAGGGGGGGGGGTTGTAATGTTTTTTTTTTCTGTAATGTTCCTTTTATTTGTGAATTAGGTTTTTTATTTTGTGTAATGTAGTTAATTTTGTTTGTGAGTTAGTTTTTTTATTTTATTTTGTGTAATGTAGTAAAAAAAAATTGTGAGTTAGTTTTTTATTTCATGTAATGTAGATTTTTTATGTGACTTTAGGCTTTTTTATTTTCTGTAATTAGAGTGGTGGGGGTTAATAGGGGGTAGGTAGTGTAGATGTTAATAGGTTAGTGTAGAGGGTGTTTAGTTGATCTGTAATGTTTTATTGGGGGGGTCTAGTGCAGTATAGTGTTAATACTTAGTGTCATTATGATCCTTGAGGACCATCATGGCACTTATGTGGTTAATGTAGTTTTGTAACAGGCCCATAATGGTGTTAATATACCCTTATGGGACTGATGGGGTTAAATAGAGGCTTATGGGGGTCTGTATTGCCCCCCATAAGTGACAGGGTTAATGAAGGGCTTATGGGGGTCTGTATTGACCCCTATGAGTGACAGGCTTAATGAAGGTCTTATGGAGGTCTCTATTGACCTCCAGGAGTGACAGGCTTAATGAGGGTTTTATAGGGGTCTATATTGACCCCCATGATTGACAGGGTGACAGTGTTTTTTTTTTCTTTTACAACGGGTCCTTTAAGGACCTTTACGGTCCTTTAAGGACCTGTAACGTGGAGATTTTGAATTTCGATTGCAGCTGGGGTCCCCGAACGCGTGCAATTTTTTTCTCTTGCTTAGGGGATTTTCGTGTGTGTGAACTCGGGAATTTGTACTTAAATGGAGGTGTAACTTCACTTTCAGAGGTCTTGGGTGCCCCCCCTTGCTATGGGTAAGCTTTTTATGTTGTTTTTGTGAGTATTTTGTGTGTTTTGACTGTTTTTAGGTGCGCGCAGTTCCGCCATTTGTCGTGCATGTTGGTGTTTGTTACGTTAAGGTTGGTTCTGAGGTTAATGCAGGTTTCCGAGGTAAGCCTCGTTTGTTTTTTTTCGGCGGCCATTTTTTCTTTCGCTTAGGGGATTTTCGTTTGTTTGAACTCCGGAATTTGGACTTAAATGGAGGTGTAACTTCACTTTCAGAGGTCCTGGGTGCCCCCCCTTGCTATGGGTAAGCTTTTTATGTCGTTTTTGTGGGTATTTGGTGTGTTTTCACTGTTTGTAGTTGGGCGCAGGTCGGCCGTTATAGTCAGATTCTTAGTGCGTGTCGCTGTCTGTTACGTTAAGGTTGCCTCATTCCCTAAGTGCTTTGCGAGGACCCGCATTGCAAATGCGGGCACTCGCTTCGAGTGGACCCGCATTTGCGGAAGCGAGGGCCTCAGTTGCTTTTTTGTTTAAAAGTCGTGTGTGTGTGTTAACACAGCCGACGTTGGAGCCTTACCTCCACAAATGCATTTGCGGGGATGTTACGTTGTTTTTTTTTTTGGCTAGGAGGTTGGGTTTTTTTTGTTAAAAAGTTGTGTGTGTGGTGTGTTTGTGTTAACACAGCCGACGTTGAGCCTCCACCTCCGCAAATGCGGACCCTCACTTCGCGAGGATCCGCATTTGCGGGGACGTTGGGATGCTCCACCACCGCAAATGCGGCCCCTCGCTTCTCGAGGACCCGCATTTGCGGGGAACTGCGTCCCTCGCTTCGCGTTAGCGTTAGCAACAACTCGCATGCTCACTATATATGTGATATATATATACATTATATACAGTGTGTGTGTGGGGGGGGGGGGAGTATTTGATCCCCTGCTGATTTGGAATGTTTGTCCACTGACAAAGAAATGATCAGTCTATAATTTCTAAGGGTAGATATATTTTAACAGTGAGCGAGAGAATAACGGAAAAAAAAACAATCAAGAAAAACGCATGTCAAAAAAGTAATAAATTGATTTGCAGGTCAATGAGGGAAATAAGTATTTGACCCCTTTGTCTTAGTACTTGGTGGCAAAACCACTGTTGGCAATCACAAAGGTCTTAGCCACATCCAACAACATATCCCAGATATTTTGTCTCTGCATGGCCCAGGTTACATTTGGTCGTAGTAAACATCAGACCCACTTTCTTTAGTGTATCCAAGACTCTTTCTAGTATGTTCAAATGAGAATTATAATCAGAAATGTACTGTATATTATTAGGTTATCCAAATATGAAGATCATATTCCATGTGCGGACATAGGAGCTTTTCCAATTGCCCCAAAGATTGCTGACCAAATGGCAAGACATTATAATGGAAAACCCTGTCAGGGTGCAGAAAGCAGTTTTCTTTTTTGATGCTTCCGTTTGTAGGACCTGCCAGAATCCCTTGGTGAGATCTAATGTAGACAGAAATGTGTCTTTTCCAAATTGATCTATTAATTCATCAATTCTGGGAAGAGGATATGAGTCAAATTGAGATCCTCATTCAAACTTCTGAAGTCACTACATAAACTTTTAGTACCATCAGGTATTGGAATCAGTACAATGGGACTATACCATTCACTGCGGGATACTTCAATTATTTCTGATTCATGCATTACTTCTGACATTCGGCATGGCTTGACTCTTACTGTCACGCTACGTTTAGTAATAATGTCATGGTGGATCTCATCAGTTCATCCTTGATAGGCTAAAAAGACATCTTATTATTATTATTATTATTATTTGTAGAATCAGTTTTCTCTCCACAGTAGGCACTTTATATTTGCTTTGTTTCCTGGATTAAATCCCGGAGCTGAGCTTTATGATTAAAGTAGGTTTTCTGTTGCAGCTGGGCTTGTCCATATGTTCTTTGACTAGTGGTCTGATTCATGCAATTCTATCTTTCAGGGTTTGGACTTATTCTATAATATTTTCTCATGCAAAACCTTGATAAGATATCCAGTATTCCCTTCAGATGATGTCCATAATAATTTAAATAGCAAGAATCTGCTAAAGACCTGAGGTATGTCTGAAATGCAAATAGAAGAGAAGAAAATAAAATGTCACCATTTTTTCCAGAATGGTCCCCACTTTCTTTATCATTCACATTTAGTATTTGGTTGAATCTCTAGGCCACTCTAGAACCTTAATGTGCTTCTTCTTGAGCCACTCCTTTGTTGCCTTGGCTGTGTGTTTTGAGTCATTCTCATGCTGGAATACCCATCCTTCGACCCCCCTGGCTGAGGAAAAGAGGTTCTCACCCAAGATTTGATGGTACATGGCCCTGTCCTTCGTCCATTTGATGGGGTGCAGTTGTCCTGTCCCCTTAGCAGAAACACACCCCCAAAGCATAATGTTTCCACCTCCATGTTCTTGGGGTTATAGGCAGCATTCCTCCTCTTCCAAACATGGCGAGATGAGTTGATGCCAAAGAGCTTGATTTTGTTCTCATCTGACCACAAAACTTTTACCCAGTTCTCCTCTGAATAATTCAGATGTTCATTGGCAAACTTCAGATGGGCCTGTACATGTGCTTTCGTGAGCAGGGGGACCTTGTAGGCACTGCAGGATTTCAGTTCTTCACGGAGTGTTACCTTTTTTTTTCTTGGTGACTATGGTCCCAGCTGCCTTGAGATCATTAACAAGATCCTCCCGTGTAGGTCTGTGCTGATTCCTCACCATTTTCCTGATCATTGAAACTCCATGAGGTAAGATCTTACATGGAGCACCAGACTGAGGGAGAATGGCAGTTATTTTGTATTTCTTCCATTTGCAAATAATCGCACCAACTTTTGTCACCTTCTCACCAAGCTGCTTGGCGATGGTCTTGTAGCCCATTCCAGCATTGTGTAGGTCTACAATCTTGTCCCTTACATCCTTGGACAGCTCTTTGATCTTGGCCATGGTGAAGAGTTTGGAAACTGATTGATCGCTTCTGTGAACAGGTGTCTTTTATATAGGTAACAAGCTGAGATTAGGAGCACTCCCTTTAAGAGAGTGCTCCTAATATGAGGTCGTTTCCTGTATAAAAGACACCCAGGAGGGGTTATTCACCCAGGAGGGGTTATTCTGTCTCTCACTGTTAAAATACACCTACCATTAAAAATATAGACTGATCATTTCTTTGTCAGTATACAAATGTTCAAAATCAACAGGGGATCAAGTACTTTTTCCCCCCACTGTGTGTGTGTGTGTGTGTGTGTGTGTATATATATATATATATATATATATATATATATAAAACCCTGAATGCTCTTTTTAATTAAAAACATATCCATTTCCATTTTAAAGTTATCTATCGAATCTGCTGTCACCACCTCCTTAATTAGAGAATTCCACAGATTAACGACCCTTAGTGTGAAGAACCCTTTTCTTTCTTTAGGGTGGAATACTTTTACTTCTAACCTCAAAGGATGTCCACTTGTCAGTTGAAAACCTTTAGGCACAAAAAGCTCACTTGACAAACCCTGGATGTATTTATATAATGTAATCATATCTCCTCTTCGACGCCTTTTTTCTAGAGAAAATAAGTTTAATTTGGTTAGACTTTCTCCATAACTTAGCCCTTCCATTCCCCTTAGTAGTGTTGTAGCCCTTCTCTGTACCTTTTCCAGCTCTAAAATGTCCTTTTTATGAAGTGGTGCCCAAATTGTACTCCATATTCCAAATAAGGGCATACTAGGGACAGTGCCGGATCTACCTTTCTGGAGCCCTTAGGCAGTGAAGTGAAGGAGCACCTACGAGTGTGTATGCAAGGTATGCAGGGACCCATTTTTGCCTTTTCTGCACATGTAAGTTCCTTTTCCTTGTTCTCTTGTTCCCTCACAGAGTAGCGACTTTAAGCGGCTGCCTAGATGGCCTAATGGGTGATCCAGCCATGACTAGAAACTTGTATAGTGGCAGAATTATATTTGCTTCCCTTGCTTCTATACCCTTCTTAATACATGCTTATATTTTATTTGCCTTTGCAGCTGCTGCTTGGCATTGAGCACTGTTACCTAGGTGGATGTCCGCAAGCACTCCCAAATCCCTTTCAATATCAGATACCATAGACTTGCTGCATTAAGATTATAAATTGCTTGGCTATTTTTCCTTCCCAGATGCATAACTTTACATTTAATCCTATTAAATCTCATCTGCCATTTAGATGCCAATTTATCTAATTTATGTAAATACCTTTGGAGGAAAAGTACATCATTATCTGATGTAATTACCATGCACAAAAATGAGACACTACTTTCCAATCCCACTTCTAAGTCATTAATAAATATGTTAAAAAGGAGAAGACCTAATACTGAACCCTGAGGAACTCCACTTACCATATTAGTCCAATTGAGTATGTTCCATTTACCACAACCCTTTGCTTCCTGTCTTTTAGCCAGGTCTCAATCCATGGGCAGATATTTCCTGCAATTTCTGTATCCCATAGTTTGCACAGTAGTCTTCCATGTGGCACTGTATCAAAAGCCTTCGCAAAACCAAAAAGACTACATCCACTGAGTTGCCTTAATCCAAGTTCCTACTAACCTCCTCATAGAAACTAATTAGATTTATTTGACATGGCCTATCCCTCATAAATCCATGTTGATTCCAACTTATAATCCTGTTCAAATAGACATTTTCTTGTATATTATTTGTATAAAAGAAAAAAATGAATTAATAACTGTAACTAAAATATTACATGCAGTTGGCGTCAAACTTCTTTCTAAGTAAATTGTGCAAGAGGACATAATATATATTTAGTTCAGTTTGGTGTACAGTTATAGGACAGCTCACCTCCTACCTCCTGCCTGTCTCTGCTGAGCTTTCTGTATATTTTATAAATTGAGCAATCACAACCATGAACACAAAGGGTTACAGCTCAGTTGCAGCTCACAGCCCAGCTCAGTCCATTTCGGACTGGGGGGGAGCGGCTAAGACTGCCCAAGTAAGCCCATGGGGGTCCTCATAGGTGGATAGGGGTGCGGGAGGGGGGGGGTCTAGGTGAAAGGGCCCTCACTAAACTGCATCAAAACAAAAATGAAATGCAAAGAAACAAAAAATGTATGTATTTATATATCACTGGGCCCCCCCACAGACTAGGGCCCCAGTACATTGCACCTGGTGCAAATGCAGTAGCTCCGCCCCTACTGAAATATACAAAACATAAACACTGATGTAAAAGAAGACCTTGTTATAAAACCTTAAGAAAAGATTGGATATGTATTTTGTACTAGTCCAGATAGCTTTGGAGAGGTTACCCTTGCAAAGAGAGAATAGAGTGGTGGTTTCATTGCATGATTTGTTGGGCAGAAATTACACAGTGGTGCTGAAGTTCTATGGCTTCTGCTTGCACTACATCCAGGTCACTGTATGATTATGAATGATGAATAGGAAGGACCAAACCAATGCCTGTACACCTTTACCTAACCAACTTTGATTTGTGCTTATGTTGTTACATATTGCATAAATACTGTACAGTGATCTTTAAAGGGACCCTGTTACCCCAACAGGAAGCTGGTTTTATCGTAGAGAGCGTTAAACATGGTACTAAGTTCTACTAGCCCTTTTTCAATCCTGAGATGTTTAGCATTGATTTTGAGGCTCCTTTATGCCAATTTGTGTGAATGCTTGATGAAAGTGAGGAGGGGATCAAAAAGAATAATAACCTTAGTGGGCATTGATTTGACACTGCAAAAAGCAGACTGTAATCCTAATAGCACAAAAAAGCAGCTTTAAGAATAACTTTAAAAAAACTTAGATTTTTGGAGTGACAGTCACTTTTGTCTATTGTCAGGATGTGAACTGGAAATGTAAGGAAAAATAATGTATTTCTGTGTCTCACACACAGGTCTGCAACAACTGAATATAATCCAGTCCATACATACACAAATGGGCTCCTGCACAAGTTGTTTTTGGGTTGTTGGCGTGGTAAAGTAAAATTAAAATATCCCCATTGTAATTGGGTATGAAACATCAGTAATAGCTATCAATCCCCAGGAAAGTTCAAATATGTTTCTTCATAAGTTGTGTTGGTCAGGCTCGATTGGCTTCAGTTTTATTCAACTGTGGCTTGACTTAGCCACATCCAACAACATATCCCAGATATTTTGTCTCTGCATGGCCCAGGTTACATTTGGTCATAGTAAACATCAGACCCACTTTCTTTAGTGTATCCAAGACTCTTTCTAGTATGTTCAAATGAGAATTATAATCAGAAATGTACTGTATATTATTAGGTTATCCAAATATGAAGATCATATTCCATGTGGGGACATAGGAGCTTTTCCAATTGCCCCTGAAAGATTGCTGACCAAATGGCAAGACATTATAATAGAAAACCCTGTCAGGGTGCAGAAAGCAGTTTTCTTTTTTGATGCTTCCGTTTGTAGGACCTGCCAGTATCCCTTGGTGAGATCTAATGTAGACAGAAATGTGTCTTTTCCAAATTGATCTATCAATTCATCAATTCTGGGAAGAGGATTTGAGTCAAATTGAGATCCTCATTCAAACTTCTGAAGTCACTACAGAAACTTTTAGTACCATCAGGTATTGGAATCAGTACAATGGGACTACACCATTCACTGCGGGATACTTCAATTATTTCTGATTCATGCATTACTTCTGACATTCGGCATGGCTTGACTCTTACTGTCACGCTAGGTTTAGTAATAATGTCATGGTGGATCTCATCAGTTCATCCTTGATAGGCTAAAAATACATATTATTATTATTATTATTATTATTATTATTATTATTATTATTTGTAGAATCAGTTTTGCTGTTGGGATGATTCTGTTTATATTAGTACTTCAGGGGACATTTCTTCCGATTAGGCAATAGAGAAAACAAAAGTCACTTCAACGTCTCTCTCATGCCATGCTTTCAACAAATGTATATGATATATTTTCTCTGGTTTGCAGTGGTCAGGTTGTTTGAGCTTGTAGTCTACTTCTCTGATACCTTTTATGACTTCATAAGATCCCTGAATTCATCTTTCTCTCCACATTAGGCACTTTATATTTACTTTGTCTCCTGGATTAAATCCCGGAGCTGAGCTTTATGATTAAAGTAGATTTTCTGTTGCAGCTGGGCTTGTCCATATGTTCTTTGACTAGTGGTCTGATTCATGCAATTCTATCTTTCAGGGTTTGGACTTATTCTATAATATTTTCTCATGCAAAACCTTGATAAGATATCCAGTATTCCCTTCAGATGATGTCCATAATAATTTAAATAGCAAGAATCTGCTAAAGACCTGAGGTACGTCTGAAATGCAAATAGAAGACAAGAAAATAAAATGTCACCATTTTTTCCAGAATGGTCCCCATTTTCTTTATCATTCACATTTAGTATTTGGTTGAATCTCTCCAACTGTCCATCTGCGTGAGGGTGATATTCTGACTTTCTCAACACTCTGATTCATAATAATTTACACAGATCTGTCACCAGTTTAGACACTAATGAAGTACCTTTGCCTGTAAGTATTTCTCTTGAAACTAACACTCTAGAGAAAAGAAGAACCACATTCTTAGAGATGGAGTCCTCAAAGGGAAAGCTTTGGAATATCGAGTAGTAGGTTCCTCTGTGATCAGAAGAGGTATCAGTGGAGCCCTTATTTGAAGCTGATGACTTGTAAGCTGGGCCGGACAGACAATAATGGAATTCTTCTGCATAAATTCCAGGCCAATAGAACATTTTCATAATTCTATTTATGGTTTAGTCTATGCCCAAGTAGCCTCCAAGGAGATGGCTGTCAGCTAGTTCAATCAATTTATTTTCCATGAAGTACCAGCAATTGTTTTACAACCTCATCACCAGTCTTGAAATCCAGTACAGAGGATCTCTTTTCAACAAAAATTAGGGGCCTTGAGGATTTTCCCATTCCTCTACGGCTACTCCATTCACATCCACCACTTCCTTTTCTACATTCTGTAGAAGAGAATCATGAACTTGGTCTATTCAGAAATGTTCTGCTTCCATGTCTGCACTATCTGGATTGGTTGTAATTTGAAAGAAATGCTACCGCCTTTTTCAATGCCTCTGGGTTAGCCTCGGTTGCTACTAGAGCCTCCTCTCAATACTGTTTCTTCTCCATTTCTATTCCCATCTTTTTCTCTTTTCGTCTACCTCTCCTTGATTTTTTTACTCTATCCCAAATGGAGAATTACTCTGCATCAAATAAAGATTATTTCCTTAATGAAACAGGGGGGTTCAATTTAATGTCATCTTTAAAATCAGTTTTCTTTTGTTTGTTTTTTATAAGCCCTTCAAAATGTGACCACACTACAAATTTTCTTCTGGGGTAGGACACTGGGCAGCAACATGTCCATATTCTCCATATTGAAAGCATTTAATCTTGTATCTAAAAGTACTTTGCTTTACCAATGGGCTGCAAGAAGGCTTCTGTTCCAATTTTCTTCATACAGGCTCCCTTCAGTTAGCTCTATAGTAATCCTGGTGTACAGCCAAGGAATGTCCTTTGACCATTTAAGTAGACCAAACTCTTTCTGATCATCCTCGCTTCCCTGCCCTGGTTTCTTCTGGCTTGGCACCACAAGAAAACTGTTTTACCACAATAAAACTGTTTTACAATAACTGTCTTACTTGAGATATATATATATATATATATATATATATATATATATATATATATATATATATATATATATATATATACACTTCAAAAAACAGATACTTTTTAAAGAAAACCTTCACATATATATATATACATATACATTGACCAGGCTTCACTAGGATGAGAGTATTCTCCCCATTGACTTAATTCAATTTCCATTTCATATGCTCTCCTATAGAGTATGTATTTCAAGCTGTAAATATCACAGAATAGAACATAATTGGAAATGGAGAGGTCTCAAATCACTAGTGTGAAGTTTGTCACTAATGATAGTAATGTAGCCTCTATTCACTAACATTAGAGTTTTAGCTCCAGGGAAAGTTATTCTATGGAGCCTGTTCACTCAAGTGTGAAGAGATCTCTCCAACTTGAATATGAGGCACTTTAGAATAATTTAAGTATTGTAAACACTGTATTTAAAAGAGAAATAATACATATGGCCTCATTCAAACCGGGCCGTAAATCAGCCGTAAGTCTGCGATTCCGTGCGATTGGGTTACGGCCCCGCGTAGCGATACGTCTATGCTGCTATTTAAGTAGGCGCCGCCGCAAGGAGGTCCCCTTTACAGCCGATCGCAAACCATGCTATCGACAGTAAGCACTTGAACAGGATCACAGCCACAAGACCATTACTTGTGTTTCAAGCCCGCAAGCATGTAAATGCAAATATGAATTCATGACAGCACTGTAAAGCATTGTAAATGATGGGGTACTCAAAGGGTGACATGAGGATTAAAGGCACATCATTCTAAAGCTGGCACATCGCCACAATGCAATACCTGACTTCATGTTTAATTTATGTCTAAAATCCCACGGGCTTGAATAATGAGTTACGTGCTTGGAGGTTACTCAAGCCTGTAGGACTTTGGACGGAAATTAAACATGAAATTAAGTATTGTATTGTGGCAATGTGCCAGCTTAAGAATGTTGTGCCTTTAATTCTCATGTCACCCATTGTGTACTCCATAATTTACAGTGCTTTACAGTGCTGGCTTGAATTTATATTTGCATTTACAAATCTCTGAGTTTGCGGGCTTGAACCACAAGTTACTGGCTTGGAGGTCAAGCCCGTAGGAACACAAAGGTCTCACTTTCAAAACATAGCACTAATTAAGCAAATAAAAAAGCCATCCTGTACTTTTATTAGAAGAGAAAGTGATGTTAGGTCTTAGAATGAACACTACAACATTCACAATCTCTCAAATTGTCATAAATAACTACCTTATTTCATGTTTAATTTCCATCATAAAGTCCTGCGGGCTTCACCCTCCAAGGCCGGAGGTTGGATTCAAAAGTCCTAGGGGCTTGGAGGTTGAAGCCCGTAGGACTTTATGACAAAAATTTACATGAAACAAACCATTTTTATTTGCCGATTTGAGGGTAGGGGAATGTTGTGCTATTAATTCTAAGACCTAAATCACTTTCACTTCTAATAAAAGTACAGGATGGCTTTTTTATTTGCTTAATTAGTGCTACGTTTTGTAAGTAATATCTCTTTGGTATAAGGAAACTGTGTTTCGATTTTAGCGATTTACAGGCTTGGCGGAAGGGTGATCGTAGCACTTGAATAGCGAACTGGGATTTCTTGCGATTGCAACTCTCGCGGCCGCGCAAGATCAAATGCTTTGACGGGAGTAAGCTGCGATTGAGCAAATCACAGGGGATCGCAGCTCAAGGCTCGTAACCCGATCGGAGGCCGCAAACTATATAAAAAAGTTGTGGTAAAGTATGGAGCTGAGATCATTAGGATGATTCTAATATATTATCATCATGTTTATTAATTATTTCTGTTCCCTACTCTAAATGTTATATACCGGTCAAAATAATAAATGAATATATATTCACTGTGAATATCATATAGGAGATCTTCCCAAATTTAATTTTACTACACCTTTTTCATGTTCTAATTGTATCTATCTAAAAAATAATGTTGATATGCGGCCAATTTACTGTACATGAAATGATGTACATCAATTATTATGTGATCGAATGGGCCCTGTAGTCATTATCAGCCTTATTAAATTGTGATTCGACAAATTTAAAATGGCTCTATATAAGCACAGAGCATATTTTTTTACAGAAGTTTTTAGTTAGTGAACTTCTATCCAAAAGCAAGGTCTTCACTAACTAAAAATTTCTGTAAAAAAATATGCTCTGTGCTTAAATAGATCCCTTTTTAATTTGCAGTCACAATTTAATAAGGCTGTGTGTTTATTTCAGTCCACTAAAGATGAAATTCTAGCAGCACTTTTTAAAAAAAAAATGTATGTGTTAACCCTTCCTCTGCCAAGCCTGCTAACATTGCACTTAGAACAATATAATTTTCAAGCAGATTTTCTAGGTAATTGGGAGACACCTTCCAAATCTTTACAACACTAATTTTACAATAAATGTACTCTACAATAAAAAACAACCTGTGAATAGATCTCTCACCATAATTGTGAATTTATTCCTTACTTGGTGCTTCACTTCTCTTGATGCCAAGAACAAATTAACCTAAGTGGGTTTGTTCTATTGGCATAGCAACCCAATCAGAGAGCAGTCTCTTGTTGCTCACTTGTGCCCTTCACATGGAAGAAAAATCCTGTAGCATATCAGCCAGGCCTCATTCTAAACAGTGCTCCTGCCCAGAAATACTAGGCATATCTCCCCTGAACAGGGGAAACAACAAATTTCAGACTTACATTTCAGCCTTTTTGTACCTCATTAGAGAGGTCTAGATGTACTCCCTAAGGTACCGTGAACAAATGAATCCAAAATGAATATATGGAGGCACCTAAGACCCTTGTATTTGGTCTCCCTAAGGGCCATTGGGGGTTACACACGTTAGACTTCTTGCTTATGGTGTTTAGGAAGTACACTGACAAGGTCCCAAAAGTCTGAAACATACAGCTGGGGCTTGCTATTTCTCTTGATTGTGGAAGAATTGCCTGGTGTTTTGGGGTAGGGTCACTCATTGGAGCGAGACCTGCCTGATATGCTCTAGAATATTTCTTCCCTGTGAAGGGCACAAGTGAGCAAAAAGAGACTGCTCTCTGAGTGGGCTTCTAAGATGAAAGAACAAG
The DNA here is from genome assembly GCA_027410445.1 of Discoglossus pictus. Classification (NCBI taxonomy): domain Eukaryota; kingdom Metazoa; phylum Chordata; class Amphibia; order Anura; family Alytidae; genus Discoglossus; species Discoglossus pictus. The sequence goes on from CM050173.1 coordinate 43,022,332, forward strand.
CCCACTTGGGTTAGGTTGTTCTTGGATTAAGCACCTCTAACTTGTTTTGCCTTTCCGATAAATCACAAATGTATGATTAAACAAGCCAGCAATTGCAAGGGAATTTCTGCTGATTAAATTGCATGAATAATATCTGCATCAAGTACTCATGTTTTCTGTCAGTTTTAAATTTTTGCTCCAAATACCCACAACTGAAACATCAACCAACATATACAAACAAAAAAACAAATAAAATAACAACAGCTCAGTCACTGTAAAAGATTCAGCTCTCTACATTCTTAATAAATTATTTCCATATTATTCCACTGTTGTTTACTCTTTGACTCTTGCCTATGGTATGCAATATTGCACTATGCAATGAAAATAATCAATTATTAGTTTAAAAGGTTTGATTTTATATATATATATATATATATATATATATATATATATATATATATATATATATATATATATATATGCTGCTGTGTTCTTATCTACAACCTGATCTATAGACTTTCTGACCTATCAGGCCTTATTCACAATGCCGGTCTGTTTCTCACTTGACTCTGCCCAATGAATTTTGTCGTTCTTGTTTTTCCAATTTTTTTCCCCATCTCTTTCTGTTTGCTGTTTTTAGCTCATACTTGTATCAGTATCGCTTTTTGACTTGATAAAGAGAGGCATTATCTCTTGAAAGCTTGTCGCTTTATAATGAATATGTTTGTCCAATAAAAAAGGTATCACTATTCACTGCAATACTCCTATTATTCATATATATATATACTGGGAGGGGTGAACCTCTCCAAGTCATTAAGGTTTCGAGGCTGATGTTTGGCAACTCAAACCTTCAGTTCCCTCCACAGATTTTCTATGGGATTAAGGTCTGGCAAGGACACTCCAGGACCTTAATGTTCTTGTTCTTGAGCCACTCCTTTGTTGCCTTGGCTGTGTGTTTTGGGTCATTGTCATGCTGGAATACCCATCCACAAGCTATTTTCAATGCCCTGGCTGAAGAAAGGAGGTTCTCACCCAAGATTTGACAGTACATGGCCCTGTCCATCATCCCTTTGATGTGGTGCAGTTGTCCTGTACCCTTAGCAGAAAAACACCCCCAAAGCATAATGTTTCCACCTCCATGTTTGACTGTGGGGATGGTGTTCTTGGGGTCATAGGCAGAATTCCTCCTCCCCCAAACACAGCGAGTTTCGTTGATGCCAAAGAGCTCAATTTTGGTCTCATCTGACCACAAAACTTTCACCCAGTTCTCCTCTGAATCATTCAGATGTTCTTTGGCGAACTTCAGATGGGCCTGTACATGTGCTTTCTTGAGCAGGGGGACCTTGCGGGCACGGCAACATTTCAGTGCTTCTGTTACCAATTGTTTTCTTGGTGACTATGGTCCCAGCTGCCTTGAGATCATTAACAAGATCCTCCCGTGTAGTTCTGGGCTGATTCCTCACCATTCTCATGATCATTGAAACTCCATGAGGTGAGATCTTGCATGGAGCACCAGACCAAGGGAAGACTGACAGTTATTTTGTGTTTCTTCCATTTGCGAATAATCGCACCAACTGTTGTCACCTTCTCACCAAGCTGCTTGACGATGGTCTTGTAGCCCATTACAGCTTTGTGTAGGTCTACAATCTTGTCCCTGACACACTTGGACAGCTCTTTGGTCTTGGCCATGGTGGAGAATTTGGAATCTGATTGATTGCTTCTGTGGACAGGTGTCTTTTATACAGGTAACAAGCTTTGTTTTGTGTTGGGGCCCTCCATTCACTAGCTCCGCCACTGACTAATACCTTGATTGAAGCAATGTTAATTTAGATCTGGGAAAAAAACGTGAACATTATACAATAATAACTAATAAGAGCCCCAGGCATAGACTGTCAATTTATGATTTTGAGTATAAACTTTTGGGATTTGTGTTATTTTATAATAGCGTAATGTTAGCAATGTGTAATAACACTACCAAAACACAAGCAGAGAGAGAAGTTGAACTGAGCTTATTTAAGAGGACCAGACATGACTGAGTTAACAGAATGTAAATCTGTCGATGAGGGTAGTGAATATAAAAGTGCAAATAATAAGCAAGTAGGCCAAAAGTATTTCATATATTCCACTATAAAGTACAAAAGAGATTAACTTTGAATCAATAAAAAAAAAATCCACAGTTCAGTAGTCCTTTAAGTTGTTATTTGTAACAGCATGCTATAAATATGACATTTCACCGGTCCTTTAACTTTCTATAAAAATTCTGCCCATATTCATATCTAGTACAAATGGGATACTGCAATAAATGACTACTATATCCCAGCTAATGAATAAAATTGAAAGTTTTACTTTTTGTACCTCATGGAGTAAATACAACTCCTTAATAAATATATGGTCGAAACCATTATACTATATTATCGAATAAATGACTTAAATAGGAAATATCTGTCCTGTGCAGTGTTTTCCACAGAAGTACTTTTAGCTTATTAAGTGTTAATGGGATCTCATAGCAGATGGAAAGTAAACCTGCTGAATAAGCTTAGTTTTAATGTAAGTACTCCCAGTGTTTTCTGCTTAATATAGCTTTTGAAAATAATTGCACTTTTTGTTAGGCAAAAAAATTGAAAGCATGCAAGTGTTTATATAGCTATTGCAAATCACCCTCACTCATTCAGAGAGGCTGCAGGCTGAAACATATGGGCAGATTGTTTTTGCTATTGATTGCCAAGAAATATTATAGAAGGAAGTATGCAAAATAATGTGAAATGTTATGCCATTACATTTATTTTCTGTATGCAGAATAATGCAATGAGTGCACAGTTTTCATTATAAGTACATGGAAATCCTAAATTTTCTATGATACATTTAAAGGACAATGGAATAGATTCATTGAAATTGTAGGAAATTATTTAAATGGGACAATATATTGGTCAGTTGGTAAAGCATTAGGATAAACTAGCCTAGTGACATTTAATTTTATTAAATGTAATTAGTTTTAGGTATTTATTTTATATGTTTATTGTATATGATTGTTTAATTGTTTAAAAGTCAATACAACATAAGTTTCAAAACAAATGTGACATGTTGGAAAATCACTCAGTCTCTGTCTTACTATGTAATAACATTTAACAAATCTAAGGGTTTGTGTGTAAATGAAAAACAAAAGCTGTAAAAGGTTAAAACAAAACACACTCCAGTCTACAAATTATATTATGTTATCCCATTCCCATCTATAGGACTTTACCAACCATGCCTTCACCATATACAGTAGACTCTGAGTTATCCAACACCCAAAGGGATTGGTAGATGCCGGATAAATGTAGTTTCTGGTTCCTTGAGAGTCACTATTAAAAGAGGCCTTGTCATGGCTGAAGTATGCCAATGCACCAGCTGTGCAATACCTTACAGACTGATGCCCTTATAAGATAGGCTGATGCTGAAAGTCAGCTGTTTGTACTGGCCTGGCTGGAGAGGATGGCAATGGCACCCTTGGACTGCATTGATTACCCTTTCACAGAGGACTATTGGCAGAACCCAGGCCAAGCAAACAGTCTACATGGGAGCAACTGTGCTCCTGGCCTAATAGCCAGGCATGAGCACTTGCCCTGGCCTGTGGGGCTTGTGCTGACAGGGAATTCACAGAGGTTGCCCCTGGTATTTATTTCTCCCTTGGAGTTGGTACAGGGAATAATGAAAAGACTGTTTTCCCTAAGGGAGGAGAAAAGAAGGGGCATTGGCCCTGGCTTTTGGGAAATGAGGTGGTGATAACACCTGGTGTGCAGTGACCTGAACTGGTTACCCCCAGGGAACTATTTGGATTGGGGAAACGAAAAGGCCCAATGGACACCACTGAACCCCCAAAAAAAGGTGTTGGCTCAGGACTACCACAGATTGTTTCATGCCTGGATGGACCACATATCATGGAGCTTCGCATTGCAGAAATGTAACTGTACTGTGCAGCATTGAAAGGGCAAGCTGCATCAGAATGCAGGTGGGTTGTCCAGACAGGAGGATCACTAAACCTCAGTGTAGTTGAGGAGTCCTCACATCCAATGAACTAACCAAGCTACACTGGAAAAGAAAGAGGGAGGAGTTTTCATGACTGAAGCATGACAAGGCACCAGCTGTGCAATACCTTACAGACTGATGCCCTCAGCCTTATAAGATTGGCTCATTGTGCCAGGGGAAAGGGACCCACTGAGATGGGTTAACATTGGGGATTGTGTGATTTGTGTGTTATTCCTTGTAATGCCTGTTTAAAGCTGCCTGGGTGCCACTGGGTGCATACTGTGGTATCCATGCTTATAGTTGGGGTGTGATTATGAAAATGATGGGAATGATGGGGTGTATGTCTGTGTTGTGCTTTAGGTGGGCTAGCACTTACAAGGGACATTTTGTACATGCCCAATATTTCATTGTAATTGCCTAGTCCCCTATTAATAAGAATAGGGAGATAATTGACCCCTAGGAGTCACATGACACCAGTATCTCTCTCTCTTATCATAAACCTCAGCCTGGTGTCTATATGCCTATTGTATGTAATTGCCCTGTACCAAGAATACAGCAGTGCCAAGGGAAAACAATGGGTGATTGCCCTAGACTGGCAGGCAGATGTGATAACATGATCTAGAATAGGATTGGGTGTAACCATGGATGCACATTTGAATTGATTGGTCGGTTGTTGCTAAGAATGTGGTATAAATATGTTTGATGGTTTCAGTAATAAAGATGTTATACTGGTTCACATAATTAAAGTATGAATTTTGTTATTGATGCTGGGAATTCTGTTTGCTGGAGTAAGTTCTTTTCAGAACTTAGAAAGATCCTTTTGCGACACAAGACCACAGACATCTCTCAGTCTACCCTAAGGGCTGAAAGTTCATCCTGCTGTACAGAGGTAAAATGAACCAGTCACACCTGTGGGGAGAGGTTTGGGCAATAGGCTCTTATCATACCCCATTCAACATACAGGTTATGACAGGCCCAGATTAGCTGCACATTGGATGCTCTGCTAAGTATATTTGTCAGTGAGAACTGTTCTAGCAGCAGCTGCTTTCACTCCTCACTTACACATAGGTACGTTCAACTGCAGGGCGCCGTGCTGCACCCAGGGAATGTAACGCCAACACTGCACTGGCTCAGTCACTCATGCCTGTCTGCAATTCAGTTTTACCTGGAAGCAGATACACACATTGGATGAAATCTAGGTGCCTGTAAGGATTGTGTGGCATGACAATCTGACTCCTGGCATTTGTTGAGCTCTGTAAAATTACATTTGTATTTAAAGTACAGTATTCAATTTTATTTCTGGTTGCTTGAGAGTTCTGGCTGTTTGAGTTCTGGTTTACTGAAAGACTGCTGTAGAACCCTTCACAGACACTCGTTTCTGCTTCAAACATTTAAAGAAATCTTATCTGTTCAGAAAACCTTATGACCATGCTCCCTAAATAAACTATCCTATGAAATTATAGTAAATGTCCCTTCCCATTGATCCTGAATTCTAAAAAGATTAACATCAAATTGTTGCTTTGCTTTTGTCACTAAGACCCACTACAGCCACTTAGATTGTAAGCTCTAACTAGAGCAGCGTCATCATAACTTTCTGTTGTACCAATATCATATGACCCCTTTTATATCACTACCTTGTCATGGTGAAGATCCTGTGTACTTCAATGAAGCTGTGAACTATACCATGTAGAGTTAACCAAGATGGGCAGGTCATAGCAGACAGGTCAGACAAATTGCGGTCCATTAGAGCAGGAACTGGCACCCCAGTCCAGTATCTTTCCCAAGATAACCTAATGGATAAGCAAGACCAAACACAGCAATGTGCAAGATCCAGAGGGTCATGGAGAGTCATACACAACTGAAGGACTTAACAACAACAAATATCATATACATACTACTGTTTTATAATTGTTTTCTTCCCAACTGGACTTAGCACTAAAATATATTAGAATAATGGTAATAATAAGACAACTTTTATAAACTATAAGTACCTACCTTTTATAAATACAAACTATTTATTCAGTAACTCAGATGGTGCATTTTGCAAAAAAATGTTTTTGGGAAAGGGATATAAAAGTAATTAGTAATCTTTGCAGTTGACAATTTTCACTCAGTAATCCCTTATATTGTTTAATATAAGCACTTTTAAATGCAATTTAAACACTCAGAGTTCCCTTTAACAATCAAATAGAGTTGTATCTTTTCTGTACATAAACATTGCAAAACTGCAGAGAAACTAAATACAGACACAATTATCAGAGGGAGTTATTCATTTATATGCATGCAAAATATCCCTTAGGGACATGTTACTTTCATTTACATTTTAGCCTGAAGTCTCAAACACATTTGCTTTTTTAAATATTTGTTTTAAAGATATACAGAAAAAACAAATATCGTATATACTCGAGTATAAGCCGACCTGAGTATAAGCCAAAGCACCTATTTTACCACAAAATACTGGGAAAACTTAGTGACTTAAGTATAAGCTGAGGGTGGGAAATGTGCTGCCCCCAGTGTCCCTCTTGTGCCCTCTGTGTCCCCCTCTTGTGTGCCCACTGTGACCCTTATTTGTGTCCCCTCTTTCTCTCCCCTGTGTCTCTTCCCCCCTCTCCCTCCCCTGTGTCTCTTCCCCTCCTCTCTCTCCCCTGTGTCTCTTTCCCTCCCCCTCCCTTATCACCCTCTTCAACCCCCCTTCTCATCCTCCCTCTTCAACCCCCCTCAACATCCTCCCTCCTCAACCTCCCTCCTTATCCTCCCTCCTCAACCCCCCTCCTCAACCTCCCTCCTCATCCTCAACCTCTCTCCTCAACTCTCCCTTCCTCATGGAGGAAGAGAGACACAGGGGGAAAGAGAGACATGGGGGGAAAGAGAAACACGGGGGTGGTGACTCGAGTATAAGCCGTGGGGGCCCTTTTAAGCCTTAAAAAAAGGGCTGAAAAACTCTGCTTATACTCGAGTATATACAGTATATGAACTTCTTTCTCCTTGACCGGCATTTATTTTCTGAATTCTTATAGCAGAAATAGTCAGCCATAATTAAATTGTGATTCTGCAAATTTAAAAGGGCTCTATTTAAGCACATAGCATATTTTTTTTACAGAATTTTTTAGTTAGTGAACATTTATCCGAAAGCAAGGTCTTCACTAACTAAAAAACTTCTGTAAACAAATATGCTATGTGCTTATATAGAGCCCTTTTAAATTTGCCGAATCGCAATTTAATAAGGCTGAGTGCATTTAGATGCCATTTTACTGAAACCATAATGAAGTTTGAAAATGTCACTCCTATTATATAGCCCATTTTATGTCCTATTTTTTGAGTGCCCTTAAGGAAACTCTCTTGTTAAATTAAACTGCAAAGTACTGGACCTAGATAATTGCAACAAATCTGAAGACTGGTATTTGTATTGTTAATTGGCTATCCAATTATTTTCTCTTTAATTTAATACATATAACTATATACTGTGTGTAAGAGTAATGCACTATATATAAATAACCAAGGATCAAAATTTTATTCAGATCATACAATGATAGTACTATGCTGCAGTGTGCAATACGCACATTGTTAGACTTTGCTTATTTTTTTCTCTTATAATAAAAAAAAATAAGTAGCAATTTTGCATACTCTGCATCTGATTTAACAGAGCATTGTTGCTGGTAAATAATATTGTTATAATGCAAGATAATAAAAATACATTTTTGCAATTTAATTGACATTCACCTGAAATATTCATTGTGCTTTTGCCATTAGGGCCTTAGCTATCAAATTGAAAATGTAATTAATTTAATTCTGATTTGCACATTATTATAAATGTATTTATAGCCCTATTAAATTCAAACTTGTTTAAAAACGTACAGCCTTATTAAATTGTGATTCGGCCAATTGAATAGGGCTCTATATAAGCACAGAGCACATTTTTTTACAGAAGTTTTTAGTTAGTGAAGACCTTGCTTTTGGGTAGAAGTTCACTAACTAAAAACTCCTGTAAAAAAATATATATGCTGTGTGCTTATATAGAGCCCTTTTCAATTGACAGAATTGCAATTTAATAAGGCTTGTAGCTTGCATTGTAGAAAGTAAGACCTATGGCTAATAAATTTGCCCCGTAATGTAGGCCACTGCCGATCTGCAGGTTAGCTGCAAAAAAAGCCTACGGACTGAGCAACAGAACTTTGCGGCTGCAAATCCTTTGATCCGTCAAGCTTGTAACCGCTACAATTTCAATCATGCTATTAAATTGCAACAAAGTCACTCACGAGCAAGCCCATAACATGCAAATGTGGCCCAAAGCCCTACGAGTGCTGGGGAGGACTCGCAATGGGGGTAAATTCCAATAGGTAGCACTTGTACTGTGGATAAAAACACAATACTGTACAATTATTAAAAGTGAAATGATGTTAGGTCTTAGAATTAATAGTACAATGTTCTCAAGCTTGCATATCGGCCCTGAAAAATACTTCATTTCATGCATATTTTATGTGTTATATCGATCCCGGCAATCAATTTGTTAATACATATAATGTAACCCGCATGTAATAGAATATAATATTTACAGCTTTATTAATATTGCAATATTAATGGAATGTGGGTCTTATCGCAACTTTTAAGTGAATCCTGCAGGAGTTTGAAATCCAACCTCTATTTTCCTGTGACTCAATGATGATGATCTCTGTTTCCATTGGCTCCATCTAACACTGGGATTTCAAGCCTGCAGATGCTGCGAGCTTCACGTTGCACTTACTGGGCTGGAATTTGTTAGGGCTATAAGCAAGCAGAAAAAGAGATGTACTTACAATGCCTTGCAAAAGTATTCACCTCCTTTGACTTTTTACCTATTTTGTTACATTACAGCCTTAAGTTCAATGTTTTGTTAATCTGAATGTTATGTGATGGATCAGAACACAATAGTCTAAATTGGTGAAGTGAAATGAGAAAAATATATACATAAAACTATTTTTTAGAAATAGAAAACAGAAAATTGGCATGTGCGTATGTATTCACCCCCTTTGTTATGAAGCCTATAAAAAGCTCTGGTGCAAACAATTACCTTCAGAAGTAACATAATTAGTGAAATGATGTCCACCTGTGTGTAATCTAAGTGTCACATGATCTGTCATTACATATAAACACCTTTTTCGAAAGGGCCCAGAGGCTGCAACACCTAATCAAGAGGCACCACTAACCAAACACTGCCATGAAGAACAAGGAAATCCCCAAAGAAGTAAGGGACAAAGTTGTTGAGAAGTTCAAGTCAGGGTTAGGTTATAAAAACTATCCACATTTTTGATGATCCCCAGGAACACTATCAAATCTATCATAACCAAATGGAAAGAACATGGCACAACAGCACACCTGCCAAGAGATGGCCGCCAACCAAAACTCACGGACCGGGCAAGGTAGGCATTAAACAGAGAGGCAGCATAGAAACCTAAGGTAACCGTGGAGGAGCTGCAGAGTTGCACAGCAGAGACTGGAGTATCTGTACATAGGACGACAATAAGCCGTACGCTACATAGAGTTGGGCTTTATGGCAGAGTGGCCAGAAGAAAGCCATTACTTTCAGCAAAAAACAATATGACATGTTTTGCGTTTGCGAAAAGGCATGTGGGAGACTCCTAAAATGCATGGAGGAAGGTGCTCTGGTCCGATGAGAATAAAATTAAACTTTTCGGCCATCAAAGAAAACGCTATGTCTGGTGCAAACCCAACACATCACATCACCCAAAGAACACCATCCCCACAGTAAAACATGGTGGTGGCAGCATCAGGCTGTGGGGATGTTTTTCAGCAGCCGGGACTGGGAAACTGGTCAGAGTTCAGGGGAAGATGGATGGTGCTAAATACAGGGATGTTCTTGAGCAAAACCTGTACCACTCTGTGCGTGATTTGAGGCTAGGACGGAGGTTCACCTTCCAGCAGGACAATGACCCCAAACACACTGCTAAAGCAACACTTGAGTGGTTTAAGGGGAAACATGTAAATGTGTTGGAATGGCCAAGTCAAAGCCCAGACATCAATCCAATAAAAAATCTGTGATCAGACTTAAAGATTGCTGTTCACAAGCACAACCCATCCAACTTGAAGGAGCTGGAGCAGTTTTGCAAGGAGGAATTGGCAAAAATCCAGGTGGTAAGGTGTAGCAGGCTCATAGAGACTTATCCAAAGCGACTTGGAGCTGTGATTGACGCAAAAGGTGGCTCTATAAAGTATTGGCTTTAGGGGGTGAATAGTTAATGCACATTTTCTGTTATTTTGTCCTATTTGTTGTTTGCTTCACAATAAAAAAAGAAACATCTTCAAAGTTGTGGGCATGTTCTGTAAATAAATTATGCAAATCCTCAAACAATCCATGTTAATTCCAGGTTGTGAGGCAAAGAAACACGAAAAATGCCAAGGGGAGAATACTTTTGCAAGGCACTGTATTTTACCCTTTAGATCGCTAGTTAGATATCGCCTGTTTCAAAATATGTTAAATCAGAAACAATTGAAATAAGGACTGAAATGTTATATGGTTTAAAATGTATAAGGAAATACTTTATTATATTATTATGATTAGCTTAGAGGACATAAGGGTGATGGGAATATGAAATAAACCATGAAATATATTAAATAATTTAATAAAGAGGAAATTATCTTCCAGAGAAAGAGGTATGCAAATAAAATAAGTCATTTGTTGATTTTGGAAGCTGGATGATTTGGGGAAAATGTAAGAAAGTGCGGCTTTACAAGAATGGTATTAAATAAGTGAAGACACCTTCTAGTTGAAGTGGTACAGTCTAACAGAGGAAAGGAATTTAAACATGCCTGTAATAAGCATAAGGCTATTAAGCAAAACTTTTAGGCAGGTAGAATAGACATACTAATTGGGCCTTTTTGGCTATATTTCTTTTTTGCGTTGTTTAGTCGTTTTCTACTCTTTCTGACCTCATGAACCATAACAAATCAGGCACATCTTTATGACCATGGTCAAGCTGTTCCACTTGGTTTTCATGGCAGAGATACTGGAGTGGATTGCCAGTTCTTTCTCCAGTGGGCCACAGCATACAGGTCCTGGTATTCCTAGGTGATCTCCCATCCAAGTACTGACCAGGCCCAACACTCAATGGCTTCAGGGTGGTGTGACCTCTTGGTTCCCTGACTGGAATTGAATCCAGGGTGCAGTGGTGAAAGCACCAAATCCTAATCACTGGACCACCAGGAAACCCTGGTTCGTATCTGCAATCAAATCTATCAGCCTTATTAAATTGCGATTCGGACAATTGAAAAGGGCTCTATATAAGCACAGAGCATATTTTTTTACAGAAGCTTTTAGTTAGTGAAGACCTTGCTTTTGGATAGAAGTTCATTGGCTAAAAACTTCTGTAAAAAAATATGCTCTGTGCTTAAATAGAGCCCTATTCAATTGCCTGAATCGCAATTTAATAAGGCTGTATGTTTTTATATTTCTGTATTTCTACACGCGTATGTCTCATAATGGTCAGAGCTGTTCTCAACCTTTTTGGGCTGGGACTAATGGGACCTGGCTTTGAGATCCAGAACATTTTTGTAACTGGGGGATATTGCATATGACACACTAAATCATAGGACAGGCTGTTTAGAAATACTGGATTTGAGAAATAGTTTCCAGTTTACAATCTCAAGATTGGGCAGGACTTTGGGTTGCAGTAGGTCTTAGGGTTAGGGTTACAATAAGGTTAGACTCAAAGTTGAGCTGAATTTGGTTTAGCATAGAGACATAGATTTAACAGCAAATAAGAACAAACAGGCCACACTATAAGAACCAAATAATTTTGGTTTAATAAATCCTCAGGCATGCTTGAATCCCTTCAATGGAAGATTATCCCTAGATTTTGCCTAGGGTATAGACACAGATACATGGGGTAGAATCCTAAATACGCTGTAAAACATCAGCATACTTGGCATGTTCCTACTGCATTCCAGAGAATTACGCCTCCATTCATTTGAGCAAATTGTAGTTACAAGAGCCCATAATGTAGCCTGTAAACTAATTTGCTATTCAATTGGCGTCTTTTAGCTACCCGCAAATCAATTGCGGGTTACAGGCTGAAAATCCCTGTAGTTGTCAAAATCGTAACTCAGACCCATGTAAGCCTTTGCTTTTTCAAGCCTGTAAATGTAACAATTGCAAATTGCTATTCAATTGCTACAATCCTCAAGCCCACAATTGTTGTCACACCCTACAATGGCAAATGTAGAAGAAAATCCTACGGGTACCAGATAGGACTCGCAAGGGGGTTAAACACCTGATCCTAGCACTGTAAATGCAAAACATCAATACTGCACTTTAAAATATAGGGAAGGTGATGAAAGACATTATAATTAATTGCACAACATTCTCAAGTTTGCAAAACTGTAATAAAAAATTATTTGACGTTTTAATTCCGTGTTATATCAATCTTGGTAATGAAGAGGTTAATATATATCAGGCCACCAACATGGACTAGAACAGTATCGTCATTCATTTTTATTATTTTCTACATTGCCAGATTACGAGTCTGATCGCATATCGGACATTTAAAAGCTAATTGATTGATGTATACCCTCCATGTTTTACTGACATCATGATGACGGTCTCATTTACTATTGTCTGTTTTTAAATCAGTAGTTACGGCCTTGCTTAATTGATCATGATCACTCTCTGAAATGCTATTTACTGGTGCATAGTTTACGGTTTAGGCTTTCAGCCAGGTAGCTGCGGGCTTGTTCAATTGAATCGCTCTGTAACTTTTGGAATTAAATGGAGGCCTTTGAGCCTGATTAAATTGCAAGCCTGCATCTTGCGGGATGTAGGCCAGATGTCTGTGTGCATGCTGCAGGCTCCCGTTCGTCTTCACATCCAGAGCTATTTGACTGAGCAAGAGCACTAGTTACAGGCCGAAGCCTCAAGCCTGTAAACCCTGGTTTCCCCTGTAACGCTTCCGAGTATCCGATCCGATGTAGCGCACCAAAATCAATCAAGGCTGTAAGTTGTGATCCCGTCACAGGTCAATTAACCAATAGGAAGCAGAGAATGCCAGTCAACGCTGCGAGAACTGGTTTAAAAGACTGCGAAAACCATACGTTTTTGACTGTGCTGTAGCTGAGAAAGTCAACACACAGGTCTAGGTGTTGCTAAGTTTTTGATATGTATGTATATATATATATATATTTATATTTATATATCACATATATAGTTGTGAGCATGCAAGCCTGCTCAAGCCGTTGCTAACGCTTGTGGGCTCGCAAAGCGAGGGTCGCAGTTGCTGGCATGGAGCGCCGACGGCGCTCCATGCCAGCAACTGTGGCCCTGCGCTTCCACATATAAACCTAATCCAGTCCTTCTCCCCCCTCCCTTTAACCCCTCGGTACCTCCCAGTGAAGCCGCATTGTGGGAGCCGTAGTGCAGGGGAGGGTAGTGGGAGGATTTGGGGGGCGGTGTGTGGTGCGGGGGCTTCTCGGGGGGCTGCACTGAGGGACACACACCGAGCTGTGGAATGGGAGCCATACTTCCCTCTTCAGAGGCCGGTGCAGGCTGATCTGATCCTCCTCTGCATGTTTTAATGTGAGGGGTGTGAGTGCCACACAGCATGTCAGCTCTTGAATTGACGTTATGCGTGATGTCACCAATAAGCCCGCCCCCGAGCTGTCAATCAATTCAGCAGAGGCACTGAACCAGCGACTACCACTGCCTGCACTGATCCCGCCTCCATCCCTCCTCTAAACATGGCTGTCTGTGGGGATCTCCATTAGCTGGTAAGAGCCATGTGCTCTGTGTGTGTGTCTGTGGGGGATAAATCTGTCTCTATCTATCTGCATCTATCTGTCTATCTATATGTCTGTATATATCTGTCTGTTTCTATCTATATCTATGTCTGTCTCTATGTATGTCTATCTATTCCATCTATTTATCTATGTATTTTATCTACCTGTTGCATCTACTCATCTCATCTACCCATCCCATTGTTTCTACCAATCCTATGTACCTATCTACCCATTTTATTTATTCATCTCATCTGCCTATTCCATCTACCCATTGTATCTACCATGCCACCTACTCAGTGTCTACCCTCTGTATCTAGCCACTGTATCTACCTATCACATATACCCATTGCATCTGCCTATCTACCCATTTCATTTATCCATTGGATCTACCCATCTACTACTGACCTACTCCATCTACCCATTACATCTATCCATCTTACCAAACTATTGTACCTACATATCTATCCACATCTACCCATTGTAATTACCCAGTATATCTATAATCTACCCATTGTATCTGCCCGTTGCATATACCCATTTCATCTACCTACTCTATCTTCCCATTCCATCTTCCCGTTCCATCTACCGATCTCATCTACCCATCCCATTGTATCTACCAATCACATCTACCCATCCCATCTACCTATCTACCCTTTGTTTCTACACATCCCATCTACCTATCTACCCATTTTATTTATTCATCTCATCTATCCATCCCATTTACCCATCTACCTATTCCATCTATCCATCCCACCTACTCACTATGTCTAACCAAAGTATCTACCATTATATATACTCATCGCATCTACCTATCTATTCATCTCATCAACCCATTCCATCTACCTATATACCAATTTCATTTACCCATTGCATCTACCACCTACCTAATTAATCTACCCATTGTATCAACCCATTGTACCTACCCATCTCACAACTCACTGTGTCTATCTACCTAGCCACTGTATCTATCCATCACATCTATTCCTCTACCCATTGTATCTACCTATGACATCTACCCATTATATCTACTGATTGTATCTACCCATTCCATCTATCCACCTACCTATTCTATCTATCCATTGTATCTACCCATCGTATCTACCATCTACCCATTGTATCTGCCCATACCATCTACCTATTCCATCTACACATTGTATCTATCCAGCACAACTACCCATCTACCCATTGTATCTACTATCTACCCATCACATCTACCTATTCCATCTACCCATCACATCCACCTTTTCAATCTGCCCATTGTATCTACCCATCTAATTTGCCTATCTACCTATTCCATCTATCCATTTTATCTACCTATCTATCTACCCATCTACCTATCGCATCTACTTATTTTATCTACATATTCTATCTACCCATCTCATCTACCTATTGTATCTACCTATTCTGTCTGTCTTATCCTCTTCCCAACATCACATATATTGTTGTGAGCATGCGTGCCTGCTCGAGCCGTTGCTCACGCTTGCTGGCTTGCGCAAACAACATACGAGACACGTTAACACCCATTACGGACTCACAAAAATCGTCCGCAACCCGCGGACATGGAAAAATGAAAAACACAATAAATACACAAAACACATACATAAAAAGCTTACCTACAGCAAGAGGGAGCATCCATGACCTCAAAAAAACAACTTACACCTTCATTTAACTCAAAATAAAAGAATTTAGACACCAAAAAAATTCTCTAAGCGACAGAAAAAATGTCCGAAAACGAAAACGAGGCTACAGCACTCTAAACATGCAAAACACCACAAGAAACTCGCAAAACACCACAAAAGACCTACGGATATTTCGCTAAGACGCATACCATACATTAGCCGCCATTTTAGAACAATAACTTATACAATGCGGAAGTACACAGCTACGCTAACGGTTTTGTCTCACGCACGCACAGTATTACACTGCACACATTCATCACGCTTACACAGCAGCTCCACACCACTAATGCTCCCAATACTCAAATTATTTATTTGGTTATTATACACCAAATAGCATTAGCTCACTTGCAATTTCATTGCCGTCATTTTTTGACGGGCAATTTGCTAGTCACATATATAGTTGTGAGCAATACGAGTTGTTGCTAACACTTGCAGGCTTGCATAGCGAGCACGCCGCAACTGCAGCTCCAAAGGCGCTCCTTGCGCTGGTGGATATCAGCGCTGTAGGCGCTCATCCCTACGACCCTGTACGACTTAGGCAGGGAGCCCCGAAGGGGCTCACTGTGCTGGTGGAGATGAGCGCCGTAGGCACTCATCCCGACGACTCCACACGCATTAAGCATCATACCTACTATTCACAGTGCGTAGCATTTAGAAAAAAATCGAGTGAAAATATACAGGCGCAACACTTAGAAAATGAAACCAACACTTACACAAAAAAAATACTACCCGCAAAAAATACGAAATTAACGGCCGACCTGGTCACATTAAAAAAAAAAAAAAGCACCAAATACATCACACACAGCACGGGGGGCAGCCAGGATGTCTGGGAGTGAGGTTGGCCGCTAATTAATGTTGAATTTGCTAAGTTATGCCATTCGAAAATCGCCTAAGCGGAAAAAAAAAAGGCTGTTGAAAAAAACAAAATGATGCTACACCAACCCTAAACACGCAAAACTCCGCTAGGCACATACGACTTTAACCAAGGAACGTACAAGGTACGAAATACACTATTAGGAAGGACGGAAAATGCACGAGACCCGCCTAACACATACACACTCGCCGTTATTTTACAACACTATCTTACAACTAATAAAATTCCCATTCTAAAATGTCGCTTTACACAACTAAACAAACGGTTTAGGCTCGCACACGCAGCCTATTTATACTGCACACTTGCCACATTGCTGACAATTTCTCCTCAGGTCACCAACAGTCCAAATGTACATTGTATGCTGCAGGAAAAACAACAGCGATTATTAGCTCTTCAGCACATTCATTCCTGGATATATTCATTAGAAATAGGTAAAGTATATTAATGTATTATTTAATTAATTAATTATTAGAAAACAATACATTTACATAAAAAATAAATGAGCAGAGGAGAGACTGGCTTTGAGATGGCGCTCAGCGCGGAGCTCACAAACAGCGGCGAGAGTGCTCAGAGGACCAAAATTACACAAGGGGAGAGGCTCGCAATGAGCGCTCAGCGCAGGACTTTCAATATGCACTGAAGGTGCTGAGACAACTAAAAGTACATGAGGGGAGAGGCTCGCAATGAGCTCTAAAGGTACTCAGAGGACTAAAAGCCTTACATTGTGTGCCAAACAGTATTCACAGCCTTACAATTTTATTGACCATAATTTTTTGATGGGCAAGTCGCTAGTATATATATATATATATATATATATATATATATATATATATAACTACAGAGAAGAAAAAACACACTACTGTACAATTATTAAAAGTGAAAGTGATGTAAGGTCTTAGAATTAATAGCACAACATTCTCAAGACTGCAAATCGGCCCAAAAAAATACTTAATTTCATGTATATTTTATGTGTTATATCGATCCCGGCAATTAATGTGTTTACATATAATGTAATCCGCATGTAATAGAACATAATATTTACGGCTTTATTAATATTACATTAAGAATGGAACGTGGGTCCAAATGCAACTTTTAAGTGAAGCCTGTAGGACTTTGAAATCCAACCTCCATTTTTCTGTGACTCAATGATGACGATCTCTGTTTCCTTTGGCTCCATCTAAACCCATAACTCCGGGTTTGCTTAATTGATCACCAGCAAAAACGCAAGTCCGACGGCCAACAACTGGTTTATGGGTTTTGCGTCTCAAACTTGTAACTCGCAGACCCTTCTAATTTAAAAGTACAGTAACGCGGGAGATTTCAAGCCTGCAGCTGCTGCGAGCTTCACTTTGCACTTTCAGGGCTGGCATTTAATAGAGCTATTAGCAAGCAAAAAAAGAGATGTACTTTAGATGATCCCAAAATCAATCAAGGCCATAAGTCGCGATCCCGTCACAGGTCAATTAATCAATAGGAAGCGGAGAACACCAATCAACGCCGCAGGAACTGGTTTAAAAGACTGCGGAAACCATAAGTCTTTGACTGTGCACTAACCCGAGAAAGTCAACACACAGGTCTAGGTGTTTGTGGGTTTTTGAGATATATATGTAAATATCCAATGCCTTTCACCAGTATTCACCCCCCTTCGCATTTTTCATGTTTTGTTGCCTCACAACCTGGAATTAACATGGATGAGGATTTGCATCATTTCATTTACAGAACATGCCCACAACTTTCAAGATGTTTTTTATTTTTTTTATTGTGAAGCAACCAACAAATAGGACAAAATAACAGAAAAAGTAAATGTGCATACCTATCCACCCCCCTAAAGTCAAGACTTTGTAGAGACACCTTTTGAGGCAATCAAAGCTCCAAGTCGCTTTGGATAAGTCTCTATGAGCTTGCCACATCTTATCCCCTGGAATTTTTGCCCATTCCTCCTTGCAAAACTGCTCCAGCTCCTTCAAGTTGGATGGTTTGCACTTGTGAAAAGCAATCTTTAAGTCTGATTACAGATTTTCTATTGGATTGAGGTCTGGGCTTTGACTTGGCCATTACAACACATTTACATGTTTCCCCTTCAATCACCCAAGTGTTACTTTAGCAGTGTGTTTGGGGTCATTGTCCTTCTGGAAGGTGAACCTCCGTCCTAGCCTCAAATCACGCACAGAGTGGTACAGGTTTTGCTCAAGAATATCCATGTATTAAGCACCCTCCCTCTTTCCCTCAACTCTGACCAGTTTCCCAGTCGAAAAACATCTCCACAGCATGTAGCTGCCACCACCATGTTTCACTGCTCTCCAAAGTAACTGCCTCCATCTTAGTTCATAGCAATTGCCTTCCCTGAAGTGTGAAACTTGCAACTGCTAACTGCTCTCCCAAGATATATACAGCCACTTAAAGATTCATCACTACATTACTTCTAATACTGTAAATTCAATTATTATTTTTAAAATTGTATATAATTTTTGAGCAAATAGAAACTTTATTGAAACTGTGTTAATTTAATTATCTATATATTGTACTACCCTGTGTTTCATCCCACCTCTCATACCCCTCCCACACACCTCTCAGTTGTTTGTAACAAATTTGATCTGCTCATATTCTCTGGATCTGATCTCTTCTGTTCCTCTCGTTCCAGTAACTGCCTCCATCTTAGTTCATAGCAATTGCCTTCCCTGAAGTTTGAAACTTGCAACTGCTCACTTTGCCCTCCCTCCCTTCCATTCTCTTTACTTATATAAAGTCTTATGACTTGCACCTGCTCAGTCAACACCACCTGATAAAAAAAAAAAAAAACATTGTCATTAGTCTCTTAGCTACTCACCTACCTCAGCCATTCTGATAAATCTTATCACACTATTTTCCTTGCTCCTAAATCTATATTTCTACTTCTACCATATCTTAGGATAATAATTCTTCCTCCACAATCTTCTAACCTATTTTTCCTAATCTCACACATTGTCACAATGCTTTCTCACGCTTTCCTCTTTCTTATAACCTACTGCCTCTCTCTCAGACTCTCCTTTGCATCATCTCCATATCACGTTCCAAACAATATTACCATCTCACCTTCCTTGCTCTTCTCTTTTCTTCTCTGCTCCCATGAGCTCCTCTCCCTCCTCCAGTCACAATATCATCCCCTCCCTAACACTCAGAAGCAAAAACAGCACTGTAAGTCCCAGTCCCATGTTCTCTTCCTTTCACTCCTCCTTCTCCTGGCTGCGGGAGATATATCCCCTAACCCAGGCACTTCTCTCATCTCCACTTGCTGTCAGCCACGCTCTGTTTCAAGGCCAGCAAACAACCATAACACCCAGAATCTGATATCCAACACATGTCACAAACCTTCAACTCTACCTTTCTCCTGCGCCCTCTGGAACGCACGATCAATCTGTAATAAACTCACATTCACTCACGACTTATTCACTACAAACTCCCTCAAACTACTGGCTCTCACTGAAACCTGGCTCTCATCCTCAGACACTGCCTCCCCTGCAGCACTCTCTCACGGCGGTTTTAACCTCAGCCACACAACTAGACCGGGGAACAAACAAGGTGGTTGTGTGGGTGTTTTGCTTTCCACTCGCTGTACATTTCACCTCATACCCCCTGTCCCATCCCTCCAATTCTCATCCTTTGAAGTTCATACAATCCGCCTCTTCTCACCTATCTCTCTACGTGTAGCTGTGATCTATCGCCCCCCCCCCCCCCCCAGGCACTCCCTCACAATTTCTTGATCACTTTTCTGCCTGGCTCCCTCACTTTCTCTCCTCCAATGTTCCATCAATGGTACTTGGAGATTTTATCATTGCTGTTGACACTCTTATCTCCCCAGCAGCAGCCAAACTGCTTTCACTCACCTCTTCCTTTGGTCTCTTACAACTAACAGATTCTTCTACTCATCATAATGGACATTCTCTTGACCTTATCTTCACCATTCTCAGCACAACCTCCAACCCAGTCATCCGTCCACTCCCTCTATCTGACCACCACTTGCTTACCTTCAGCCTCACCACATCACCCTCTCTCCACCCCTCCTCAACCCCTACCACCATCACGAACAGAAACCTGCGAGCACCCTACTCAGCTCTCCACTATTATCCAACCCCTTCTCAGTCCCATCACCAACCTCAACTGCCCTGACACTGCCACCTCACTCTATAACTCTACTCTCTCTTCCACCCTTGACAGTCTGGCCCCCATATCCACACGCAGATGCCCTCACTCTCATCCACAACCCTGGCATACTACACAAACACTATACATCCAGAGGTGCTCCAGCACTGCTGAACGACTATGGAGGAAATCCTGCACTTCAGCAGATTTCCTCCACTACAAATTTATGCTACACTCCTATTCCTCTGCCCTCAACCTTGCCAAACAGCAGTACTTTACAACACTAATATCAACTCTGTCCTCTAACCCCAAGTGTCTGTTTGCCACTTTCAATACTCGCCTCCGCCCACCACCTCCTCCCATCCCTTCCTCTCTCACAGTTGAAGACTTTGCCAACCATTTTATTCATAAGATTCAAAACATCCGCAATGAACTCTTATCTCATAGTGGTTTACACACTCCACCCTCTCAACTAACCAACAACACCCAGTCTTCTCCCTTCCCCAATCCCACTGCCACTTTGAACTGCTTTGATCCGGCTACAGAGGATGAAGTCTCCAAACTGCTATCATCTACTCACCTCACTACCTGTCCTCAGGATCCTATTCCATCTCAGCTCATATCTCCCCTCTCTATTACACTAATCCCAGCTCTCACACATATTTTCAATCTCTCCCTTACTACTGGCATGTTTCCTTCTTCTCTAAAACATGCCATAGTTATACCCATAGACAAGTAATATCTTAGGGAATTAAACCCATCAGTGCTTGACACTACAAATTCAAATGTGAGGACAACATTGGGTTAATCATAATCAAATAATATTAGAGAATTTTTATTGGCGAAAAAACAACGTTGATTAAAAGAATTTAAAAGAAATTTAAAAACACTGTGAAAACTGGTTCCTTCAATGACTCTTGTAATCACTATTGCCACTCTGTTATATAGTATTCTTAGAGTGTGGTTATAAAGATAATTTCTCAGAGTGTATAAAGGGGCAACTGCTCACTGATTCAAGAGCTATAGAAAAATCCCATAGGTATATATATATATATATACAATGTTAATATAGATTGCTGGCAAATGATATGGAGCACCTATTAGTGGTAGAGTTATCTGGGTGTTCAAGAATATAAATGCTCAGCCTCATATGAGAGTGTCATAGAGTCTGATACAAATACCAGTTACTGTATGCAGCAACGCTGCTTTCCCTTTGTGTATCTATATACATACACAACTGACATGCTGTTTGTAAAGCGTTAACTGTCTCCTCTTAACTAAGTTACTGAGGGTCTTTGTCAGTTCGAGGGATAGGCTATAATAGCCCAAATTATATGCCCTTAAAAGTGCCTCTGAGTTCTTTGTTATAGAGCGTTTGCGCCTCCATCAACTCGGAGTTTCGCGCTTCCTGATTACGGCGTGCGTGATGACGTCACGCTACGCTCGCCTGTTACCTAACATGTTTCTACGTTACAAAACGTCTTTATCAAAGGATGAAGGCGTGTACTGGAAATGGGAGCTATTTAAAGGGAGCGGTCGCCATGGTTACCAGTGCTACCGAATGTGCTACACTTAAAAACATCTCTTATTTATCATCAGCCTAGGAGGAAGGAAGATAATAGAAATTAGACATATATAAGGTATTATCAGACATTAGAGGACCTTTATATAGAATAATGCAGGATTGAAAAATCTTCCATGTATAAGTGTGAATGCAATAGTGAATCAATGGATATAGTCTCTTCTAGTGATCAATGTGTCACTGAGAAGTGAACTTATAAAAAGAGAAAAAAAAAAAAATAAAGTAATATTAAATCAAGTGCTTAATAATTTTAATAACCATAAAGTGCTTAGTGCAGGGGCTAATATATGGGTCAAAGATGAAGTCCCAAGCCATGAGGGACTGTGTACTAAATACCTATAGTATATAATTATGTAAATGAGTCCTGGTTGAGTGATAAGGAGAGCACCATCTAGAAAGAGGGGCAGTAAAGTGACCTGTAATTATATAAACTAAGGTGCAGGCAGTGTAAGTGTAAGGAATTGTGCACCAAAAGATATATCTATTATACATAAACACCCTATAAGGGAGGCGGTAAAGGTGGACTATTACAAGTAGAACATATAAGTGTAAAATATTTAAATGAAGGGAGTATAGGAAAAACCTTCATTTAGACCATTGGGTACTTGTGCTTGAAGTTTATACATCCATTTGGATTCACATTGTAGTAATTTCTTTTGGAAATTGCCCCTTCTGGGCCCTGGAGTTACTGAATCTATGATGCAGAACTTAAGTGCATCCGGATTGTTCTTGTGGCAATATTTAATATGTCTTGCTATGGGGGTGTCATATTCATTAAGAATAGAGTATATATGTTCCCCCACTCTACGTCGAAGCTCTCTACAGGTTTTGCCTACGTAAATCTTATTGCAAAGGCATGTGGCTATATATATCACTCCTGTAGATTTACAATTAAAGAAATTGTTAATCTCATAGCTGAGCCCATTAATAGGGTGTATATAGTTTTTGCATGGTTTCACAAATTTGCAGAATTTGCATCTACCACATTTGTACATTCCCTTAAGGGGTTTAAGCCATGTCTTGGTCTCAATTGGATTGTCTTTGTACAAACTATGTACAATCATATCTTTGATATTGGTGCCTTTCCTATATGTTATGCTTGCCTTTGGGGTTAGGGCATCTTGTATGTCTTTGTCGCTTGTAAGAAGATGCCAATGTTTCTCAAGAATGTTCTTAATAATATCAGAGTCATGACCATATGTCATTATACATCTAATAAGATCCTGGTTAGATGTATCATTTACTTTAGTGATATTACTTTCCTGTTTTTTTGTGACATGTGTATTAAGCAGGTCAGTTCTGTTACAGGATAAGGCATGCTTATAGGCTGATTTAAGACTCCTATTCGGATAACCTCTTGATTTAAACCGCTGTCTAAGTTTATCTGCTTCTGTTTTGAATTCATGTTCTGTACTGCAATTCCTCCGAATCCTTAAATATTGGCCTTTAGGGATTCCTCTTTTTTGGGGCCCAAAATGCTGGCTTTCCCATTTTAATAGTGTGTTGGAGGTTGTTTCCTTTCTAAAGGTGGAAGTACAGATTCTCCCTTCCAAATCTTTTTTAATTTTTAAATCTAAGAAGGAGACTTCACTTTGACTTGCCTCAGAGGTAAATCTCAGGCCTAGTTCGTTGTTATTCAAATATGATGTGAAAGCAGTTAGATCTTCTCTGTTACCCATCCAGACAAGAATCACATCATCTATGTATCTTCTCCAGATGAGTATATTACTTCCAAAGGGATGTGCGTTGTCATCATATATGTATTTATCCTCCCACCAACCAAGAAAAAGATTGGCATAACTGGGAGCACACGGTGTTCCCATTGCCGTTCCTTGCTGTTGGTGGTACCATTTATGGTTAAAGAGGAAAAAATTATGTTTCAGAACATATTCAAGCAGTGATATCAGCAGTTGGTTTAATTCCTCAAAAATTGAGCCTTTCATCTTTAAAAAGTATTTTACTGCATCAATCCCAAAGTGATGAGGAATACTACTATAGAGAGCTTCGACGTCAATGCATACTAGCCACGAGTCAGTAGGTATAGTTAGGTCTTCTAGTTGTCTAAGAATATCTGGGGTGTCCTTCACATATGATGGCAATCCCATCACAAAGTCTCTAAGGTGGTAGTCCAGAAAAACACTACAATTGTGTGACAGATTATCAGTGCCAGAGACTATAGGTCTTCCAGGGATAGGCCTAGTCTTTTTATGCACTTTTGGAAGGGAGTAGAAGACTGACACCGTAGGGAATTTAGGGAGCAGAAAATGATAAGTTTGGTCATCAATGATTCCTGAGTTTTTAACACCATCTAAGATATTCTTGAGGGTTGATTTAAATTCAACTGTGGGGTCCTTGGGAATGATTTTATAAGTCATTTTGTCCTTGAGGATCCTTTCACACATATCTTTATAGTCCATGTTGTCCATTAGGACTATATTACCGCCCTTATCGGCTGGTTTGATGTGGATGGTGTTATCGTCTCTAAGTTCTTTAAGAGCTGCATATTCAGATTTAGTGAGATTGTGTATTTTTTTGTAGCTCATATGATCTATGTTCTCTATGTCATTCGAGACTTGTTGTAAAAATACCCAGATGTTGGCATAATCTTTCAATTGCGGTGTAAAAGTACTTTTATTTCTCCATCTCTTAGGTTCAATTGTTGGTGTACAGTTTTCTTCCAATAGTTCTACAAGGCCTTGTATAATCTTAATGTCCTCTTGGGGTACACCTAAATTGAGGATTTCCCTCTCTTGCTTCATTTTATAAAATTTATGTAGAGCTAACTTTCTGGAGAACAAATTTAAGTCCTTTATATGAGTAAAGGTGTCTGCTTTGGATGTAGGTACAAAAGTTAGGCCTTTACTTAATACTGAAATATGTGACTCTTGCATTTCAAAGTGGGATAAGTTTATAATTCTTAGTTCATCCTCTCTTTTACTGGGTTTTCTTGAAATTGATTTGATCTTGTTTGTATTGATCTCCTTCCTTGAGACCGTCCTCTTCCTAAAAAAGGAGTAGGGGGGAGATCATTCTCATATCTAGAATATGTTCTAGTTTGTCTGTCAGAATCATATTGATTTCTTCTCGAGCGTAGTTCATATTGGTCCCTTCTCCAATTGGAGTTTCTTGTTCTATTATTGGTTTTATATTGATGGAAATTGGGACCTATGGGGTCTTTTCTGGTAGTATTATCCTCTATGTCTGAGGTATCATAATCAGATGAACTAATTTCAGATCCAGTTTGAGTTTCTGAGTTTGCTGGTAGTCTCTTATATATTCTACCTGTCTTGAAATCTGTTTGGTCTCTTAGAAATTTTCTCTGTTTGCGATCTTTAATGTCTTTTTTGAATTTGTCAATGTTAAAGTTCAGTTTGTTGCATAGAATTTCAAAGTCAGAGAGGTCTTTGAATTTATCAACTTCTGCTTGATTCAGTATAACTCTTTGTTTAATGTTCTCCAGATTTTTCTGCTCAGTTTCAATAATCAAGGACATAAGGTCCATAGAACATTTGAATAGGATTTCCTTCCATTTGGACAAAAAGGCCTCATCGTTTATATTGGAGGCTGGTGTAATGTTAGTCCTCAAGCCTCTAGGGATTAGTTTATTTTTCATATAATTTTGGAGACTGGATATTTCCCAGATTGATCTAATTTGCTTCCTCATATTTTTTTGAAGCTCATATAGAGCTGAATTTACATCCTTATTTTCAGTTCTGGGTTGTATTGAGGGCATGAAAGTTTCCTCTGCCTCAATTTGTAATTGTGCAGACTAGTGATGTTAGCCCCTGCCATTTTAAAATTGTGCAGTTTATTTAATGGGCTAACAGCAAACAGAGAGAGTAAAAGTGTAGACTTGTAATTATAACCCCTAAGTGTGGATTGAACCACTGTTAGAAATGAATAGACAAGTAATATCTTAGGGAATTAAACCCATTAGTGCTTGACACTACAAATTCAAATGTGAGGACAACATTGGGTTAATCATAATCAAATAATATTAGAGAATTTTTATTGGTGAAAAAACAACGTCGATTAAAAGAATTTAAAAGAAATTTAAAAACACTGTGAAAACTGGTTCCTTCAATGACTCTTGTAACCACTATTGCCACTCTGTTATATAGTATTCTTAGAGTGTGGTTATAAAGATAATTTCTCAGAGTGTATAAAGGGGCAACTGCTCACTGATTCAAGAGCTATAGAAAAATCCCATAGGTATATATATATATATATATATACAATGTTAATATAGATTGCTGGCAAATGATATGGAGCACCTATTAGTGGTAGAGTTATCTGGGTGTTCAAGAATATAAATGCTCAGCCTCATATGGGAGTGTCATAGAGTCTGATACAAATACCAGTTACTGTATGCAGCAACGCTGCTTTCCCTTTGTGTATCTATATACATACACAACTGACATGCTGTTTGTAAAGCGTTAACTGTCTCCTCTTAACTAAGTTACTGAGGGTCTTTGTCAGTTCGAGGGATAGGCTATAATAGCCCAAATTATATGCCTTTAAAAGTGCCTCTGAGTTCTTTGTTATAGAGCGTTTGCGCCTCCATCAACTCGGAGTTTCGCGCTTCCTGATTATGGCGTGCGTGATGACGTCACGCTACGCTCGCCTGTTACCTAACATGTTTCTACGTTACAAAACGTCTTTGTCAAAGGATCAAGGCGTGTACTGGAAATGGGAGCTATTTAAAGGGAGCGGTCGCCATGGTTACCAGTGCTACCGAATGTGCTACACTTAAAAACATCTCTTATTTATCATCAGCCTAGGAGGAAGGAAGATAATAGAAATTAGACATATATAAGGTATTATCAGACATTAGAGGACCTTTATATAGAATAATGCAGGATTGAAAAATCTTCCATGTATAAGTGTGAATGCAATAGTGAATCAATGGATATAGTCTCTTCTAGTGATCAATGTGTCACTGAGAAGTGAACTTATAAAAAGAGAAAAAAAATAAAATAAAGTAATATTAAATCAAGTGCTTAATAATTTTAATAACCATAAAGTGCTTAGTGCAAAAAATCCTCATCTGACACTGACGTTGCATCTTACTACTGCCCTATCTCTCTACTTTCCCTGGCTTCCAAACTGCTGGAGCGGCTCGTCTATAACCACCTTACCAGCTTTAATTCGTCTAACTCCCCTCTTGACACCTTCCAATCCGGCTTTCGGCCCCAACACTCCACTGAGAGAGCTTTCACTAAAGTCACCAATGACCTGCTTACCACCAAGTCTAAAGGTCACTTCTCAATTCTTCTTCTTCTAGATCTCTCTGCTGCCTTTGACACTGTCAACCATCCACTTCTACTCCATATCCTCTTCTCCCTCGGTATTCGAGACACTGCTCTCTCGTGGTTCTCATCATACCTACAAAATCGATCATTCCGTATCTCCTTCTCTGACACCTCTTCTTCTTCTCACCCCCTGTCTGTTGCTATACCCCAAGAATCTGCCCTTGCACCCCTCCTCTTCTCCATCTACACTTCATCAATTAGTACCCTCATAAACTCTTTTGGGCTTCATTATCATCTCCATGCAGATAACACCCAAATCTACCTCTCCGCACCAGATCTATCCCCCTCTCTTCTAACACAAGTCTCCAACTGCCTCTCTAGTATATCCTCTTGGATGTCCACCCACCCTCTCAAACTCAACATGTCTAAAACTGAACTCCTAATCTTCCGTCCCTCACCCACAGCGTCAATTCGTCACATCTCTCTCACTGTCAACAACTACATCATCACCCCCTCCTCCCAAGCCCGTTGTCTTGGAGTTCTACGTGACCCCGCTCTGTCTTTCAACCCTCACAAACAATGACTAACTAAATCTTGTCTTCTCCATCTAAAAAACATCTCCAGAATTCGTCACTATCTTACACAAGACACAACTAAAATCCTTATACACTCTCTCATCATCTCTCGACTATACTACAGCAACTTGCTTCTTGTTGGCCTACCTACCACCCGACTGTCCCCACTTCAATCCATTATGAATGCCTCTGCTAGACTCATCTTCCGTACACAACGTTCAGTGTCGGCATCACCTCTCTGTCAATCACTCCACTGGCTTCCCTTAGCCTCAGGAATAACATTTAAAATCATGACCCTAACTTACAAAGCCCTCAACAATAATGCTCCCCCTTACATCTCTGCTCTCATCTCCAAATACTCCACCACCCACCCTCTTCATTCTGCTAATGACCTTCTTCTTTCTACAACTCTTGTCACCTCCTCTCACTCCCGCCTCGTGCTGCCACAAGTCTCTGGAACTCCTTGCTTCGCTCCACCACATTATCCCCTTGCCTCAAAACATTTAAAACCTCACTGAAAATGCATCTCTTTAAAGAAGCGTATCACCTTCCACCCTAACACGCTTATCACATCTCTCTCCCTCTTTTACCACTCACTATCCCTTAGATTGTAAGCCTGTGAGTTTCTATCCTAAGTACTTTGGGAATTTACCACGGACATTGGATTCGAGGCTCAAAGACAGGGCCCTCCTTGCTTTGCTAAATGTTAATCTGTATTTATCACTGTCTGAACCTAATTTATGTACAGAGCTACGGAATATGTTGGCGCATTATAAATAAACTATAATAATAATAATAATAATAATAATAATAATAATAATAATGTTAATCTAAGGAACTTCCCTACTTTTGTATAGTTTTTGCCAGTCCTATTTGTAACCCCTAATGTTTTGGCGTACATTACTCTTTGTTAGCCTGGTATTTGATATATGTGATGTGGCGGTGTAATTTGTCCACTTTTTGTTTCCCAATGTAGATGTGATGAGTGAGATGTATATAAGATGATCTTTGTATTTTTAGGGTCCACATTAGAGTCTCTGTGAGTGAGAAAGGGTTAATATGTCAGCCATTTGCATTTGCAATTTGTGTTGCAATTTAATGAGGTAGTGTGTCTTTAATAACTTTCAGCATGTTGCAGCATGGCTTTTCATATTGGCTTTTGCATGATCATAACAACCTATGAGGAAAATAACATTTTAATATTTGCAGTGTTTGATAGTTGGGAGTTGTTGTGCACGTAACTGTAATGCCTTCCATTGCTTTACCCGTATTTAATAGTATATTGCTGTCTTTATATTGTCATTTGCAGTGTTCCTAACTGGTCTGTAAACCATGTGCGGGTGCGGTGTTGATCAATTTGCTATTTTAGCGATCAGAAGTCTTGCGGCTGTGAAAGATCAAAGGCTTTGGGAGGTTGTAAGCTCC
Organism: Discoglossus pictus; assembly: GCA_027410445.1. Classification (NCBI taxonomy): domain Eukaryota; kingdom Metazoa; phylum Chordata; class Amphibia; order Anura; family Alytidae; genus Discoglossus; species Discoglossus pictus. The sequence goes on from CM050173.1 coordinate 43,051,584, forward strand.
AGATATAACCATCGCAAAGTCTGCAGGCTTGAAATTCAGTGGAGTTACAGAGCAATAAAATTAGACAAGCCCGCAACAGACATTGCATTTGTGCCCGTGAAACATGATCAATTAGTCAAACCCGTGGTTACGGGTTTAGACAGAGCCAATAGTAAAAGAGATCGTCATCATTAGGTCATAAAAAATTGGTGGCCAAATTTCAATCATTTACGGGTTTAAAGTACGAGTTGTGATCGGACACGTATTCAAGAAATAATGCAATATTAAAATATCAATAAATATTATATTCTAGTCCATGCAGGTTTCATTATATGTATTAACACATCGATTGCTGGGATCGATATAACAGGGAAATTAAACAAAAAAATAATATTTTTTATTGCAGATTTGCGAGCTTGAGAATGTTGTGCTATTAATTGTAATACCTCACATCACTTCCCCTTAATTTCAAATACATTACTGTGTTTATATTTGCATTTACAGTGCTACGGAGAGGACATTAACCCCCTTGCGGGTCCTCTTTCGTACCCGTAAGGTTTTTGGCTCCATTTGCCGTTTACGGTTTTGAACTCCAGTCCATCCTTGGGGATTTGTAGCAATTTAATAGCAATTTGCGATTGTAACATTTACAGGTTTGACAGATGAAAGGCTTAGATGAGACTGAGTTCCGATTGTGACGGCCCGTAGCATTATTCCGCCTGTAACCCGCAAATGGTTTGCGGTAGCTGAAAGTGGCAGATTTAATAGCCGTAAATCTTGCGGGCTCCTTTATGGGCTACACATTCTTCAGTTGGAGCAATTTAATAGGCCTGTTAGTGTTTATGCTTTTTACATAGATACAATGGGAAGGCTAATGGGGACTATTGTTTTTTTATATCAGACCTACATTTTCTGACATTTGTTTTTCATTTTTGTCAAATAGGCATTTTTTATGTGATTTTAAGATTATGAGGATGGCATAAAGAAAAAACATGTTTCTTTTAAATTACTAATTTGAATTATCAGCTAAAAATGCTTCTTGTTCTCTCTGAGGACATTTCTTTAAATGTTGATGCTTTATTTAGGTGTTCAGGTGCAGAAAAATTAAGGACTACGTTTTATGTAATTTGCAATGGTCAGTAAAATTATTTGTTAAATCAGCATAATTCTTTCTTAATGTAAACTTTTATTTCTGTTTTAAAGGCAGTACAGGTTACAGAAATAATATAATCAGGGGATGAGTGCTAATAGGACAAAAAGTAAGATTTGCTTTGAAGCATAGGGCTATATTTACTAAGGTGTAATAAGGGGATCTCTACAAATTAAAGGGCAGCTGGAGCTCAAAAGCATATGTAAGAAGTATTTTCTTTTTTAAACATCTGTTGAATTCTTTAGATTGTAAGTGCAAGCTTTAATCTTGCAAGGTGCTGTAGGGAAAGCACTATACATGCTAAATGTTAAGCTCAAAGACTTAACCCCTGTACATTGCTGTGGAATATGTTGGAGCTTTACAAATAAAGGAAATAATAATAATACTAATTTATGGCATTAGAGGCATTTTATTTTGGAGTTGTAGACTGTTTGAATCCCTCATTGAAACAACTGTATATGTAATGAGACTTTTCCAGCCAATGCATTTGAACCTTCTGCAGGGTTAAGTCATGTGTTGCTGTATAATGTTTTACACTAAATCTGTGTTCATGTAGATAGATAGCTCAGTGGTACAACGAATCGGTTCCTAGTTCAAATACATTTTCAGAGTATCATCATTAATTTCCTGCAGCAGAACTGGCACAGGATTAATGACACAAGATATGGGCAGAACTACAGCTGGTACAGGGAGTCTGAGTGCAGTATATTTGTTTTTCTTTTCTTTTATTATTACTATTTTTTATTTATGTAGTGTAGTATAGTGTCCTTTTTCCTATTTGCGCTGTCAAACCTTGTTCTTTACCCCCACCTGTGTAAGTCTACCAGCTGGTCTTAGCAGCAATTTAAATCCTATCATCATCATATACAGGTATAGCCACACCATGATACTATCTCACTAAATGTATCTCTCCCGCCCTGTCTATCACCCATCCAGTTTCCCATTTCAGTAGCCCTTTTAAAATCTGATGTCTGTGATGATCTGTCCTCTCGAATGCAAAACACATGATTACCTGATTTGAAGGCTGTGGTGCACCTGGTGGTGCCCTGTGAAACACATAAAAACTGAGAGCAATCCCACTTCTCTCTCTACTCCGTTCCCACCTATCCCTTATATGTAGCACCTGCTAACAAATACTTTAATCTTAAATTACCACCAACCCACCCATCATGAAGATTTCTTTTTAATCTTCCACCCTTTCCCACAATCTTTATTCTGCTGTGACACTACATCTCCATGACCATTATACAAACTTTGACCTGTTGCATCTACACAGTCTGACAACCTTCCTACCTTAAAGCACCAATATTATAACCAGTTGGAATGTTTTTCTAATATGTATTATGTAATATGTAGATGTTTTGGTTTTGTAATTTTAGATAAAAGCTCTATATAAATGTAAGTAAATTAATACACACCATTCTGGATCGCTACCTTGTCGTAGTTAAGGGGCTTGTGTACCTTGTTGAACCTGTGAGCTGTACCATGTAGGGTCACTCAAGATGGGCAGGTCAAAGCAGAGAGGTCAGACAAATTGTGGTCCATTAGAGAATTAACTGGCATCCCACTACAGTACCTTTGATTGAAAACCATATGGAGTATCACCACCAGAAACACAGATGTGCCTGGGTGCTGCAGTCCATAAGGTCACAGAGTTGGACACAACTGAAGGACTGAACAACAACAACAACAAATACATACATATATACATTTAGCCTATATAGTTCAAGATAGATCCACGCAACACACACTTGCAGTTATACAGAATGCCAATAGTACAAGTTGTTCCATTCAAATGTATTGAACAAAACATTAACTAGATAAAAGAGTTCTAATTTCCTATTCATTGAGCACAAGCTCTTTATTAACATTCAGACTCTCCCTGTATAATCATGTTTTGTTATTGTAATATTTTTTATCACTGTAATCCAGCTATGTCTTACAGCTAAGATTATAGTTAATATTATCTAGATCTATCTGATCTTGTCTCTCTGGTATACCAATACACATTTTCTCTAATCCTTTGGCCTCCTCTATGGTTGGCTTGTAAATATTTAAATTATAGTTACATATCACTACAATTTTGGACTTAGTTTTATTAATTTATTTTTTTATAAAATCTCATTTATCATATATTTATTGTGTTTTTGTTCGTGATTATATCTACATTCCTTGGAAATATCAGCATGCTTATCTGGAAGCATAGACATGATTCCCCGGAGTTTGCAGTATAGAATATTATTTTTCTTTAATCATATTGGATTTATTTATATTCTATTCCAGCTGTTAATCTAGGTAGATCATCCATAAATATTGCTGTGATATACCAGTCAGTTGTTCGACTGATCCTAGATAGCTCAATTTATTATTGTATTTAAATACATATTTAGTGTAGTATCCTTTATCTATCTTGACTCAAGCTCTTAATATTTTTTTCTTTGGATTAATATCACTACTATATTTTCTAAGAAAGGACATCAGCCTTTCCACCTCTAATAATGCTTGTAATATCTCATGATTTCCACATTAGATGCAATCCAGAGAGCACAGGAGCTTGCTGCTTCAAGTAACTCATTCAAATTCTAAACATTATCACACAATGCTTGGGCATTTATTTATTTTATTAAGTGTAATCTAATTTGATGTATGGACAATCTATATGCATTAAGATTACTTATGCGAACATGCTACAATTCTTTGTTCAGTCAACAGCAAATATTAGTAAGCCATTGTTACTCAGAATCAATTTAATTTAACTGCTAGTGTTTCCATTTACTTTGATAACAGGCATATACAATTATAGATTGAACCAAGATACATTTTATATACTTGATGGTTAGTTTACCAATATTATTTATGTGCTAAAATACAATAGCTTCTAGATATTTTTTTCTGTACAATATCATAGCATTTTTTAATGTTAACAAGGTGAATATCTAGTTCTGTTAGTCAGTGAAATAAATAAAAGTGGGTTCAATGTATTTCAATTTTAAAATTAAAGTGTACACATTAACATTTCAGTTTAATGTAGGGATCCATAACATTCAGTGTTTTATTTAATTGATGGTCTGGATAATTGTGTTTATGCTTTTCCAATTTTTGTGTATTATGTTAGAGGCAGATATATACACAATAGTTGAGATAAATATATGACACTAGCTACTTTCCCGTCAAGAAATGACGGTCAATAAAAGTTGAAGCCATGGAAATGCTGTTTCGCACAAAATGCTAAGCTTTTTATACTCTAAGGACCTTCAGGGGCTCATTGCGAGCCACGCGATGAGCACCGAATCATTGCGAGCCTCTCCTCGCATGTTCTTTGGCTTCTCTCTATATTTATATATACTTTACCTTTTTCTAATTAATATATGTAACAATCAATAGCCTGAAGAGGTAACAATCTCTTTTTATTGTCCTGCAGCATATAATGTCCAGTTGGACTGTTGCTGGCCTGAGGAGATTGTTTTATGAATGTCCCAACTGTGCATTAGAAATAGGCTGCGTGTGTGAGGGCAAACCGTTGGTTTATATGTGTAAAGCGCTACTGTAGATGTGTAATGTTGTTAGTGGCAAGTTAGGGTTGTAAAACTGTCTATGTGCTAAGCGGTTCGCAAGCATTTGACGTCCTTTGTAATAGTGAATTTTGTTCCTCGTACGTTCCTGGGTGAAAGTGGTACGCAGTTGGCGGTGTTTTGCGCGGTCCAGGGTTGTGTAGCTTCGATTTCATTTTGTTTGGCCACCATTTTTTTTCTCGCTTAGCCGATTATCAAGTGCCGTAACTTTGCAAAATCTACCTAAATTTGCTTTCCACCTCACTCCCAGACGTCCTGGCTGTTCCCCCTTGCTGTGTGATGTTTTGTTTAGCTGTTAACTTCTTATTTTTCCTAAATCATATATTTTTTTCCAAGTCCTGCGTCTCATATATAACTTCCGCATTTGTCTACTGCTTGCGGCGTAAGGCGATCTCGCGTTTCCTAAGTGTTTGGAGGCTAAGAATCGCGTGTTTCAATGTGTGATCGGCTCGCTTCGCTTTGGAAGGCTCGCACGAGCACCTTTGGCGCTTCTTTTCTGGCTAAGTTCCGCAAGTTTCATTGCCTCCAGTGCTCGACTCGCTTTGTGAGGTTCACAGGCAATGAGCGCCTTCGGCACTCATCGCCTGAGTGCTCAGAGTTAACGGCTCACCTTTCGGCGCTCATCACCTAAGTCGTACGCACCAAACAAAGTGCGACAACGCCTCGTAGTTCGACAATTATAATATGTGATTATAAATATCCCTCATTATGACTATATCACTGTAGTGAGCTAGAAGCAGAATTAATTCTTACTTGGAATATAAAACACATTTGTCTTCTGTCTAGAAACATCAATGGATTACAGGAACAGTTATCAAAAGTGCAGTTACGTGGAAATGTGATGTTAAGCCATGCCCACATGGTAGCTTCACATTACCAGTGTCTCATGCTGCAGAGTAGCAGCTGTGATGAAAGAGTACAGGAAGAAAAGGGGGGGATAATGTAAGGATCTGTTATTCTGGGGACTTCTCAGAAGATAGTGAAGTATAATATATTATATTATTAACTTGACTCTAGTTTTAAATATATTTTTCTTTTGGGTAATATTTCCTGTTTCTGATCACAATTTGAGCATTAAATGTAACTCAGAGAGCCCAAAAATGTGACTCACTTATATTTGAAACATTCTCACGCCATGCTTGGACATTAGTAATCCATTGTTACTTTGTACAATTTAGCAGCTACTGTTTCTATTTACATTGATAATGAGCATATACAAGTTTAGATTGTCCTGAGAAACCATTTTATATTCTTAATGTTTTGTTTCCGAATATGATTTATTTACTGAAAACAATTGTCTCAAGCTACCTTCTCAAGAGGGTGAACTTGTGAGCTTTCCATTATTAGTCAGTTTAGCTGCCACATTAAAACTAAAATTCCTCTGTATTCAAAGTATTTTTTTTGTATTGCCTATTGTAAGAGTTATATTTCAAAATAGTATATCCGGTATAAAAATAATTGGAATCTATAGAGATACTAAGTCACACAACATATATAAAAAATAAGTCTTTTGTGCCAGAATGCTTTCTTTTTTAAACTCTGCCAGGAAATGAATTTGTATCACATACATTTTCTTAGCTGTTTCTTCTAAGATCTATTCCTAACTCCTATCAGACCCCTGAATGACAATTTAAAACTTTTCAGCCCTTAATAAGTTGTACAAAGTCTCTAATATATCAGCTTTTCAATAACACTATTCAACCACTCAAAGCTTTTTTTTATCCTTACTGAACATTCATTCCAATTTGTTACACTTTAATTCAGCAGCTATTGTACGTCTTCCTCATATTTTATTTTATAGATTACACTTTTACAAAGGACATTCACTAAAAGTATCCAGCTATGTCCCTGCAACACCAAGGAAAGTCCTGAGAGTTCACTGGTCAGGAATCATTCACTTTGTGTATTTCCCTGGACTTCATCTGTATTAGGCATCCTTATATACAGTGCCTTGCAAAAGTATTCACCCCACTGGCATTTTTCATGTTTTGTTGCCTCACAACCTGGAATTAACATGGATTGTTTGAGGATTTGCATAATTTAATTTACAGAACATGTCCACAACTTTGAAGATGTTTTTTTTTTTATTGTGAATAAAACAACAAATAGGACAAAATAACAGAAAATGTCAATGTGTATAACTATTCACCCCCTTAAAGTCAATACTTTGTAGAGACACCTTTTGCGGCAATCACAGCTCCAGGTCACTTTGGATAAGTCTCTATGAGCTTGCCACATCTTACCACTGGGATTTTTGACCATTCCTCCTTGCAAAACTGCTCCAGCTCCTTCAAGTTACATGGTTTGCGCTTGTGAACAGCAATCTTTAAGTCTGACCACAGATTTTCTATTGGATTGAGGTCTGGGCTTTGACTAGGCCATTCCAACACACAAAGATTTGGATATTATTTTATAACCTAACCATGACTTGTACTTATCAACAACATTGTCCCTTACTTGTTTGGAGAGTTCCTTGATCTTCATGGCAGTGTTTGGTTAATGGTGCCTCTTGCTTAGGTGTTGCAGCCTTTGGGGCCTTTCAGAAAAGGTGTGTATATGTAATGACAGATCATTTGACACTTAGATTGCACACAGGTGGACATCATTTCACTAGTTATGGGAATTCTGAAGGTAATTGGTGGCGCCTGAGCTTTTCATGGGCTTCATAACAAAGGGGGTGAATACATACTCACATGGCAGTTTTCTATTTCTAAAAAATAGTTTTATGTATATATTTTCCTCATTTCACTTCACCAACTTAGACTATTGTGTTCTGATCCATCACATAAAATTCAGATTAACAAAACATTGATCTTAAGGCTGTAACGTAACAAACTAGTTAAACAGGGGGGTGAATACTTTTGCAAGGCACTGGATGTAACTTATATTCTCTCTCTGACACCTTCAGATGGGTATTACTCACAGAAGATGTTTTCAGCCAGTGTGCAGTATACATTATTTAGCATTGAGAATTAAATAAGTAATTAAAGGGTAATTTACCTCACTATAAGTGCTCTTCGTGGTGTGATTGTATGTTTTTAGGATTATTTTTTTTAAATTAGACTAATAGCATACAGTGTATCCTGCCTACTGGCTATTGAGTAAAAACAGGTAGCCGAGCCATGCATGGTGAAGACAGTGATTGATAGCAGTTTTTTTCCTGCACTCAGGATTGCACTAGCCAGTTAAATGACCTGTTTAGGTTATTCCAGCAGTCTGCACAGATGGTTATGTTAAGGGTAAACCTTTTGTTTTCTTTTGCTCACTACAAGCAGCTGTAGCTGCAAGTATGGCACATGGGAAGTCTGTTATACATGTAAACAGCTTTGATTTTATTCAATTTTTTTGTCAAAAATGTTAAATATATTTCAACATGCTTTTAGTAGATCTTGACTGTGATGTGGGCTTAATTAAATGGCTATTTAGAGGCGTTTATGGTACATTGGAAGAAGTTGTGTATGAGAGGGGCAATTACATCTCTGGAGAGCTGTAGTTGCTTATATTAATGCAATCTTTCTGCTCTTGGGCATGTGAGGCTGAAGGGATGTGGTGTTTATTTCAGTACGATCCAATACATTTGTAAACGTTTATTTTAATATTTTTTCATACAAACATTTATTTGCAAGCCCTACTGATTCTCCTCTATCAAATGCATTCATAATCCAGGAAACTTAGATATGCTTTTAATAAATCCTGATATTCAGTATTCATATACTGTAGAGGGACTACTATTTTATTGGACAATATAGGGTTTGTTTTGTATCTGAAAGTATATCACAGCATTTGAAAATACCTAGGCAAATGCCCATCCACCTAACCTATCTCCTTCTGTTTGTTCTGTATGAACATTGAACGAAAATAATGGAATGAAGATGGCATGAACCGACAGAATTAATAGAATCAAACAAAATCAGTTTGTAGAAAATAATATTCTGTAACTCATTTATTTGTCATTCAGGCACAAATCTCTGCAATGTTTAAAAGGGCTTTTAAGTGCACTATTGGAAATTTTTGACTCCAATGTCCATGTAAATATATCACAATATATATGGTGACCTATGCTTTCATTTTTATTTGTATTCTTTAAGTCTATAGGTTTGGCACACCCTAAGCAAGAAATGCTCACCCTCATCAGAGAGACAAATGACATCAACCTTTCAGAAAAAAAAATTACATCAGCTTTGCAGATGTGCTAAGGAATTACATTTCCTTATGAGACTGATGCAAATTCTTCTTTCAAAACATGTATTTGTTACCCATATTGCATGGGCTAATACTAAACACCAGTTGCTATTACGTATCTTAATCTGACTTTTGTAAGCAGTAGATTGGTACCTTAATTTAGTAAAACATTTTTTTTTAGTCATTCAGTTGTGTCTGACTCTCTGTGACCCTATGGACTGCAGCATACCATCTTGTGTCTGGTAGTGTTTGTCCACAAGGTTTTCTTGGCAAAGATACTGGAGTGGGCCACCAGTTCCTTCTCCAGTGGACTGCAAATTGTCTGACCTCTCTGCTTTGACCTGCCCATTTTGGGTGACCCTACATGGTATAGCTCACAGTTTCATTGAGGTACACAAGTCCTTCACCACGACAAGATAGTGATCCAGAGGAGGATGTTTATTGGTTGTTCAATTATACCTATTATATAGAAAATATTTGATATGTTTTAGCCCCATTTTATTAGTGTTTATTAACAAGATGTTTAAACGGGAAGCCCTGCCACAAACCATCCGGTTACATTATTCCCAGCTTCATTCAGGATCTATTAGAAGCAGAAAAGGTAATTTGTAAAAATGCTTTATTCAGGAAATAGTCCTATATTATGCTATATAATGCATAATGGCACCGACATGTCATATATACTGTATATACTGATGATAGGCAGCAACCTTGAAACAGCTGTACGTAGGTGGGATTTCTAGCTTGTATATAATCCAGCCCTAGCTTTGCTCAAAGCTGTATGATACAGCCGGCATATGCTTAAGGTAAGACATGTTTGATATGGTAATGGACTGCAAGAGCAAAGCCTTTGTGGGCACATTTGCATGTCCCTGCCAAGGTTCCCAGAATGCAGTGTAATGACTATTTCTCAGAATTCTAGGCATAAAACAAGATTTTCTACTTGTTTTAGACATTCAAATGTGAACACAAATGTATTATTTATTTGCTGTACTACTGTACAGTGGAGGCTTCTATCTCTCTTTTGCCCACCATATATTAAATAAATGTTGTGGTTATGGATTGCAAGAGCGAAGCCTTTGTGGGCACATATGCATGTCCCTGCCAAAGTTCACAGAATGCAGTGTAATAACTGTATTTCTTGGAATTCTGGACATGAAACAAGATTTTTTAATTGTTTTAGACATTCAAATGTGAACACAAGTGTAGTTTATATATATATATATATATATATATATATATATATATATATATATATACATATATATATATATAAATATATATATATATACATATATATATATATATATATATATATATATATATATATATATATATATATATATATATACACAAAATAAACACAATTATACAGTATTTTTTAAATCTATAAATAGATCAGTAAAGCTTGGTTGTTGTAATATACTTAGGGAACACATTGAAATCTCTTGCGGACAAGGCAGGATTTACAGATGTGGACTGAATGCTGTAATATTACAAGTAAAAAAATTAATTTAAACGTGTAAGGGGAAAAAAGCTTCGGCAACCGATTTTTAGGAATATAGCAAATTATACTACTTGATTAGCATGGGGCCTATGTTTATAGGAGTACTAGAGACCAAAGGAACACATCATCCCAGGGTGGCAGAAACATGGTCACCATCAATTTTAGTGGGAAGCACAATAGATTATAAGACTATAAGGACGTGTCTGTCGGGTAGCTTATTGACCTATTTCTCATGATCCAAGTAATTATATTCAATGATTTCCAGGTTTTGACATCTGCCTATAACCCTGACCTTACCACTCTCCAGATAACATTTCTTATATACTGTATATACTAGCGACTTGCCCTACAAAAAATGATGGTCAATAAAATTTTAAAGCTGGGAATGCTGTTTGCCACACAATGTGAGTCTCTGACCCTCTTAACCTTTTTGTTATGTAGAAAGAAGTACAACAATTATAATAACTTTTTTTATTTTGTTAACAGTCAACTTGTATTTCAACAACTGGTAAACAATAATTTTTTAACCATATTAAACTTTTTAATCGTCATGTATACAGGAATAATGTAACAATGGATGAAATGTGTATGAATAAATTGGTGTAAACAATGATTACATAATGCTTTGCAACATGCAACTTATATTTGAAACATTAGTGAACCATTTTTATTAACAATACTAACATTTTATATTATATACATTATATTAAACCATTACATAATGGTTTGTAACATGCAACTTTCATTTAAAGTACTGTTAAAAAACATAGGTATTGAATCCAGAGGAAGGCAAACCCATTAAAATGTAGCCAATTGCATCAAAGAAGGGAAAAAAATTATTACTTTGTGACCTCATTAACTGGCCAACAGATTACTTCCCGGATCAATACTCTTTGTATAATTATACATTTAATTTTTACAACAAATGATCATCCTCCTACTAACATAAACCCTTAATTACATACAATGAAAAAAACTTTGTGACCTTTGAAAAAACTATTTTAACATTACAAACATGAAGTTAATGTATTAAAATGTAAACATTAAAATTAATAAAATACAATGTAACTGTTTTGTGGGGCCAATCCTGGCAAAAGGCCACTTCCAAGACATTTAAATACTTTTTGTTTTTGCATGTCCAAGTGGTTCCCTTAAAAAGAGCCCAGCAGCCTTTAATTTTGTCTATGGGATATAACTACTGTTTATTCTTGTTTTTGCTTTCCCAGTTTTTGTTGTTATTGTTGTAGTTTTGTAAAATTGCAAATAGAGTTTCCTCTGTGAAATAGTGGTCCTCTAAAAAGAGCCTAAGTGACATCAAATTTCGTCATTAAAATCAAACTGTTCTCTATGTTTACAAAACCTCATAGTACACAATGTTTTTGGTAAAAAGGCATCCATCGTGTAATAGATCACCCTGACTTGGGTTGGCTTCAATTGAAACTTTAATATCATCTGGATTTGTGCACTTTGAAAAAGCAACATAGAGTTCTCCATGTGCAAAAACAGGTTCCTGTAAAAAAATACCCACAGACTTAACAGTTTGTCCTTGGGATTTATTTATGGTCATGGCAAATGCCATGATAACTTGAAATTGTCTCATTTGAAGGACAAGAGGCAAACCACTCTCACTTGGAGCCAAATCAATTCTTGGTATAAAAATGAGTTCACCTTTATGGGTACCATTCATAATTTCTGCATGTATGAAATGATCTTTTAAATCCCGCACAATTGATCTGGTCCCATTACAAAGTCCTTTTTTGGGATTTATATTTCTCAATAGCATGACAAATGCCCCTTTTTTCAATTGCAAAACATGTGGTGGCATTCCAGATGGTGTTAAAGAATTGATAAATTCTATACTAAAGTTAGATTCACTGGGCCTCATTCTATTAGCGGCCGCAGCCGTTGCGGGGCCGCAAGGACCGGCCGCAAGCTATTCTGCTATTCTATTCCCTTACGGCCGGAGGCTCCGGCAGGCTTGCGGCCGGTGCCTTGCTATCTCTTGCGGCCGCTCGCGCCAGAGGAAAGCCTTTGATCTAAAACGGCCGCAAGAGTTTTGCAATTCAATTGCTCCGGGAAACCTCTCTGCAAGGCTAAAAGCGAGCCGCAGCTTACTTGCAGGAAAGAGGTCCCACTAGCACCAATTAAGCACATAAAATAGCTCAAATAAAGCTATCCTGCACTTTGAGAAGACTATAAAGGGATTTTAGGTGTTAGAAAAAATAGCACATAATTATCCTATACTCAAATCCGTAAAATATTTTATTTTTAATATCCGTAAAATATCCATGTAAAAAGTCCAGAGTGCTTGGAGCACTTCAGACCCGCCCACGCCGCAGCCGGAAAATAAACAATTAATTTGAACTCGGGTTTGGCCTGATGTGCAAGCTTGAGAGTGGGTTCCTTTTAATCCTCATGTCCCCCAATATGATCCCTAGCATTTACAGAGCTGTACAGTGCAGGCTTGAATTTATTTTTGCGTTTTTACATTTCTGCGCTTACGGCCGGTTCCAAGATATGCGGCCGGCCGTAAGATGAGATCCTTGCGGGGCCGTATAATAGAATCGCGAGTTAACAGAACCCCCGCAAGGAATCGCAGCCTTGCGGCCAATTTACGGCCGGTAATAGAATGAGGCCCACTGTCTTTATCGTCAGCCAGAACTGAATCTCCACTGTAATAATTATTTTGGGGTTCGTTGATAAATTTTAAAATGTCATTATTTAGATTCAAGGCATCTATATTTTTAGATGTTAATATCACTTTGTTTCGTTTTTGAGAGTGTTTAGAAAGATTGCCGATATGAGTGATTCCCTGCAAACCATTTGTGATGGTATTTCGACAGTATCATCCTGTAAATTATTTATTTGTAGATGTTTTCCTACTCTAATTTGAATGAGCTAATTATTGAATTAATTTTGTCCTTCAGACCTCATATTTAATTCTAATTTCAGGTGTGTAAATATTTTCCACATTTTACTTGTCTTGATACATTTTTCAATGATGTCAGTCCTATTTCCATATGGCATAACAGGTAACGTTTTCCTAAGATTCTTCTCCTAAAATCATCACCTTTCCACCAAATGGCAAATTATTATCCATCACTTCTTTTAATAATCTATCAATACATTGCAAGGCATGACATTACATCATTGTTGCCTCATCTTTGATAATTAATTTACTTTTTTACTTTTTTTTTTTTGCTTGTTCAGAATTCAGTTGAATATCTGACACTGATGTTTCTAAAATGGGAACTGGCAGTTTAAATCCACTTTGCACAGTTCTGCCACCTTCTGACAAATGTGCGGCAATTCCAGTTGTTGCAATTGGTATTGCTATTTGACCCTGTGCTCAAATGTAGTTCATCAAAACAATTGTACAGATACGTTTTTCCTGATCCACCAGGGCCATCTAGATAAAAATAACTGTCTTTCACCATTTCATCATCTGTAGCATTTGTGATGGCATTAAATGCTTGCAATTGTAATGTATTTAAAGTTGCATGTTTTTCTTCTGTTTTTTTGTTTTTGAAGCTCAGTGTCATAGTCATCAAAGTTAATGTCATCTATAAGTTCTGGATCAGGCAAATAAAAACTTGCACAATTTAATCCATGAGCAAGAAATATTTCTTGAATTTCCATTAATGCTTTTAAGAGTGCAATGGGCCCATTGTAACGTTTCAAGAAGTCTTCACACATGTTTAATTTAAATGTTTCCCACAAAGCAAATGCATCAGGTACATTGCAAAAGATGCAAAGGAATGCAAATTGTTCTCTCATTTACTATGGCATTTGACATAGTGCTGCTTCTTCCAGACACCTCTCCCATTTTGTATCATCTGATATGAAGTTTTGATGTCTTGCAGCTAATAGGAAAGTATCATAAACTATGTCATTCACTGTGTGTAAATGTTCATAACTGTGTGCACTGGGAACATGTAAAAGAAGTAATCTTAAATGGAAATATTCAATGTCTCTTGGGCTGACGGTATAAGTTGGTGGGATAATTCTATGAATATCTCTTTTTCGTTGTTGCCATTGGCCATTTACAAAAACATAGTGATATGGAATCTCAATGTATAAAAATTGTCTGGCCAAGCAGTGTTGTTCACTTTGGGCTAAGGCAGTTCTTTCATTGCCTGTAGTAAAGCAAACAAAATGATTTTGTGGCAAATGTACAGCTAATCGATACACAGCATGTGACCGATCATGCATCTCAAATTTCAGAAGCCGCCACATTGCTTTTGGAGCACTGACATTGCGAACATCTAAATAACATGAAAATTTGTCGTGTAAAATTGGATTTTACTTTACGTTTTGTGCACCTTGCACAACAACAGTTGCTGGATCATATCCTTTGTATATATATTTATACACATATTTGAATGATTTAATAGAAGTGCAAGCTTCCACATTTATGTGTGCATTGTACATCATCAGCAAATGTGGATTGTATGGAACAACATATCTATTATCGACCTTTTGGCCATGGGTAATAGCTGTTTGTCCTTGTCTTCTTTTATACAAAGGGTATCCATCACAATTAGCATAAGTTTGCATTATAATTGTTTTGGGCACTTTTTTGTACATTTAAAATTTTCCATACAAGGTGAATTTTGATTGGTATCTCCACACGGCCCATGAATCATTCTGTTTGTTACAATCTCATAAAGTTTTGAATATTTTTCTGGATGTGGCAAGTCAGCAGTAATTACTGAATCCACACTCTCTGCAGTATTCAATTGATCTTTTTCCTGCAGGATTAAAAGTATGTGTGCATGTACCAGGCCTCTATTTTGAATTTCAAAGGTATAAAAAAAGCCACACATTTTCCAAATAACTGTGCTTTCGTTATATCATGTATTAATGATTTGATTTTAAGTTTGAATACTCTTGCCACTAAATCTGGTCATTCAGAAGTATTTTGTCCTAGATTGAAATTTTCCTTCATCTCTGGCCATTGTGGATTACATGTGAATGTAATGAATAAATCTGGTTTTCCAAATTTTGTGACAATAGCCATGGCATCATTATGTCTTTCTTGCATATTGCGGGGAGATCCTTGAAAAGTGGATGGGAAAATGATTGCTCTTCCAGCTGGAATTTCCCTGAAATGGGATATGTCATTGGATCCAAATTACAACTTAATATATTTATGTTTATAAAAGGTTGGTCTTCGTGCGTGGATATATTCTAATATCCCACTGAAAAGGTAGTTCACCATCCTCATTTTTAAAGACCATGGCAACCTCATTTACTGTTGGTAAATTATACTGTCTTTGATCAGTATTGTGATCTCTTTTCAAAACCATATTTACTCTTGGCATTAGCAATTGATGTATTTCAGCATGTTGCTGTTGTTCTTTTTCAACCTGTGTTAATTGTTTGTATGCTTGACTTTATGGGTTGTTGGCCATAATTCTATCCAGCTGTTCAAAGACTATGCGCAAACACTGTTTATTTTCTGTAAGTGTCATCCG
Organism: Discoglossus pictus; assembly: GCA_027410445.1. Lineage (NCBI taxonomy): Eukaryota > Metazoa > Chordata > Amphibia > Anura > Alytidae > Discoglossus > Discoglossus pictus. Next base: position 43,067,451 of record CM050173.1, read on the forward strand.
TTGTTCAACAGCTTTCATTGTATCTAAGACATATAACTGTGCACATTTCCTTTGCAATCCTTCTTGTGGGTGTAAATGTGAAGTGCTGTGGCAAATGTGTCCTTGAAACAATATGGCCCATGTCCTGGGACATTTTCTGCTAATGTAGCATCCATAGAAGCAAATTCAATTGCACTATTATAAGACCTAGTGTTTTTGTTTTTAATTGGTATCATTTTGAAATGTTGGATCGCTTATTATACTTTGTAAGTAATCTGGAATTGTGTGTCGTTGTGGAAGCCTTACCTTTACTTTCTTACAGCAGCTAATGAAGTCACTGTCAGTTGGTCTTTCCTTGAGAAAATGATAGGCCCCACAAAACTGACAAACCACATTGAGTAATCCACAATAATGAGTGTCTACTGCTTCCTCAACATAGATATCACTAAAACTTACTATATCTACATTGGTGTCATGTGTATGAACATTGGTGTCATGAGGCAATATTGGATCATTAGGCAATGTTTCACAATCATTTTTTTGTTTACTTTTTCTTTTCTTTAAAGCTCCAGCACACTCACTTTGTGCTTTCTTACTCATTTTTCTTTTATTTAAAAGTCTCTGTCGGTCTTCTTCTCTTAAGCGTTTGGAAGTCTCTGGGAACTGTGCATATCTCCACCTTTGCTTCCTTTCCAGTGCCGCTCTTATTTTGTGTTCAATCCTGTCTTCACCGTTGTCCGCCATTGTAATCTGTAATTGTAAATACAGGTGTAACATGTAGTGTTTTTTTGCAATGTTTATATTTTTTTTTACCTGCTCTCAATCCAAAACCTAACTAGCATTAATGAAAGAATGCAATGATTTGAAAAGCATTTTTAATTGTTCCACTAAATAAATTGATTCATTGTTTTTTTTTTTATTGAGATACATTAAAAAGGAAATCGCTGCACATATAAATATATTGATAAATAAGTGATTTTTTAAAAATAATTAATTATTAAGTCATTAATAAATGAATATATGTTAATGAATTAATCAATAACTTACATCAATGGTAAACCTAAAGAGGTAATTTGTTTTCCTAAAGAAGGGCAAACCCAAAGATCGGGGTTAAAATAATGTTCAATTTTGTTATTTAATCAATTAATAAATCAATGAACTTATGAGGCATAATTTATGTTCTTTAAAAGATAATTAAGTAAGCATAAATGTATGCATATTTTTTTTTAATTATTAATGAATAATTAAATACTAAGGGCCTCATTCATTTGCAATTTGTGCAATGGAATAGGGCTCTATATAAGCACATATTTTTGTTACCGAAGTTTTGAGTTTGTGAAGACCTTGGTTTTGGCTGTATCTTAACTAACTAAAAAGTTATGTAAAAAAATATGCTATCCCCTTATATAGAGAGCTATTCAATTAGGCAGAGCTCACTCTCTATTGTCAGTCAGGTGCAGAGTTGAGGAATCTGTGAAATGACATGAAAATAATTTTGAATGTTTGTATTCAATTAATTTGTGACTCATTGAAACTATGATGTTCAATAGGCATACATGCAAAACATAAACGCATAATTATCAATATATTCATAAATAAAAGCAGTATGAAATATTAACTGTAGCATGTGTCAGAATGTAAGAAACTGATTTAAATATGTACGTGCTTTGAAGGTTCTACCCATGTCAGGCAATTATAAGCACTCCAGATATGTAAGTGCTTTGTAAAATGTAAAAATTTTTTATGTATTATAAATGTTTTTTTATTTTTTTGGATATATTATTAATTATTATTAATTAATAGTTCCAAAAGCAATGCACATGAATGAGCAGTAAGGCAAATATGGAAGTGCAGGTTACAAATTATTATTATTTTTTATTTGTACTAATTAATAGTTAATAAAGTAATGTAAGTTAATGATCAGTAATACAGAGATATAAGTGCAATCTGAAATCTATATTTTTTATTGCATTGTAAAATACATTTTTTTTGGTAATGATTACTAATTATTAATTAATAAATTAATGTACATTAATAATCAATTAATCAATGAATACATGTATTATAAAGAGCTAAGCATTAATATATTCATAAACTAAAAGCATTGTAAAATATAGAATATTTGTTATTCATAAATATTACTAATTATTAATTAAAAATGATATACATTAATAATTAATTAATCAATGAATAAATATATTAGAAACAGCTAAGCATGAAAGTATTCATAAACTAAAGGTAGTGTAAATTATAAGTTTATTGCTAAAAAAAATTAACAATAATAATATATACCTTTTTTATAATAATAATTAATTATTATCAATTAGTATACTTTACCTATTTGTAATTAGTATTCAGCAATCAGTATCCTGAACAGCTAACAAATCTCTGGATTTTCCGGCAGCAGAAAATGTCCACTTAGACTGTCATCACCTCAGGAGAAAGTGTGAGCTCTGTGGCAAGTGTGCCCTATATATATAGTCTCTGTGTGCTAGACAAAACTGTTGGTTTAGGCGGGAAAGCCGCCATTTCAGAATCTTTATGTGTAAATGTGTTAGTGTTGTAAAATGGCGGCGTTAGTCTATGATTTACACGTTTTCGCAAGAATTTTGAGTCTTTCCTATTAGTATTTTTTCTACCTCGTACGTCGCTGGCTGTATTTTGCGCGGTTCGGGGCCGTGTAGCTTAGTTTTCATTTTTTTCATCTGCCATTTTTTTTTCTTGCTTAGCCAATTTTCAAGTGCCAAAACAGCTTAAATTCGACTTGAATTCATTTTCCACCTCACTCCCAGACGTCCTGGCTGTTCTCCAGTGCTGTGTGTGATGTTTTTGATGCATTTGCTTTTGTATTTTTTGTGTTTTCCGTGTTTTTTGCTTTGGGCAGCTCGGCCATTAACTTCGTATTTTTCCTATCAGGTATTTTTTTTTTCTAAGTCCCGCGTCATGTTTTTTTAAGCCTTAAGCTTTCTTCTGTGCTCTTATGCAATTCTACATATTGAAGTAATGTGTCAAAACATAGCAGGCATGACTGGAGAAAGATTTATCTGAGATGCATTCCTCTTCCTTCTGCCTGTATCATGAATCTGAGTGCATTTTGATTGTCTTAAGGAATGATTAAGTTTTAGGACAAATCCCAAGATTCACCAAGATTTGCAAGGGCCCCGGTGTAGTCCACTGCAGTTTCTGTCTCTTATAACAAAACTTGACAATGCATGCTCAGTGAAGCACCTCACATCTCTTGAGATGCTTAGTGAATAAACCCCATATACTTAGAATTACTATACAGGTTATAAATATTGTTTATTTTGTAAATACATCTTTACAAGGGTATCAGACGTTAAATACATTTAACAACATGTCTAAATGCATCCCCAGTAACAATATGAGACACCTGGGCCCTTATTAAATTCCAAGCCTGCAGTGGCCGTCGTACATCCTGCATGTCTGCGAGCTTGAAATTTGCTGTAGTTATAGAGCAATTATATTAGAAAAGCCCATAAGGACATGGCCGAAATCCAAATCCGTAAACCATGCTTTGGCACATAGCAAATTATTTAAGCCCATAGTTACGGGTTTAGATGGAGCCAATAGTAAAAGAGATCGTCATCATTATGTCACTAAAACATGGAGGTTAAATTTCAATCACTTACGGTTTTGTTAAGTCTGAGTTGCGATCAGACCTGCATTCCAGAAATAATGCAATATGAAAAAAGCAATAAATATGATATTCTAGTCCATGCAAGTTCTATTATATGTATTAACACATTGATTGTTCGCCGGGATTGATATAACATGGAAATTAAACATAATAAAATTATATTTTATTACAGATTTGCCAGCTTGAGAATGTTGTGCTATTAATTTGAATGCCTTTCATTACTTTCCCTTTAATTTAAAATACAGTAGTGTGTTTATATTTACTTTTACAGTGCTACAGACAGGAGTTTAACCCCATTGCGGGTCCTCTCTAGTACCCATAGGATTTTTGGCTACATTTGTCATTTACGGGTGTGAAAACAGTTGCAGGCTTGAGGACTTGTAGCAATTTAATAGAGATTTGTGATTGTAACATTTACGGGATTGAAAGCTCAAAGGCTTAGCTGGGTCGGAGTTCAGATTTTGACAGCCCGTAGGGTTTTTCTGCCTGTAACCTGCAGAGCATTTGTGGGTAGCTGAAAGAGGCCAATTTAATAGTCATAACTTTTGCGGGCTCACTGAATTTAAAGGGCCCCTGGTTTCATTTTATAAACATTAAAAACTTTTAAAACTTGAAAAACCGTGATGGAATGGGAAGTAAAATAGGGGACGGGCCTATAGCAGTTGTGCATGTTTGTTTAGTGCATGCAAGGTGAATGCACATGCATGATATATTTATTAATTGAATGTGTGATGTGATAAAAAGTAAGGTTTTATAATTCAAAGGCTATTTGCTAAATATATTTATTACTGGAGTCCACATAACTTGGTAATTATAAAAGCAAAAAACCAAGTTAGAGATGCTGAATCAGAGAACAAACTAACTAACTTACCTAAGGATAATTTGCATAAGCAAAACAACAAAGTCAGAGGTGCTCAATCGGAGAACAAACTAATCTTAATAGGTTCGTTCTATGGACATTATAACTCACTCTGGGAGCTACCTCCTTTAGCTCACTTGTGCCCGTCACAGGAAGAAATTTCCTGTAGTATATTAATCTGGTCCCACTCACTAGAGTGACTCAGCCCTGAAATACCAAGCAATTATACCCTGAACAGGAGAAAAAGCAAACCCCAGACGTATGTTTCGTTCTTCATTGGGCCTCGTTAGTGAGGTGTAGCTGAACTCCCAAGGCACAGTGAGCAAGGGGTCAATGTCTGGAGTCCACTATACCTCTTAGAGAGATGAACCCCTAAGGGTAATTTGCATAAACAAAACAACAAAGTTAGAGGTACTCAATCAGAGAACGAACTAAACATAATAGGTTTGTCCTATGGACATGATAACCCACTGTGAGAGCAACCTAATGTATCTCACTTGTGCCCTTCACAGGGAAAATATTAGGGTTAGTTTGTTCTCCGATTAAGCACCTCTGACTCTGTTATTTTAATTATAAAAGCATCAAGTAGTGAGAATAGGGGGGGCGGAGCTAGCATCCGAATGGCACAGACGTGTTTGTGTGAGCTCCGTGTAGCTGGCTGCAGAAATGGGGCTTATACCTGGCCCAATTGACAAAGGGGACCCCAGGACCATCGGGGAGAGGACTGAGAGGAAGGGAAGGTGATCCCGATCCCCTGTGGGACCCCCTGCATCGAGACTGGAGCTGCCTGGGAGACCAGCCACCCACCCAGCAGGCAGAGTCGTGCAACCCCAGCAGGGGAGCGCCTCTGCACAAGAAAAGCCACCCTACCAACCCTGGACTGTGAGAGGGACGCCGGGGAGCAGACCAAGCCGGAGGGGGACATCCTGGAGAGTAGAAACAAGGTGAGGGAGGTGAGAGAGAGATGAGAAGGCCTGCAGGGGAGCCGGCGGCCATTTTGGGAAGTGGAGGAGGTGGCTAACGGCCTCCACGGGAACCCAGGACCCATAAGATCACTCAAGACCCTGGGGAGACCTCCGGGGACGGCTGGTTACGACCGGAGGGTCACAGGGGTAGCACAGAGGTGGACAGAGTCCCCAGAAGCAGAGAGAAAAAGCCTGCGAACAGCGGCCATCTTGGGTGCCCTCACACTTGGTACCTGTCATTACAGAGGGGGAATAAGCTTAAGCTAAGGCCCAAATTAACTTTCTTATACTTCCATCCTGGAAAAATGCCTGGACACTTCTCTAATATAGCCTATCCAGCTTTTGATTCTCAATATTTGTCTTTTAACAGATACCCTTTCAAGGGCTTGTGACACCAGTGTATACAAATACCTGAGGGAGAAGGCATCCCTACTTCCCTCACATCTGAGACTGTTTTCATATGTTTCAATAAACAATTATCCTATTCTATCTCAACTAATTGCATATAAACAGCTCCTTACTGGGCAAAACTCTGTATACCAACAGGACAAGAGTGATCTGCCTCTCTATTGGCAAATATAAAGACAAGGTTGAGCAGCCTGCACTCCTGCATTTCTACATCTCTACCCCCACCCGGTGGACCTGTGGAGTATTACAGAAACAACCTGGCAACACAGAAATAATATACTACTGAATGCAGCACTGTCAACCATCATGGAGGGGGGTTACAAACTGACCCATTCTATACCCTAACTGGCGCGCCACCCTAACGCAATTCAACAGGCCTTAAACCAAAGGCGAGACTCGGTGCAATATTTATACAAGAGCATTTTGACTACAGAGGCAGGCACAGGGTCGGCTAGTCTCCAGAATTCTTGACTAAGGGCTAAACCCTCAACATGGCCTAAGAGCAAAATGGGGAGCAGACCTGGCAACACAGCCAGCAGAGGTCGTCACTACACCCACAGAGCCTAACATATGACGCAATCTGACTCACTGGAGCCCTTAACAAAGTTTTAAGCGCAGCCTTTCACTGCATATCGAACAGGGCCGAATTCTTGGTGGATTTTCATGCGTTTCCTTTATCTGAACGCCTCTAGATGCCGAAACCCAAATTCTCATCCTCAGCGAAAGGTATACAGGAACATTTCCCCACTAAAGGCCACCCGGCACATGTCTCCTGGTGACTCTATGTCAGAACACTCGAAATGCTCCAATCAGGAAGAGAATCCTAAAAGACCTCACCAACATGTAGATCTATCGGCCAGGTCAGTGGCCACGATTGAGCGGCTTCTGGCAAAGGCGATTGAACCCCTCAGGCAGGACCTGAAAGACCTGGGCACTCAGCTCCTGGAAGAAATTACTGACCAGGTAGTGGAGGCCCAGGAAAGAGATGGTCCTCTATAAAGCAGAACACGTCCCACATAATTGAACTGGCAGACAAGATAGAGGACCTGAAAAAACGGTCTCGCGGACACAACGTCCGCGTCAGAGGCATACCAAGGGCCATTCAAGACCTACCAAACTACCTGAGAGATACCGTGGAGGCGATTCTTCCCAACCAGTCTTAAACTATGTGGGAAATTGAACGAGTTCATAGAGCTCTAGGAGGCACGAGGAGCCCGGATGCCCCTAAAGATATCATAGTTAGATTCATGAGGCAGCAGGCGAGGGATCTACTACTATCTGCAACCAGGAAGCTGCACATGGTGAAGGGGCCGGACGAGTCGCTCTTACAGTTCTATGCTTACCTGTCCCCAGAGACTCTTCACAAACGGAGACTGATGAAACCGGCAATTGCAAATTCTTCTCCAGCACAAGATCCAATACCACAGGAATTTTCCATTCACCCTCACCTTCACATCTCAAGGTGCAACCTACACCACCCGTACACCAGAAGACTGCTTGTCAGTGCTGAAGCGCTTACATCTATGTACGGAGGCCACAATGGAATTGGGGCAGGAGCAACCTCTTCCGCCCATCCCTAGAAGGTAGTGAAAGCAGGTGACAGCCCAGATCCAGGGCAAACAAGCCTACGTCTCCAGGGAACCAAGCAGCTTATTGGACAGTGCCAATGGCTTACAAAATAAGCACAAGACCCGCTCGGACAATGCTGGCCCCGCTGCAGAGGTCAAGTCAGGCTCCTGACCCAACTGGCCTCTCCTTCAGGGGACTCTGATTGAACTCTTATAAAGGCTGAGTTCTCTGTTAAGGGCCCATAGACCCATATTAAGGGCTTTGATTTGTATTGAAAGAATAATTAAAACCTAATCTGTTATTACTGTTATAGATTGCCAGGTTATTATGTTCCCCCCTTTACGTGGATTTAATTTCTATTTACCATTTGGAGAAATTTATAAAGGTTGCTTTGTAGACTAAACGCTTAAAACACTTAATTTTGGTTTTCCATAGATATATCATGAGAAAAGAGCTAATGGTTAACTTGATTTCACCCTGTAATCTAACTAAATGGATATTTCCCACTGAAGCACGACTGACTGTCTTTATCCCACTAGATAGCAGGAAAATTGAAACATCAGCCGCAGACCAACTGATAGTGGAGCTGTTGGCATCCGGTGCTCCTCCTTGCTCTCCCTCCTACGAGATCACCTCTCAGGTAAAGACTCATACACCTGGGGTCCCACACCGAGTTTTCAATGGCTCTGTCTAACTACACTCTAATAACCCATAATGTGAAGGGTTTCAATTCCCCTATTAAGAGACGAAAGGCTTTTGCATTCTATAAAAAACATAAACCTGCAGTTATTCTTATGCAGGAAACCCACTTCTCTCGTAATAACAAACCCAAATTCCTACATAGGGACTACCCCACCTATTTCCTGGCCACCCTCCCTACTAAGAGAGCTGGATGTGCAATTCTCCTACATAAAAAAAATTGTTTCAGGTAGAATGTAACCTGGTTGACAAAGAGGGTAACTATGTAATGGTCACTGGTACTATTGGGGGGGTTAGAATGACTCTAGTTTCCCTATACTCTCCCACTACTTTGCCCTGCACAACTTTAATTGGCCTGTTGAAAACAATTGAATCCCAAGACTTGGGAAGGTTGATAGTTGGGGGAGATCTAAACCTTACCTTGGACTCGACTCTGGATCGGTCAGGGAAGCCCACTAAGAACAGATTCCCCAGCAGAACCAAACAGATTGAGTCCTTGCTTGATAGCCTGGGGCTGGTCGATGCCTGGAGGGGTATGCATCCGGCTAAGAGAGAATATACATTCTATTCCCCAACCCACTTGACATATTCTAGGATTGATGCTATCTTGGTTGGCTCCTCTCTATATGACTCAATTTTGAGAACTGAGATTGTACCCTGCCCCTGGTCAGATCATGCCTTAGTACTCATGGAGATAGAGCTAGGGCCATATTTACAACCCCCCTACACCTGGAGAATAGACAAATCACTATTGACTAGTCCGAGTAGTGCAGAAATAAATGCAAAGGACATAAAGCTATTCTTTGAGACTAATGTCTCTCCTGAAACTGGATCAGGCTGGCTCTGGGTTGCCCATAAGGCCTTTATTAGGGGAACGGCCATTAAGCTGGCCTCAACCCTAAGAAGAAACCTTGGGCAAAAGGAGGCAGACCTTACAGGGACACTAAAGAGGCTAGAAGAGGTAAATCAACAAAACCCTTCCCGCAGGGGTTAGTTGACAGGACAAGGCTTGAACTAGATGGCATACTATCGTACCATACTGAAAGGGCGATGAGGAAGATGAAACATCTATATTATTGGAAGGCAAATAAGCCTGATAAAATAGCTTGCTAGAAGACTAAATAATACATTTTCCCAACATAGAATATCCCATATTAGAAGGTCAGACGGTCAAATTTCCTGTAGACCTAATGACATCCAGAAAATGTTTCAGGACTTTTACCAAACGAGTCTTAAGCTGGGCAAATCCCCGGGGCCAGATGATTTCACCAATTTGTGCTACAAAAAATGTGAACCCCCTATCTAACGCCCTTATTTAACGCAATTTTAAATGGGGAGCCCATGCCCCCTGAATTGAACCAGGCTGCTCTGGTGGTCTTTCCAAAGGAGGGCAGGGATAATGTAGAGGCCTATTTCCTTGATCAATGGAGATGTGAAAATTCTGGCCAAAATCATGGCCAATCGTATCTCTAAATTCTTGCCAGATTTAATTCACAAGGACCAAGCAGGATTCATCCCCTTTAGGGAGGCCAGGGACAACGTCAGGAAGGTCTTAAACATCCAGCACTTAGCAAAAAAATCTAACATCCCATTATGCCTTTTAGCTCTTTTATATATGTATAAAACACTAGACAAGTTCAGATTTAGGGGACGTTTTATTAACCTGCTTAGAAGCTACTATGACTCCCCAATAGCCCATCTAAAGTTACCAGGAGCACATAAAGCGAATATCTAAATTCAAAGAGGGACTAAGCAAGGGTGCCCACTTTCAACACTGTTATTCGCACTTGCCATGGAGCCATTAGCGCATGCAATTAAAGCTAATCCAGACATTCAGGGGGTTTGTGTAGGACACCAGCACCTTTAAATGCTCACTTTTTGCAGACGATTTATTAGGCACCCTGTCCAACCCCTCTAGTTCTATATCAGATCTCATGTCAACTATCAAGGAGTTTAGTAAAGTCTCAGGCCTTAATTTAAATGTGGAGAAAATGGAAGCTCTGGGGATGGGTACGTCGCAAACTGAGATAGATAAGCTTAAATCAGAATATAATTTCAGCTGGCCTACTCAGTATATAAAATACCTGGGAGTAAAGATCACTTCAAATTTTGCCGACTTATATGGGGCAAATTTTCCCCCCTTGTACAAATCCTTGACTGAAGATATGCAGAAGTGGACGAACTATCTCATGAACGGACCGTATAGCTGCAGTAAAAATGAGTGTTCTGCCTAAATTGCTATACTTATTTAGGACACTTCCCATACCAATCCCACTCAAGGAACTGGATAAATTCCAGAACAGTATGTTTCGGTTTATCTGGGGCAATAAGCGCCCTCGTATCTCCAGACAGGTAATGTTTAGACATAAAAGTAAAGGTGGACCAGAAACCTAAATTTATGAAACAATGGGAAAAGGACCTGGGGGGAGAATGGGATTGGGACAAGTGGACAGAATCTTGCTCCAACCTCTCCAGAGGTTCCCTCAATGCAGCTCTGCTAGAGACGGCTGTTAAAGTATTGCACAGAGCCCACTGCACACCCGATAAATTACAAAAGTTTAAGCCACACAAGAGCAATAAATGCTTTAGAGGCTGCCAACAAGTGGGGCATCACATCCACATTTGCTGGTCGTGTCCAACTATACAGAAAACATGGAAACAATTAGCACAATTAGCCTCCACACTATTTCAAAAGGTGGTCTCGCCCTCTATGGAGTCATGCCTGTTGGGGGTGCACATCAAGAACCTTTCTCAATCTCAAAATAAACTATTCCAATTAATGGCACTAAGAACCTTTCTCAATCTCAAAATAAACTATTCCAATTAATGGCACTAAGAACCTTTCTCAATCTCAAAATAAACTATTCCAATTAATGGCACTAAGAACCTTTCTCAATCTCAAAATAAACTATTCCAATTAATGGCACTGGCTTCCAAAATACACATAGCTAGCAGATGGAAAAAAGAGACACTAAACTTTCAGGAGGTAGTCAAGAAGATCAATTACCTCTTTATCAATGACAGATTAACTCATATTATCCTGGATAGCCTCCCCCAGTTTTTGGCAGTCTGGGAACCTTGGGTGGCGTCTTCATTAGGTGTTCCTTTGATGTAACTTCCAAATTCTGATACAACGAAGGCAGGAGGGGGCATGGAGTAAGGAGTCCTGGAGGTTCTTCTGCTGCACTACCAAGGTAAAGGTCTTGTGATGAACAGTGTGGTATCTTAGTGAGGACTGTAAAGGGCAAATTTAGTAGAGACCATTTTAGCTAGTTTAGCCTATTTGGTTTATAAGTTTATATATTTAGTAAACAGCATTATAGTTTAACTATTCATTCCAATGTCTGTCCTTATGTGTTATCTCTATCTTTCTTTCTCTTACACTCTCATTTGTTGTTAATTTTACTGTGCACTATGTTCTACTTTGATAGAAATGCTAAGTTATTATACATGATACTTCATAACTAAAAATGTAAAATAAGAAGGTGTAGTCAGTTAATCATTGGTTAGATGTTTTGTTGTGTGAACCTGCATAAATTGACTGATGGAATTGCTGATCAATATGTTTTATATGTTGTGAACCTTCTAAGAAATATTTAAGAAGTGAGAATAGTGATACATTCACTGGCATAAGGAGACATTAGGAGCAGGTGCTTTCAGCGTCTGCTCATGTAGCCTTGTATTGAAGCACAGAGAGAATCTGAATGCATGTCTGGTACTGAGGATCAATGAACCAGCAGAAAACTGCTCCTGCCAATAGAATGCCTTCCTCCGGGATGCCTTTGGCAGTGTACATTTTTAGCATTAGGAGCCTCACCTGATTTTTAAAATGTAAGGCTTAAAAAAACCTTCAGAAGGAAGCTTTATATACTTTGGTGTTGCCTGACTCCCCTGGCACATTACATCTTAGCACCCTTTGATAAATACAGACCACAAAGAACAAAGGCAAAGAGTGAAAAAAGTCAGACATATTAAAAGTGATAGGAAATTGGCAAACTAGATGGGCCAGTGGCTATTATCTGCTGGAAGGAAATTAAGTAAGTTAAAGGAGACGTTTCCCCTAAACTTAAAGGGGCACACCAAGGACCCTAATAAATTTAAAGCCTGCTGTGGCTGTCATACAGCCCGTAAGTCTGCGGGCTTGAAATTTGCAGGAGTTACAGAGCGATTAAATTAGAAAAGGCCACAACTACATGGCTAAAATTCAAATCCGTAAACCATGCTTCGGCGAGTAGAATTTCCGGGCGTGAATATGATAAAATTAAATTTGTAGTTATGGGTTTAGATGGAGCCAATAGTAAAAGAGATCATCATCATTACGTCACTAAAACATGGAGGTTAAATTGCAATTGCTTACGGTTTTGAAGTTCGAGTTGCGATTGGGCCCACATTCCAGAAAAAATGCAATTTGAAAAAATAAATAAATACAATACTCTAGTCCATGTGAGTTCTATTATATCTATTAACGAATTGATTGCCGGGATTGATATAACACGGAAATTAAACATAAAGAAAAAAAAAACGTATTGCAGATTTGCGAGCTTGAGAATATTGTGCTATTAATTTTTATACCTTGTATCTCTTTCCTTGTAATTAAAAAACTGTAGTATGTTTATGTTTGCTTTTACAGTGCTACAGACAGGAGTTTAACCCCCTTGCAAGCCCTCTCTAATACTCAAAGGATTTTTGGCTACATTTGCCATTTACGGGTGTGAAAACAATTGGGGGCTTGGGAACTTGTAGCAATTTAATAGTGATTTGTGATTGAAAGAGCAAAGGCTTAGCTGGGTCAGAGTTACGATTTTTGCAACTGTTGTTGTTTTTCAACCTGTAATCCTCAGATCGTTAGAGGGTAGCTAAAAGGGGCTAATTTAATAGGCGTAACTTTTGCGGGCTCCTTAACGGGCTTCAGGAACCACAATTTAGTGTATGTTATTGGGCCCCAAGTTTCTAGATTTCACTAGCAATATAATATATCTATGTATTTCTTTACTTTTGTGTACATTATTTTATTAAGAAGTGCTTAAAAGCCTAAATTCTTACAATAGTTCCTAACTGGTTTCTCTCCTCTTGCAGCTCACAAAGACAGTAAGTATAGGGGTTGCACTGTCTCATAGCTGACCTAAGCATTAGTGACACATTACGTAATACCCAACTACAGATGGACCCCCAAATAAAAGACAGACACCAATGTGGGATAAACAGACCACAGCCTTTATTTGCATAACAAATAAACAAATAAACCAATACAGCTGTGAAATGCTCACGCCTACCAATGGGAGCCAAACCAACTAAGATCTCTAGGGACCCCAAGCCCGGGAGACCTTGAACCAAACCAGGTGTGTCCTTCACACCATAAATGTGCTCCCACCTAGCGAAATCACTCAACTGCACCACAAGCCAGCTGAAGACGGCTAGCCCTGCCAAGGCAAGGCCTGTTGCACACCCTACTGAAGTGCATTATTAAACATCATAAGCCCCAACTCATTAGGTGAACTCCATCCTTCATGTAAAACAAGAGAGCATCTGCATTTTATAAATTACAGTGTCTAATCACCACTCCACCCTTACAACTAACAAAAGAACCTAATTCTAGCAAAATTGAGCCTAGTCGAATCCATCGCTACTCTCCACTTTTGACGCAGGGCAATACCTGACCAAATAATGACATGTCCTGGAAATAAAACAAGCAGTCTCCTAAAATCAAACTTTATCATCCTGACTAAAACCTTTAACAGAACCACCCCTAGGTCATTACCCATAAATGAATCAATACTCCCCCAGGGGACCCAAAAATTCTGGCGTATGACACTATGTTGGGAAGCAACTGATGCCATTGCATACCCCTGATACCCAACCATTTTATGTTTAGTAACGAAGGACAAAACCCCAGCTGAGTCCAAACTGGTTTGACCGCTGCTGTTCCTCTAGACTAATAAATGAAAGAGTGTCCGAAGATCCAAAGAGGGATGCGAGAACCTGAAAAAACAATTAAATGAAACTAGCATATGTGAGCGAATGTAAGAACGAAAACTATTTGACTCCCACCTCCCAATCGTTTTTACAGTGTCAACATCTAAACCCAAACTAGCTGCTTTCGTGGCAGCCCCAATTCTAAACGAACGTGTGCCAAACTGTTCAGGATCCAACTGTAGTGCTGATATACATAACTTAAAGACTGCAGAAAATTCAAACCTAGACAAGCTGGACCCATCCCAGTGACCTAAAAGCGAGCCTTCCCCCTTGCTGCAATCCAAATAACATGAAAAGGGGCAGCAAATACTAACCACAACTGCATAAATAAAAACGAATCTACCCCGACCCAACTGATCAGTCTTAGATCGCCTGAGATGAATAGAAACATATTTGTCATGAACGGTTACGTCTGACAACAAGAGACCCCCTATGACTGATTTTGATTGAGCCACTAATTCCGAAATTCGAAAAGCTCCAAAGAAGGCTAACATAAAAGCTGTTTTAAACAGCATAACTTCATACTGTGTAACAGAAATAGTGCCCAATAAGTTAACTATCTTCTCAAGCAATGAGTAGGAAACTGGCCTCCTCCTAGCCTCGACCCTCTTTTTTGCTCCTTTTAGCACTCCCTTCACTACTTGCTTAACTAGGAAATTCTTTGTAATGTCTTCAAACCCTTGAAGCTTAAAGTAAAAGGCTAACGCAGATAACAGTTTTGTAAGGGCAGTAAAGGAAATACCCTGGACATGTTTTTTGAATATAAAGGGTTAACAGAAACTGAACCATGGTACCTTGCAAACACTGCTGATGCTCATTGTCACAAAAACAAAACCATTCTTACCAAGCTTTGCTATAAACATCCCAAGTGCTCTTTCCTAATGAATTCCACACCAATGTAGTTATACCTGGAATGCTAGATTCCCCAACTCCAATGGCAAGGGAGTTTTCTGCCGATCTGCCGCTGGTGCTGCTTCCCAGAATCTCTCCCACTGAAACCGAGAAAGAGCATCGGCTATAATGTTACATTCCCCAGGCATATGAACTGCCTGCAAAACACATTTAGCAATAAACATTGTAAAACTAGCTTCAGAAGCAACCTTACAACTGGTAGTGATGAAGCTGAAATTGAATTAATAGCCTGGACCACCCCCAGGTTATTGCAATGAAATATAACAAAACCACAATAGGGAAGAGATCTAAAAATGCCAGTTTTTTAAAGAGGCTATCATCCCAATCCCGCGGCCACTCCTCCGCACACCAGTGATCATGGAAAAAGGCACCAAAAACCACGAGAACCGGCCTAGTGAACATATCTAATTCAGCATTTGGCACCGCATGATGACTGACTGCCTTAAAATGGGAAAGGAACATCAACCAGACTCTGAGATCTTCTTATGTGCCGCTGACAATCTGATTTGATGGTGCGCACTTACTACACCAGTTGTAGCCAGCGACAAAGGTCTTGAAAATATCCAACCCATCGGCATGATCCGACATGCAAAATTTAGTTTCCCAAGCAACGACTGCATTTCCCGGAGCTTCACTTTCTTAATTGCCAACATCCGCTTTACTTTATCCATCGGAAGGCTGCATACCGTGGTTGATGTGTCGATCTGAATGCCCAAAACACTCAGGATAGTCATAGGTCCCACAGTTTTTTCCGCCACAAGAGGGATCCCGAATTCCGCCATGATCAACAAGAATTCCTTCAGCAAGAAGGCGCAATCTTTTGCTCCGGGAGGACCCAAAAATAGAAAATCAAGATAATGAACCAGCGACGCTAATCCAGATTACTGTACGACCACCCAATGTATAAAGGTACTAAACTTTTCAAAATAAGAACAAGAGATCAAAAAACCCATCGGCAAACACAGGTCAACAAAATACTGGCCATCAACGTGTCATCTTAACAAAAACTGAGAGGACGGATGTACTGGCAGCAAAAGGAAAGCTGATTCAATATCGACTTTAGCCAACAACGCTCCCTTACCAGCTGCACCGCCCTTGAGAATGGGGTATAAGAAATCACCATCCATTCCATCATAGACCGACGACCCTTTAGGATTGGATAGGTGATATATCAAGCAAAAGCTACCTGGATCTTTCTTTGGGACCAGGCCTAAAGGTGAAACCTTTCCATTGGTACCTTCGTGAAAGATCTTGCCATACGGCCCTTCTCAACTTCACCTTGCAGCTTCTCCAACACAAATCCCGGATTTTCCCTCTCAGACTCCAGGGATGACGCAAATAGTTGCAATCTGTAGACGGAATCACAAACCCGTCCCAAAAAAACCCAACAACAATGCTGCCACAGGGTGCATCATTTCTACCAGCACTGGCATCCTCCCCCTCCTGATTTGCCCCCTCCGGTTTTGGGGGCTTCGTTGAAAATATTTGCATGACGCCCCCAACTTGCACACGCTCTCATTGAACGCGAAGCAACAACCCTTCTTCCCCGGCATGGCGGATGCCTGCTTCACTCCGCTCAAAGAAACCAGACGCAATGGTGTTACAATTTTTCCCAATATTCTATCATACCATTGCATATTTGGCATATCTGACATTTTCTGAATTTTCCTATATCGCTTCTTCCTTTCATCCTCATTTTTCTTTGAGTCATCTTTTTTTCATCTACCTTGAATTCAATAAAGCTATCTAAAGGGAGCAAAGAATACAGCTCAATAAAATCTCTGCGCCAATTTTTTTCTTTAATGTCCTGGGACACATGATCTGTTATTGTCTGTTTTAAAATTTAAATAAATAATAATAAAATAATAAAATAAAATGAATTAAAATAAAGAGCATAATAGTTTATGTGACTTATTATTGGAGTACAGGGCCATTATTAATATTATTATAACAGTATTACACTGTATTATAATTACCACATATGAGCCACTATAGATTTTTATTATTATTTATCAGGGATTCAAATTGCAAATCCGGTTTAAAGATGTTCTCAGGAATATATCTCGTCCTTAAACGCCTGTAAACAAATAATTTAGTAGGTTTGGCAGGTAAGATTATTTGAATGAACACCAGACTAGCCCAGGTGGATGTATCCCTGCCTGTATTCTGTAGCGCTTGTCATGATCCCCCTGACCACCAGTCTTTGGAACTAATATGATTCACCCAGGATTATTAGGATTTTGAGGATAGCCATTAACCTGGCTGCTTAAAGACTCCTATCAGGACTGCCTCCTTGTAATATGTGATTGTGGGACTGGGCTCATATAAATATAGATTAATAATGAGTATTGCAATATAATTTGATACCTTTTGTATTGGACAAACGTCTTATTTATAATGACGAGCTTTCGAGAGGTTAAGCCTCCCTTTATCAAGTCTCAAGCAAAACTACATGAGATGGAACCCTCAGTTTGAATAATAACAGCAGATGCAGAGAGAGTGGAAACAGCATCTGACATCATCAGGTAAATTCAAATATGGGGAATAAACACAACATAGCAAAGGAAACATATATACAGATATTATATACACATATACATCAATATATACATGAAAAAGCAGAGCACTGTAGTCCACAGTGATATCTTTCCTGTTGGACAAACACCTCACTAAGAGTGCTAAGTCTGTTATTGTAGAAGAAGAAAAAAATCACATGAAATTCTGATAATGTGTTAGAAAGCCCAAATCTATATTAAGTCCTGTGTTTTTAGTGTTGAAGAATGTGATCATCTTTATTTCAAATGCTTTTCTCTCTTGGATGCTTTTAAATTTTCCTCTGAGTATTTTGACTTTTAAGTTTTGGATGGAGTGATCATTCTGGCTAAAATGGTGTCCTACTGGGCTACAATAACTGTCTTCATTATGTTTTCTTATTGAATGCCGGTGTAAATTCATCCTTAAATGCATTTTTTGGCCAGTTTCTCCAATGTAACAGCCTGTGTCACATAAAGTGCATTGTATCATATAAACCACATTTGACGATGTACATGAATATGATCGTTTGATGTTATAGGTTTTGTTGTTATGTGTGGCTGTATCATCATTACAAATGTGTTGGCATAATTTACAGGCACGTTTGTTACAAGGTTTAGTTCCATTTTTTGTATTCAGTTGTTCATTGGCCAATTTTCTGCTGACAAGTTTTTGTTTCAGGTTTGGTGGTTGTTTAAATGCAAGGATGGGAGGTTTTGGGAATATATTTTTTAATTCAGTATCTTCAATTAGTAATGGTTGTAAATCTTTAATTATTTTCCGAATTTTCTCAAAAATTGGATGGTATGTGGTCACTAGAGGTATACGTGAAGTAGTTTCTTTTGTTTTGTAGTTTAATAGTTGTTCTCGGGGTATTTTGATGGCAGTTGATATTTTTTTGGTAATAATACAGGGTTTGTAACCCTTTTGTTTGAAAGATTCAGACAGAGTTTTTACATTTTTATCACGGTCTCCAGTGTTTGAGCAAATCCGATGGTATCTAATAGCTTGACTATGGATGATGGCTTGTTTGGTGTGGGAGGGATGGAAACTGGAGCTGTGTAGGTAATTACATCTGTCTGTAGGTTTCCTATATATAGATGAGTGGAGAGTGCCATTGGTGATGGATATAGTAGTGTCTAGAAAGTTTACCTGTTCTGTGGAGAAATCCATTTTAAGTTTTATAGATGAATGAAAGGCGTTGAATGAATTATGAAAGTCTCTGAGTTTGCTTTCTCCTTCTGTCCATATGATGAACAGATCATCTATGTAACGGTAGTATTTGTATGGTTTGTAAATGGATACAGATAAGAATGTTTCTTCTAGATTGGCCATAAATAGATTTGCATATTGTGGAGCCATTTTGGTACCCATGGCAGTCCCCATCATCTGTAGGTAGGTATCTTGGTTAAAAGTAAAATAGTTGTGGGTAAGGATATATTCTATAAGTTTAACAATAACATCAGGGCCATATTTATTGTTTTGCTTGTTTGTTGAAAGAAACCAGTAGCTATATACAAGACACCACTGACTTTCTCAACAAACTCAGTCAGATTAAAGACCTACCTGCTAACACACTACTTGTTACCATGGGCGTAGAGTCTCTTTACAGTAATATCCCACACAAAGATGGCACTGAAGCATGCTTTAGGTTTCTTTCAACAAACAAGCAAAACAATAAATATGGCCCTGATGTTATTGTTAAACTAATAGAATATATCCTTACCCACAACTATTTTACTTTTAACCAAGATACCTACCTACAGATGATGGGGACTGCCATGGGTACCAAAATGGCTCCACAATATGCAAATCTATTTATGGCCAATCTAGAAGAAACATTCTTATCTGTATCCATTTACAAACCATACAAATACTACCGTTACATAGATGATCTGTTCATCATATGGACAGAAGGAGAAAGCAAACTCAGAGACTTTCATAATTCATTCAACGCCTTCCATTCATCTATAAAACTTAAAATGGATTTCTCCACAGAACAGGTAAACTTTCTAGACACTACTATATCCATCACCAATGGCACTCTCCACTCATCTATATATAGGAAACCTACAGACAGATGTAATTACCTACACAGCTCCAGTTTCCATCCCTCCCACACCAAACAAGCCATCATCCATAGTCAAGCTATTAGATACCATCAGATTTGCTCAAACACTGGAGACCGTGATAAAAATGTAAAAACTCTGTCTGAATCTTTCAAACAAAAGGGTTACAAACCCTGTATTATTACCAAAAAAATATCAACTGCCATCAAAATACCCCGAGAACAACTATTAAACTACAAAACAAAAGAAACTACTTCACGTATACCTCTAGTGACCACATACCATCCAATTTTTGAGAAAATTCGGAAAATAATTAAAGATTTACAACCATTACTAATTGAAGATACTGAATTAAAAAATATATTCCCAAAACCTCCCATCCTTGCATTTAAACAACCACCAAACCTGAAACAAAAACTTGTCAGCAGAAAATTGGCCAATGAACAACTGAATACAAAAAATGGAACTAAACCTTGTAACAAACGTGCCTGTAAATTATGCCAACACATTTGTAATGATGATACAGCCACACATAACAACAAAACCTATAACATCAAACGATCATATTCATGTACATCGTCAAATGTGGTTTATATGATACAATGCACTTTATGTGACACAGGCTGTTACATTGGAGAAACTGGCCAAAAAATGCATTTAAGGATGAATTTACACAGGCATTCAATAAGAAAATATAATGAAGACAGTTATTGTAGCCCAGTAGGACACCATTTTAGCCAGAATGATCACTCCATACAAAACTTAAAAGTCAAAATACTCAGATGAAAATGTAAAAGCATCCAAGAGAGAAAAGCATCACATATATAGTTGTGAGCGTACGAGTCGTTGCTCACGCTTGCGGGCGCGTAGCGAGCCCGCAAGAACTGCGTCCCTCGCAAAGCGAGGGACGCAGTTCCCCGCAAATGCGGGTCCTCGCGAAGCGAGGGCCCGCATTTGCGGTGGTGGAGGCTCAACGTCGGCTGTGTTAACACACACATACACACACACGACTTTTTAACAGAATAAACCCAACCGCCCAGCCAACAAAAACCCAACAACGTCCCCGCAAATGCGGATCCTCGCGAAGCGAGGGTCCGCATTTGCGGTGGTGGGAGCATCCCAACATCGGCTGTGTTAACACACACATACACACACACACAACTTCATAACAAAAAAAAACTCAAAGTCGCCTCACACCCGCTTACACCCAGACACACAGACGCAAGACTCAACAAAAAAACAGTAAAAAAGGCCCTTCACACGCTCTTAACACACATACATCGTCGTACACGTAAAAGCTAACTGCGTATATCGCAAAAAAAAACGGCAACATCGCAAAAAAATACGGCCGCATCGGAAAAAAATACGGCCGCGAAAGACCCATTCCAACCGCCGCGCATCAAAACATCACAAACAGAAGAAATAAACACAACAAACACATAAAAAGCTTACTTACAGCACGGGGGGGCATCCGGCACCTCCAAAAGTTCATTTACACGTCCATTTAAGTCCAAAACAAAGAGTTTAAACGGCCGAAAATCGGCTAAGCGAGAGAAAAAATGGCCGCCGAACAAAACGAAAACGAGGCTCCAGACGTAACTACACTACACTTACTCGCAATAATGAAACACATACTATGCGGAACGGATCACACTCATATTAAACACCATTTTAACCACTACTACGCACAAAATGGCGGATGGAACGCAAATTGTAAGCTGGAACGCAAATAGCGCATGCGTATTGCGTTCTAACGGTCTAACTTTCCAGAATGTTCTACAAGTTTATAAATACTGCCTATTTGACAGAGAAAAATACATTTCTCCTCAGGTGATGAACAGAGTGACTTCAGACATAACTGCTGCTAAAACTTGAGAAGATAATTTACTACTTTACATTGTGCAAATTACAACTGAGAGGTAAGCAATAATATATTACATTTTATTATCAAGACAGGACATCAAAAAAAAAAATCAAATAAGAAAAAGAGGTTTATGTATACTGACATGTGACACGCACATATATGCGTTTAATGTATACTGACAAGTGACACGCACATTTATGTGTATAATGTATACTGACAAGTGACACGCACATTTATGTGTATAATGTATACTGACATGTGACACGCACATTTATGTGTATTGCCCCTGCAACAAAATTATCTTAAAACAAACTAATTAAACAACTACATTTAAATTACATTAGAAAAAAATAAGTTGGGACTATTAAAATATGAGTCATGTATACTGATATGTGACACGCACATATATGTGTATCATCTATAGTCACATGTCACACACACATTTATGTATGTTGGCCAAAAATACAAATAAGGTTAATTTAACAATTAAAATATGATTCATGTATAGTGATATGTCACACGCACACAAAAAAATTACTTTCAACTATGGAAATGTGCTTCATGTATGTGACATATGTGTGTAGCCCCCACCAAAAAATAATGTTAATTCAAAATAATTACAGAAGTATATTTCAATGAAATTAATTTACTGCAATTCAATAGATCACCTCAAGCTCAATCTTTCTACTTTTTTTCATATTCAAACAGACTCTGCATCAACAGCGTCTCTCAACAATTTGCACCGTGCATTGTGAAGCACAATCCCTTTTAAAGAACACCAACAAAGAAGAAGAGGTAAGATACAAAAATACTTTAAATGCTGAAAAGGCCATGCTTTGTTAAATACAAATAAAAAATTCTATAATTCACTATTTCACTTTATTTTTCAAACAGACACTACAAGAAGACCGGCGGATTAAGATTGGCAGGAGGGGACCCTCTGTCATTCCACACTTCAATCAAGGTAAAGTATTTAAGTATAAAAAAGAACCGAACCATGAGCCTTATTCAATTGTGAGTTGGCCAATTGAATAGGGCTTTATATAAGCACATAATAGATTTTTTAGACAGACATTTTTAGTTACTGAACTTATAACCACAATCAAGGTCTTCACTAACTAAAAAATTCTGTCAAAAAATGTTTTATGTGCTTATATAGAGCCCTATTCAATTGGTCAAAACGCAATTGATTCAGGACCTAAATATGTTTAATGGGCGAGGGCCTCATTCAAATGTGATTTGCCCATTTCAATAGGGCTCTATATAAGCACAGAGCATATTTTTGAACAGAAGTTTTTACTTAAAAACTTCTGTAAAAAAAGATGCTCTGTGCTCATATTGAGCCAAATTCCATTGCGAAAAACCAAATTCAATGAGTTCCTCACAATATAACAAATCCAGCAACCAAAGGCCCTCATTCAATTGATATTTTGGACAATTCAATAGGGCAAGAAATAAGCACATTTAGAACCCTATTGAATTGGCCAAACTGCAATTGAATGAGGGCCAAAGGATGCAACATATGGTACACACAAACTGGTACACACAAAACAGGATTGTAACAAACACATAGCAAACTAAATTCATATTCTTTTTGTTTAACAACCTATAACCATTAGAAAAAACACTACATAAGTATAACAAAAGTGGTGCCCATCAAACAGGATTGTACGAAAACTCACACAAACACATAGCAAACTACATTTAAATTCTTATTTAATGTTTAACAACCTATAAGCCTTAGAAAGAAGCCTAAATAAGCATACCAACATTGGTGCGCACCAAACAGGATTGTATGAAAACTCACACAAACACATAGCAAACTACATTTAGATTCTTATTTTATGTTTAACAACCTATTAGCATTACAAAACAACATTAATAAGCATACCAAGAGTGGTGTGCACCAAACAGGATTGTATGAAAACTCACACAAACACATAGCAAACTACATTTACATTCTTATTTTATGTTTAACAACCTATAAGCATTACAAAACAACATTAATAAGCATACCAACAGTGGTGCGCACCAAACAGGATTGTATGAAAACTCACACAAACACATAGCAAACTACATTTAGATTCTTATTTTATGTTTAACAACCTATAAGCCTTAGAAAGAAGCCTAAATAAGCATACCAACAGTGGTGCGCACCGAACAGGATTGTATAAAAACTCACACAAACACATACCAAACTACATTTAGATTCTTATTTTATGTTTATCAATCTATAAGCCTTAGAAAAAGGCCTAAATAAGCATACCAAAAGTGGTGGGCACCAAACGGGATTGTTGAAAAACAAAGAAATAATGTCATTTTTTAGTTCATACAAATACATTCAAATAAAATTACATTTTCATTTTTATTTTATATCAGATACTGCGTCAAGAACATCGGACCAGGAGTTTCAACTGAGGACCAGACCAGCGGACGAGGACTTTCAACAGAGGACCAGACCATTGGACGAGGACTTTCAACAGAGGACTACACCATCGGACGAGGACTTTCAACAGAGGACCAGACGATTGGACGAGGACTTTCAACACAGGACCAGACCATCAGATGAAGGCTTTCAACACAGGACCAACAAAGATTCTGCTTCAAATCAAACTTCAACCAAGGTACAGTATAACAAGTAAAAAAAGAGAAAAATTCATTAATATTCTTCTTTAATGTTTAACCACCTATAAGCCTTAGACAAAAGCCTACAGAAGCATACCAAAATTGCGGCGCACCAAAAAGGATTGTAGAAAAACACAGAAATAATGCCATTTTTTCATTAATACAAAGACATTCAAATAACATAACATTTTCATTTTTATTTTATAACAGATACTGCGTCAAGAACATCGGAACAGGAGTTGGAACTGAGGACCACACCAGAGGACGAGGACTTTCAACAGAGGACTACACCATCGGACAAGGACTTTCAACACAGGACCAGACCATCGGACGAAGGCTTTCAACACAGGACCAACAAAGAATTTTGCTTGAAATCAAACTTCAACCAAGGTACAGTATAAAAAGTAGTATCTATCATCTATCTCTTATTTGTCTTTTAGGGCCAATAATCTTTAACAGTAAATACAAACTTCAATGTAAACTTAAACAATAAATTGGCATAGTCCAAAAAAGTCTAAAAACACAGAATCTATACAATTTGTCATTGTAACATTCCAGTCCTAAACCCTAATTTAATTGCCATTTGACAAATTGAATGGTGCTGTAAATAAGGACATAACATCTTATCGAAAATACCTTTTTAGTTACTGAAACACTTGCTTTTGGATACATGTTTAATAAATAAAAATTTCTTTAAATAATTATCTGATGGCCTTATTTAGACTTTTATTCAATTGATCGCATTGAAATTGATTAAGTATAAAATGTTAACACACTATTGATAAATATTTGTCATGAAAAACAACTTAACATCTCAAAATAAACTAATGGTACATTATGTTATTTTTACAGATTAACATGGCTGATAACGAGAGTAAACAAGAAAAGAAAACACGCCAAGCTAGAGAACGACGGCAGAGAGCAGACAGCCAGCAGACACCGGAGAAGAAGGAAATTCGACGAGAAAAAGAACGCAAAAGAATTGCAAGCAAAAGACTGTCACTTGAAGAAATTAAAGATATGTCAAAAAAAGCAACAAAGAAAATAAAGCATTTACAACCTCTTGCTCAAACATCAGATGACATTTTACCAGAAAAAATAAAAGAGATACCAAAAAAAGCAACAAAGAAAACAAAGCATTTACAACCGTTTCATGAAACATTACATGACATTTTACCTCAAACAATACAACATATACCAAGAAAAGCAACGAAAAAAACAAAACATTTAGAACCTGTTGTTGAAACATTATATGACATTTCACCGGATGAATATGAAAGTCAAAATCCTATATGCTTTGCAAATTGTCCTCTACTCAAGTCTTTAGCAGTAGAGGTTCATAGTTGTGGGGACATGACTACTCAATGTCAGTTTTGTGAGGCTTATTATTTTAAACAGGAGAGACCCAGAGATGGACAATTTATTAGTTGTTGTCAAAAAGGCAAGTTCAAACTTCCAGAAAGGAAAGAATTTCCAATTTATTTACAAAATATTATGACTGAACCTACTTTTCCAAACTACAAAAATTTTAAGACAAACATAAGATCCTACAATAGTGCCATATCCTTTGCATCCATGGGGGCAACATTAGCTGCTAATGTACCAGGACATGGTCCTTACTGTTTTAAAGTCCAAGGACAAATTTATCATCGCACTTCCCATTTACATCCAGAGGAAGGAAATAAAAGAAAATTCGCTCAACTATATGTCCTAGATACAATGGAAGCTGTTGACCAACGTATGCAGATGGAATAAAATAAAAAATGCTTACCCACTGTTTTCATAGAGCTAAATAACATTATGGACAACAATCCCTACAGTAAAGCTTATAAAAAATTGGCAGAAGTAGAAAATGAACAACTACTTCATGCACAAACACATCAATTACCAATGCCGAAGGTTAATATGGTGCTTAAAAGAGACAGACATACTGATAAACGTCGTTATAACTTGCCAACAACAAATGAGGTTGCAATGGTGTTTCAGAATGATGAAGGAGAACCACCATTTCAAAGAGACATTCGAATATATCCTAGAAATGAGGACCAACCGTTTATTAATATGAGTATCTTAAGTCAAAATTTAGATCCAATGACATATCCCATCTTTTTCCCACACGGAGAAGCAGGTTGGCAACCAAAATTAACTCTTCCCAGTTACCCAAATGCTAAAGCCAGAATCCGAAATAATGTTTCTATGCTTGAATTTAAAGTAGCTCAAATTGCCATTCGCAATGTATTTAATCCAATTTTATGTGGTGGGAAACTAACACAACAATGGATTATTGATTCATATTTGCAAGTTGAGGCAAATAATTTAAACTTTATCAAATATCAACAAGATAAACTCCGTGTAGAACAATATTCTGGACTCATGGACTATGTTGCTGACGTGGCTACAAGCAGAGACATGACAGCTGGCAAAG
Source organism: Discoglossus pictus (assembly GCA_027410445.1). Classification (NCBI taxonomy): domain Eukaryota; kingdom Metazoa; phylum Chordata; class Amphibia; order Anura; family Alytidae; genus Discoglossus; species Discoglossus pictus. The sequence continues at coordinate 43,093,988 of CM050173.1, forward strand.
CCATCATTTTACCATCTTCCTTTCAAGGATCTCCTCGGAATATGAGAGAAAGATACAATGATGCTATGGCTATTGTGACAAAATTTGGCAAACCCGATCTATTTGTGACATTTACATGTAATCCACAATGGCCAGAAATTACACTAAATCTACTTCTTGGACAAACTGCTTCAGATCGACCAAATTTAGTAGCCAGAGTTTTTAAGATTAAATTAAATGAATTAATACGTGACTTCACTATAAATCAGTTATTTGGCAAATGTCTTGCTTATGTATATACCATTGAATTTCAAAAAAGAGGCCTTCCACATGCACATCTTCTAATAATACTTCAAGAAAAAGATAAATTAGATACTTCAGACAAAGTGGATGCAGTCATTGTTGCTGAACTACCAGATCCAGAACTATATGGTAGACTATATGAGATTGTTACTCATCGCATGATTCATGGACCCTGTGGTGACCTTAATCCACAATCACCATGTATGGAAAATAATAAATGTTCCAAAGAATTTCCAAAAGATTATAGAGACAAAACCTATGCCAATTGTGATGGATATCCACTTTATAAAAGAAGAGAAGGAGATAGTGCCATTATTCGTGGAAAAAAAGTGGACAATAGATATGTAGTACCCTACAATCCACATTTACTCATGAAGTACAACGCCCACATCAACGTAGAAGCCTGCACTTCCATCAAATCCATTAAATATGTCTACAAATATATTTACAAAGGTTACGATGCAGCTACTGTAGTCGTCAAAAGTGCAGACAACCCTGAAAGTAGTGAGTTAGTACATGATGAACTTGCATCTCATGTAGATGCTCGCTATGTCAGTGCACCAGAAGCTATGTGGCGGCTTTTAAAATTTGAAATGCATGATAGATCACATGCAGTATATAGGTTAGCAGTACATTTGCCACAACGACATTTAGTCTATTTCCATGCTGGAAATGAAATGAATGCATTGGCCCAAAGTGAAGATCGTCACACTACACTAACTGCATGGTTTGCATTAAATTCCACTGATGCTGAAGCAACACAATACTTATATATTGAAATTCCATATCACTATGTTTTTGTGAATGGATTATGGAGACCAAGAAAAACCAGAGGCAATAAAATTATTCCAAGAATTTACACAGTCAGTCCAAGAGATGTGGAACGTTTTTGCTTACGGATATTACTTTTAAATGTTCCTGGAGCACAAAGTTTTGAACACTTAAGAACTGTTAATGACATTGTATATGAATCCTTCCATTTAGCTGCAAGACATAGAAACTTACTCGCTGATGATACAGAGTGGGAAAGATGTTTAGAAGAAGCAGCACAATGTCAAATGCCACGACAGATGAGAGAACAATTTGCTTTTATTTGTATCTTCTCAAATGCTCCAAATGCATTAGCTTTGTGGGAGACTTTTAAAAGTAATATGGCTGAAGACTTTATGCGACGATACAATGAACCCATTGCACACTTAAAAGCGTTAATGGAAATCCAAGAAGTCTTTTTAACTCATGGATTAAGTTGTGCAAGTTTTAATTTGCCTGATCCAGGTCTTATAGATGACATTAACTTTGAAGACTATGACATTCAACTACAAGCAGAAAGAACAGAAGAAAGACTTGCAACTTTAAATACACTACAATTGCAAGCATTTCATGCCATTAAAAATGCTATAGATGATGACATGGTGACAGAGCGTTATTTCTATCTTGATGGACCTGGCGGATCAGGAAAAACATATTTGTACAATTTATTAATGAGTTCAGTACGAGCACAAGGAAAAATAGCAATGGCGTTTGCCACTACTGGAATTGCTGCACTTTTATTAGAAGGTGGAAGAACTGTTCATAGTGGATTTAAACTGCCAGTGCCTATTTTAGAAAATTCTGTGTCAGATATTCGCATGACATCCTTACAAGCAAAGAAATTGAAGAAATGTAAATTAATTATAATAGATGAGGCCACAATGATGTCATGCTATGCCCTCCAATGTATTGACCGTTTGCTTCGTGAAGTCATGGAGAATATTTTTCCATTTGGTGGAAAGGTAATGTTGTTGGGTGGCGATTTCAGACAAACATTACCTGTCGTTGTACATGGAAATCGAACTGACATTATCGAAACATGTATAAAGTCAAGTACAGTATGGAAACATTTTACCCATCTTCAACTGCAACAAAATATGAGATCAGAAGGCCAAACTGATTTCAATGATTGGCTTATTAAAATTGGAGAAGGCAGAACAGAAAAAATACAACATTTACCTGATGACACTGTAGAGATCCCACCTCATATGATTTGTCAACAAGATATTATATCGGCTATATTTGAAGGGAGCATAAATAACGAAGAATATTCCGAGCTTGCCAACCAAGTCATACTGACGTGTAAAAATAAAGATGCATTAATCCTCAATAATGAAATCTTAAAAAAAAAATATGCACCACAAAGAAATTATCACAGTGCTGATTCTGTACTTGCTGATGACAATGAAAGTCAGGCTAACTTTTCGACTGAATTCATAAACTCTCTAACTCCTTCTGGAATGCCACCACATATTTTGCAGCTAAAGAAAGGTGCAATTATCATGTTACTGCGAAATATGAACCCCAAAAAAGGCCTATGCAATGGCACAAGATTAATTGTTCAACAATTAAAGGACCATTTTATAGATGCTGAAATTTTAACTGGGACGCATAAAGGAGAGAGAGTTTTCATACCAAGAATAGATTTAGCACCAAGTGAAAGTAGTCTCCCTTTTATACTTCAAAGAAGACAATTTCCTATTATTATGGCATTTGCCATGACCATTAATAAATCACAAGGTCAAACTTTCAAATCTGTGGGTATTTTCTTGGAAGAACCAGTTTTTGCACATGGTCAATTGTACGTTGCGTTGTCACGGTGCAAAAAAAAAATCCACAGGCTATTAAAGTTTACATTGAAAACAATGAAAGTCAAGGTGATTTATTAGAAGATGGACGTATTTTTACTAAAAACATTGTCTACTATGAAGTACTATAACTTTGAAGGATACAAATTAAAGATGCCAAGATTTGTTTAAAGCATTGCAAAATACATAACAATTGGTTGTTTAATTCAGTCATAATTAATGGAAGTCATGTTTATGAATGATTTGCCTCACAAAATACTTGCCTTGCATTGTTAGTAAAAATTATGTTAAAATGTTAAGTCACTATGTTAATGTTTCTAATGTTACAAGTTTAAAAAATATATTTTCAAGTTATTTCATTTAACAGATTACAAAGTGGATGTTAAGAGGTCAAGCACCTTTTAAGTCACAATGTAAATATTGTCTGTTATCTTAAGATTACTACCTACATTAATGTTTATCGCCAGTTTATGTGCTCAGTAATAAATTACTTTAATTACGTACGTTTTAAGAAGAGTTTTACTGTATGCCTTCCTCTACATTCAATGTATATTCAAGTCAACAATTATTGTGATAAAAATTGAATTTTAATACTGATTAATTTAAATGTCAATTGTTTTTACATTCAAATGTTAATACTTCTAATAAAAAATTAGGTTACAAAATGTATTCACTATGTTCCTGTTTATAATGTTCAAAATTATACCAATGTTTTGTCAACTTCTAAACTTACATAAAAAATAAAGTTCAAGTTTAAAAATATATACTTTGATGGTTATTGCTTACATATAGTTTAAACTTCATGTTAAAATTTGCGACGTTTAAAGAAGGGTTTTTACTTTTTGCTTTCCTATTCATTCAATGTATATTAAAGTTAACAATTCTTCAGATACTAATTACATTTTAAAAAACCATTACACAAACATTTTACAAAAATACACGTTCATATTAAAATACTTACAAGGGTCACAAATATATGTTAATAACTAAACAACTTGACAAACATATACATCACATTGCCGTCATTTTTTGACGGGCAAGTCGCTAGTTTGAAATAAAGATGATCACATTCTTCAACACTAAAAACACAGGACTTAATATAGATTTGGGCTTTCTAACACATTATCAGAATTTCATGTGATTTTTTTTCTTCTTCTACAATAACAGACTTAGCACTCTTAGTGAGGTGTTTGTCCAACAGGAAAGATATCACTGTGGACTACAGTGCTCTGCTTTTTCATGTATATATTGATGTATATGTGTATATAATACGTGTATATATGTTTCCTTTGCTATGTTGTGTTTATTCCCCATATTTGAATTTACCTGATGATATCAGATGCTGTTTCCACTCTCTCTGCATCTGCTGTTATTATTCAAACTGAGGGTTCCATCTCATGTAGTATTGCTTGAGACTTGATAAAGGGAGGCTTAACCTCTCGAAAGCTCGTCATTATAAATAAGACGTTTGTCCAATACAAAAGGTATCAAATTATATTGCAATACTCATTATTAATCTATATTTATATGGATTAATAATTACTAAATTATATATATATATATATATATATATATATATATATATATATACATATGATAGATTATATATATGATAGAGAATAATATTAAAATTCACTGTTGTTTCTCAGACAATATTTAAACCCAAGATTTTGTGAAAAGCAAATGTGCTGATGTTGCAATGTGAACACTTTAGCATTGCATTGGCATTATCATGGAGACAATATAGAAGTAATCACCTTGCAATATCTCTATGTGTTTTACTCACCATACGGCTTCTTCAGAAAAAATAGTGGCCAGCTCCATTAAATTATTCTTCATACTAAGGTACTGCAAAAGCTGCAGTTATCGTCTACCTCACTACTACCTAGTTCAGTGTTACATAATTGTATATAATAGATTTGTTTATACAATATTTTTAATGTATGTAGTCATAATCATTCATATTATTCGAATTGATATTTGTTTATATAGGATGAATGTTTATATGTGTGTTTGTAAGACTAAGTGTACTATTAACTACGGTATACTATTTTCAATGTTTCATGCCTTTAATTTAATTGTATCTTACAAATATTCTGTAAACATAAGCTTTTATTAAAGCACTACAGTGGCCTTTTAAAGATAATGGAAACGTTCCTTTACCAAGGACACAGAACTGGCAACACTAAAAAGAATACATTTAATTACATTACCCTCAAGTAAGAACTAAAATGCTTATTGTTTTATTGAAAAAAAGCAAAATACATTTATTCTTTGATAATGTTAGTGATCAAAGGCAATGCAGCAACACACAAGAAACCTAATGAAAAGTTTTGAAATATTAATTAAAAATAGCATTGTTAAAAATTAAATTTGGCAGGTTTTACTGAAATGCTGTTACTATAGCAAAGTAGCTCAAATATAAGAATATAAAAAATGCTATATTCACTTTTTAAATATTTGTAAAGATATTGTTTAAAAAAACATATATATTTGAAGGTTTATCATAAGGAGAAAAAGTTGAATTAATCAAATGACAAATAAAAAAATGCAGGATGGGATGAAAATATATATATATAACCCACTGGTCAGACACCTCCCAGGCTCTTATCTAACCTATTTGTTGGATCTCTGATGTAAGTGGTGGAGGACATAAGAGCTCAGTGCAAAAATTATCAGGTACCACATATTTACACTAGTTATTTTCTCTCAATCAGTATCACTCTAATGAAACAGGGACAGACCTAACAAGCTAACGTTTGCTTTGAGCACTTCCATCCAACATCGTTAGCCAATCAGTCTGGTTAGAGGAGAACATAAAGTAGTCCCACCAAAAATGTTTTCAAGGTAATATGTATAAATGTAATGTTCACATTGTAATGGAGTGACTGAGTGCAGCTTTGCTGGAGCTCCACTGTTGCATCATTGTAGCTTTAAAGTGCAAGTTAAAGCAAGGTAATTCGGGGTAGGCCACTTTGAAAGTGGTTATGTGACAATCATTTTTAAAGGGAACAGTCTCAACACTGCTGCAAGTAACACCCACTTCCTTCTCTTTTTAATCCATGTTTGTTCTTACCTTTTGTGTGTCATTTATGTCTCCTTTCTCATTTAATTTCTTACTTCCTCTGTCTCCTGAATTGTCTTCACCACAATGTATTCATTGCCTGTGTAGCCTCTTTCATGCCTTCTGGCTCTCTTCATTCATGCATGGGGATATATGTGTCTCTGTTGAAGTTCCAATGATCTAATCACTTTTCTTGTAGGAGGTAGAAATGTAGATGTTTATGTAACTGTGTGGAAAGGAAGTAGAGAGAGTAGAAGAAAGATAAATAGGAGAAGATTTCGGAATATAGAAATGAAGAAGATATTTGAGGCATGAGCCATTAATAAACAAATCTACACTATGTACAGTGAACCTTTCTCTCCCTCTTCTTTGCCTGTTCTGTGTGTCTATTAAAGCTTGAAACTCATCCCTGCTCTAACAAACTACTCCCTTTGTATACACTAGAGAAGGAAGTGAGCATATTCAAAAAGATCTGACTGCCACTTAAACTCATCCTCTACATCCCTGCCTCCATGTTTTTACAAAGGTGAGTAAAAATATGAATATATTCACTTAAAATATATTTTTAGATGATTTAAGGTTTCTTTTAAAAGCAATTATTTAATCTCCTTAGTTTACTTCATATTTCCATTTCTCCACCAAACAGTTCAAACTAATGAAAAAGAAAGGACATTGAATGACAAAAACTATATTAACTCAGTTAAGGTTTAAATTGGACGTGTCGAAACATCAAAAAAAGTCATGGGGTTTCCTATCGAAAATGATATAATTCAGAATACATACAAAGGCTTCCAAACACCCGCGAAACACTATTTATTTTTCTGACGGTCATTAACTTTTAGCATTTACTGAGTTCTTTAGCTATGTAGAGGCAGCTAAATGATCTCATGCTAAAGAAATTATCCAAGTGCAATTTGAGACTAGATTAGGAAAAATATGTGTGTCTAGCAGTTTATGTGATCAACCTCTCATTTTTATACAGTTTTGCAAATTTTTTTTGCTAAATAGGATCAAGTGAGACATTATACAACTTCAATGGATCTGAAATGCAAGGTTCCAAACAGTATAAATCAGACTGTTAAGAAGTAGGTGACGAAAAAGTCCTCAGTGATCAGAGATAGAGATAAGTGTTACAGGTATATACGTAGAACAAGTAATAGTCCAGTTTAAAGTCTATAAACCTTATTTTCAGAATGCAATGACTCTGAACGCTTTAGCCATTCTAAAATGTTATGGAACTAAATTATAATGAAACACATTGGCACAACTACTGATGGTGCAGCAGCTGCAAAGCACCAAGACCTATCTGGAATAGATAGGGTCTGCTAATTTATCGAAAAAGAGAGGCATTTACAGACTTATTAAATTGTGATTCAGCAAATTTAAAAGGGCTCTCTTTAACCACATAGCAGATTTTTTTTTACAGAAGTTTTTAGTTCGTGAAGACTTTGCTTTTGGATAGAAGTTCACGAACTAAAAACTTCTGTAAAAAAAATACTTCTGTAAAGAAAAGTTGGAACGGGGAGGGGTTGTATATTTACCACCAAATCACTCCATTTACTAGCTCCACCACTGGTTAATGAAGAGTATGCAGCATAATTGCCCCCAAGCATCCCGGCCAACACACAAATCTTTAGTTGGACACCTTGCTCACTGTGCCTTATGGAATTCAGCTACACCCTGCTAAAATGCAGTGCCGGATCAACCTTTTTGAAGCCCCTGGACAGTGAAGTAGAGGAGCCCCCTGAAAGTGTGTGCGCAAGGTATGCACGCACCCATTTTTCCCTTCTCTGTGCATGTATATCGCTCCCTTGCTATGTGAGCAAATCACAGACATTTCCCCAAGACTGCCATATATATTTATGTATATATATATATATACATACAGTATTTCACAAAAGTGAGTACACCCCTGTACACCCCCCACATTTTTGTAAATATTTTATTATATCATTTCATGTAAAAACACTGAAGAAATGACACTCTGCTATAATGTAAAGTAGTAAGTGTACAGCCTGTATAACAGTGTAAAATTGCTGTCCCCTCAAAATAACTCAGCACAAACCATTAATATCTAAACAGTTGGCAACAAAAGTGAATACACCCCTGAATGAAATGCCCAAATTGGCCCAAAGTGTCAATATTTTGTGTGGCCACATTTTTTATTTCCAGCATTACCTTAACCCTCATAGGCATGGAGTTCACCAGAGCTTTATAGGTTGCCACTGGAGTCCTCTGCCACTCATCTATGATGACATTGACGAGCTGCTGGATGTTATAAACCTTGCACTCCTCAACCTTCTGTTTGAGAATGCCCCACAGATGCTCAATAGGGTTTAGATCTGGAGATATGCTTGGCCATTCCATCACCTTTACCTTCATCTTCTTTAGCAAGGCAGTGGTCACCTTGTAGGTGTTTTTGGTAGGGGCAGTATTCCAACATGATAATGAACCCAAACACAACTCCAAGGTGACCACTACTTGGTAAAGAAGCTGGAGGTAAAGGTGGTGGACTGACCAAGCATATCCAGACCTAAACCATATTGAGCATCTGTGGGGCATCCTCAAGTGGAAGGTGGGGGAGTGGAAGGTATCTAACATCCACCAGCTCTGTGATGTCATCATGGAGGAGTGGAAGAGGACTCCAGTGGCACCCTGTAAAGCTCTGGTGAACTCCATGCCCATGAGGGTTAAGGCAGTGGTGGGAAATAGTAGTGGCCACACAAAATATTGACACTTTGGACATTTCCACTTAGGGGTGTACTCACTTTTGTTGCCAACGGTTTAGACATTAATTGATGAGTGTTGTGTTAGTTTGAGGGAACAGCAAATTTACACTGTTATACAGGCTGTATACTTACTACTTTACATTGTAGCAGAGTGTCATTTCTTCAGTGTTGTCACATGAAAAGATATAATAACATTTTTACAAAAATGAGAGGGGTGTACTCACTCTTGTGAGATAACTGTATATATATATATATATATATATATATATATATATATATATATATATATATATATATATATTTATATATATATATATATATATGTATATATATATATATATATATATATATATATATATATATATATATATATATATATATATGTACATTTATTTATATATATTAATATATATAGATGTATCATATATAAAATTCAGAAGTTTTCCACCCTCCTAGTTTAACATTCATTTCACCAGCCGGCACTGGGCCCCCTATATATAAATGTAATTATATTAAGTCAGGATCACTTTTATTCATACAACCTAAACATATTAGACCAGGGCCTCTTAATATTATATCAGCATTCACTAAGGGCCCACTATAATTTTAATCAGCTAGGGTCCCCTACATTGAAATAAGTATACACATATTCAGCTATGGTCCTGTGCAATCAAATAAATATGTACATATTTACAGGTTTATTTCCCCTCTAATACTATATATGTATAGCTCTTCAGCCAGGGTCTCCTATAATCATAATAATGAATACATATTCAGATAGGGTCACCTGGAATCATCATAGTAATACAGTATATAGATAATTAGCCAGTGTCTCATACAAATAAACACATTTTCAGCCAAGGTCTCCTAAAGACATATACGGGACATAAGCCAGGAACCATTATAATATAAATATTTCATCTCAAGTGTCAATTATTATTATTATTATCCTTGGCATTTTTGTGTTTTGTTGCCTCACAACCTGAAATTAACATGTGTTGTTTGAGGATTTGCATCATTTAAATTACAGAACATGCCCAAAACTTTGTAGATGTTTTATGTGAAGCAAACAACAAATAGGACAAAATAACAGAAAATGTCAATGTGCATAACTATTCACCCCCCTAAAGTCAATACTTTGTAGAGCCACCTATTGCCGCAGTCACAGCTCCAAATTGCTTTGGATAAGTCTCTATGAGCTTGCCACATCTTACCACTGGGATTTTTGCCCATTCCTCCTGGCAAAACTGCTCCAGCTCATTCAAGTTGGATGGTTTGCTCTTGTGAACAGCAATCTTTAAGTCTGACCACAGATTTTCTATTGGATTGAGGTCTGGGCTTTGACTATGCGATTCCAACACATTTACATGTTTCCCCTTAAACCACTCAAGTGTTGCTTTAGCAGTGTGTTTGGGGTCATTGTCCTGCTGGAAGGTGAACCTCCGTCCTAGCCTCAAATCAAGCACAGAGTTCTACACGTTTTGCTCAAGAATATCCCTGTATTTAGCACCATCCATCTTTCCCTGAACTCTGACCAGTTGCTGAAAAACATCCCCACAGCATGATGCTGCCACCACCATGTTTCACTGTGATGATGGTGTTCTTTGGGTGATGTGATGTGTTGGGTTTGCGCGAGATATAGCATTTTCTTTGATGGCTGAAAAGTTAAATTTTAGTCTTATCAGACCAGAACACCTTCCTCCATACATTTTGGGTGTCTCCCACATGCCTTTTCGCAAACGCAAAACATGCCTTTTTTTTGCTAAAAAGCCCAACTCTGTGGAGCGTACAGCTTATTGTCGTCCTATGTACAGATACTCCAGTCTCTGCTGTTGAACTCTGCAGGGTTACCTTAGCTCTCTGTGCTGCCTCTCTGATTAATGCCCTCCTTACCCGGTCCGTCTCTTGGCAGGTTTGCTGTTGTGCCATGTTCTTTCCATTTGGTTATGATATATTTGATGGTGCACATGTGGATCATCAAAGATTTGGATATTTCTTTTAAATTTAATCCTGACTTGTATTTCTCAACAACTTTGTCCCTTACTTGTTTGGAGAGTTCCTTGGTCTTCACGGCAGTGTTTGGTTATTGGTGCCTCTTGCTTAGGTGTTGCAGTCTCTGGGGACTTTCGAAAAAGGTGTGTATATGTAATGACAGATCATGTGATACTTAGATTGCACACAGGTGTATATCATTTCACTAATTATGTGACTTCTGAAGGTAATTGCACCAGAGCTTTTTATGGGCTTCATAACAAAAGGGGGTGAATACATACGCACATGCCAATTTTCTGTTTTCTATTTCTAAAAAATAGTTTTATGTGTATACTTTTCTCATTTCACTTCACCAACTTAGATTATTGTGTTCTGATCCATCACATAAAATTCAGATTAACAAAACATTGAACTTAAGGCTGTAATGTAACAAAATAGGTGAAATGTAGAGGGGTGAACACTTTTGCAAGGCACTGTATATCTAATTTTTCAAGATTCACTCAACACTGGTTGGCTACTGGACTGGAGAAAAGCAGATGTGATACCTATATTTAAGAAGGGAGTAAGAGCAAATCAGAACAATTATAGACCAGTGATCCTCACTTCTGTAGTGGGAAAGCTTTTAGAAGGGTTAATAAGGGATAATGTACAATAATGTGATCAGGATTATAAGGAGGAGTCAACATGGATTTATGAGGTATTGATCATATCAAACAAATCTAAATATTTTCTATGAGGAGGTTAGTAGGAACCCTGATCAAGGCAACTCAGTGGTAGAAGTATTTTTGAATTTTGCAAAAGGCTTTTGATACAGTGCCACATGGAAGACTATTGTGCAAACTAAGGGATGCAGGAATTACAGCACATATCTGCTAATGGATTGAGAGCTGGTTATAAGAAAGGAGGCAAAGGTTTGTTGTAAATGGAGTATACTCAGATTGGACAAATGTAGTAAGTGCGGTTCCTCAAGGTTCAGCATTAGGTCCTCTCCTTTTTAAGATATTTATTAATGACTTAGAAGTAGGACTGGAAAGTATTGTCTCCATTTTTGTTGACACTAAGCCGAGCAAGGTAATTAAATCAGAAAAAGATATACTTTTCCTCCAAAAAGATTTGCATAAATTAGAGAAATGGCAGATTAGATTTAATATGAATAAATGTAAAGTTATACATTTAGGAAGGAAAAATAGCCATGCAAATTATAATCTTTATTGAGTAAATCTAGGGGTATCGGTTACTGAAAGGGATTTGGGAATGCGCGGGGACAACCACCTAGGTAACAGAAGGGTATAGAAGCAAGGGAAGCAAATATATTTAATACAAATCCCTAGTATGCCCTCATTTGGAATATTGACAATTTTGGGCACCACTTCATAAAAAGGACATTTTAGAGCTGGAAAAGGTACAGAGAAGAACAACAAACTAATAAGGGGAATGGAGGGGCTAAATTATGAAGAAAGACTAACCAAATGAAACTTATACTTTTTCTAGAAAAATGGCGTCTAAGAGGGGATATGATTACCAAGAGGTTTTCAAATTAGAAGAGGACATTTCACCTTAAAGAAAGAAAAGGGTTCTTCAAAGGAGGAGGCAACATCGGATTCAATAGATAATTTTAGAAAGGTATTGGATATTTTTCTAAATAAAAAGGGCATTTAGAGTTATCCTGGTTAATTAAAGAGTATTGATCCAGGGAGGAGTCTGATTGCCAGTATAAGGGTCAGGAAGGATTTTTTTTTTCTTTTGAGACAATTGGCAAAGTTTCACTTCATCTATGATCACCAATAATTATAATACAAACACATAAATATTTAACTAGGATCAACTATAACAAAATGTACACATATTCGGCAAGGGTGACATATAATTAGAGTAACAATAAATAAATATACCTATAAATACATATATAAATATTAACCCAGGAATACCTATATCATACAGTATTAATAGCCATTCAGACAGAATCAAGTAAGCAACCTGCCTCCGATTTTAAATACTATTGAGGAGCTACTTTCTATCAATAATTCCTTACAAAACATTTTTGGGAAAAAACATTATACAGTTTAAACTTTCTTGTTACTTCTGTTCAACTGGTGTAGTTTCTGCCCTTTCTCTACAGTCATGATCAGAGAGAACTCTATAATGTACTCTCATTCCAAATCTGTGAACTGCAGCATTTAATTTGAAGTAAAAAAAAAAAGTATGTTAAGGGGGTAAAGGCTTAAAAAACAGATGCCCCTCACAGGCAGCTGCTTAGTTTGCCTAATGGGTGATCTGGCCATGCTGATGTGGTCCTACTTAGGCCAAAAAGTACATCTGGGATTTGCTGTTTCTTTTGTTCAGGGTAAATTGCCCGGCATTTCAGGGCTGAATCACTCTATTTACTGAGACCAGACTGATATACTGCAGGATATTACCCCCCTGTAAAAGGCACACGTGAGCTAAAAGAGGTTGCTCTTAGTGTGGGTTATTATGTCCATATAACTAACCTATTAAGGCTACTTCATTCTCTGACTAAGCACCTTTATTTTTGGTGTTGCATATGCAAATTACACCTAAGGCTTAGTCTCCCTAAGGGTGATAGGGGCTCCAGATGGGGACTCATTGCTCACTGTACCTTAGGGAGTTCAGCCACACCCTACTGATGAGGCCCAACTAAGACCAAAATGTACCCCTAGAATTGCTTTATATTTCAGGGGTTGGATCACTCTATTAAAGATATTAATCTTTGTAAAGGGCACAAGTGAGCTAAAGGTTGCTCTCAGAGTGGGCAATAAGGTCCATAGAATTAGTCTATTAAGGTTAGTCAGTTATCTAATTGAGCACCTCTATTTTTGGAGTCACTTTCTAAAAGACCCCACACATTTGAAGCTTTCTTTAAAATTATGTTTGTGCCTATTACATAAATACGGGAGCTTTCAATTTTATTTTTGCTTGTTTGATACATACTTCACAAATATAACTACATTGTGACTTAAGTAATAAGTTAAAGAATCAAAGACGTTTGCTATCATCAGTGATATAATAACGACTTGCCTTTAAACCATTATGATGTTCTAGCACATATTGAACTACTGTATATACATTATGCCAACTAGATTCTATTTACCGTACCTTCAGTTTAAGTCTCTGTTTTTTGTGTTCCACATTTGATAAATATGATGCTTTTGTACTCAGTTTGTCCTGAATGTTCTGCCAAGAACTTTAGTATATAGAGACCCCAAAGACATGTTCTTATTAATTAATGCCTTTCATTGTCTTCTTGTAACAAAAGCATTTTACAGATTTTAACTAAGAATCTTTTTATATTCATCTGAATTATTAATCCTGCTCTTAATATAGCAAATATATAGGGATTTAAATTAGATACAGAGGCATTTGTTATTTTCTTCCCTAGGGAAAACATACCATATTGTCCTGTTTTCATGATGCAAGTAAAGGCTTCTGTGATAAAAAAATATATACATGTGAAGGTGACCTACCTTGCCAGTAATTGGTACACAGACATTTTTATTTAACTGGAAAGTTTTCTCATTTGTTTCCAAAATGTACTTCCATGACATTAAATTTCAATGATGAAAGTTAAGCAGAATCTTTCCATGTGGAAGCAATGCTACAGGACACTTTACATATTTGATGATCCGGCTGTTTGTTTTGCTGCCTTATCTTTGGGAACTGTATTTCCCCCTTTGGGTAATTCATGACCTTGAACAGTGATAGTTAATAGATAAACATGAGACAAATTAAAATTGTGTTTGCTAATACCTTAGGAGAATCATAACTAACCAGACTCATGAAGTAGGTCCAAGTATAAGATGCAGGTTAATCTATATATGTCCTTGACATTACTTGCTTAAGAATATTGTGTAATATATTTTGTTGTATGATTGATGTACCAATGGAAAAAATGGCAACATTTATATGTGGAAGTGAATATAACAAATATTTCCCCCTTACTTTGTAATTTACAATATAAAAATTACAAATGGTATAATACAACAATGATACCCACTGCACATAAATGTTACTTTATCTTGAGTCAAGGCTAACAGATAGAAGACTAAATAAATCCAATTAATTTACATTATTATCACTTGTGGCTTCACGTTTTTATTAAAAAAGTACTTTTTTCAAGGTTAAAAAAATACTCTTTTAAACTCAATATAAAATTAAAACAAATAAGGTTCAAATAATAATTTAATTCTAAAGGCATATAGTTGTTATAGTAGTTTTCATTTTATTACATTTTTAGAATGAGATTGTGTAAAGAAATCTACAAAGTGATCACTGTTTTCAACAAATGGAAGTATTTATGGATAACAAAATTAGATTTTTTTTCATATAGCCCATTGTGTATACTTTTGGAAAACACATGTATAATTGCATGATCACATTAACGTTTCTCCATATTTTGATTTTGGTTGAATCTTGTATTTATAAAAAACGTTTTCAGATCAGGAAGTGGCAATCATTTCTTAACGTAGTTGTAATTCATAATATAATACTGAAACATATTTGACTATCTAGATCACAAACATTTCTTATACCCCTGACATGACAAGAGGACAACCTAAGTAAACTTCACATCATAATAAATAAAAACTCAAAAAAAAAATATTGAATATTGTATGGTTTCATAAAGTACATTACTGAAATGTCATGAGTCATTGTTGTCATCTCCATCTAAGGTTCATTGTATTTTTAAAATGTTATAGTTGTGTTTTTCCAATTGCTAATGTACAAGGAAAGGAATGCCCTGAATTGAATGCAGAAGTCATCTTACAATTATTTTTTTTCACCTTTTGCTCTCATGCAAGAAATGCTCTTGAGTTCAAATAGACTAAGGCAAGTGTTTTCATATTTTTATGAAGGATGTTCAGTTTGGAATAACACACCAATTAGATTGAGAAAAAACATGTATCAAATGTCCTTGAACTCCACCTTGGTCCAGAATGAAAATCAAATATTCATAGACTTGGTACCTCATGCATAATGACAAGATAATACACTAAAATAAATTGGAACAAGGAATCGAAGAGATAAAAACTATGTGGAAAATATGAATTAGTTTATACTGAATAGGCAAAGGACTATATAATGGAAATAATAGAACCAATGCACCTGAACGATGCCATACAATACTTTTCTTGTGAATATAAAATAATATGTTTGGCAACCTTACACTGAAAAAAAAATACTCAGTTGCCTGGCTTCCAGCAGATGTAGATTTAGAAATAAAAATAAAATTACCACTATAGATTGAATTTTATTTTCAAAGATATGTTATATAAAATTGAATTTGTAGCTTTTCTGATTAGATAAAATTAATTATTATTGATAATGAGGTTATTACAATTTCACATAGATCAGATAATCTTACTTACAATCAAAAACTATGTTTCAGCTGGAACATCTTTTGTAGACTTTTAAAAGTCAGTTCAAGGATTAGCGACTGAACAGCCAGTTGTTTAAAAGGGCTCAAACTATATTCTTTTACTGGATGGTTTCTTTTATATTATTCTGCTAATTATACTGTATATTGTATCACTCTTCTGTGTTATTTGCCATCATTTTTAAAATTACCTATTGAGTCTGCTGTTAAAACCTCCTTTGACATTGGTTCAACATCTTGGCTGCTGTTAGTATGAGAAATTTCATTTTTTCTGAAGGTGAAATTAGCTTTTTCTCTAAATTTAAACAATGACCACTCATCTATTTGGAGGCTCGAATCACCTAATCAAAACAATGTAATGCTGTTAAAACTGCCTCAAAGCGTAACCACATTTAATCAGTTTCTTTTATACTTCCTTGATACATCTCCAACTCAACAACAGTTTTGTTTATAAGAAGTACTTCAGATTCCAGATGTGGTTTTATCTGGATTTATACTGTGGAATAATTACACTAGCTTCAATGTCATCAATGCCCATTTTAATGCATGCAGATATTGTACTAGTCTTTGAAGCTGTTACCTGACATTATTATTATTATTATTATTATCTTTTATTTTTATCTCGCCAACATATTCCGTAGAACTGTACAGGGGATAAGAACAGGGGAAATACAAGTTTAACAAATTCAATAGTTGAAGGGCCCTGTTTTGAGCTTAGAATCTTAGCAGAAAGTGCTTTATCCCAAAGCACCCTACAAGACTGGAAACTTGCTACTTACAATCTAAAGGGAATTAATGGACAGAGAACTGGGGGAGAGTAACAGATAAAGAATAGCAAGGGTTAGGAAGTAAGTGAAAGATAGAAAGAGTTTTATTTTAGAGGGAGATAGAAGAGATCTGAGGTGAAAGACTAGTATGCTGACTGACCCCTAGTGTGGAGATGATATATCTGCAAGTAGGAAATCAGGTGTTTTCCAAGGCTCTATACATTTACAGCCTTATTAAATTGTGATTCAGCCAATTGAAAAGGGCTCTATATAAGCACAGAGCATATTTTTTTACAGAAGTTTTTAGTTACTGAAGAACTTGCTTTTGAATAGAAGTTCACTAACTAAAAACTTCTGTAAAAAAATATGCTCTGTACTCATATAGAGCCCTATTCAATTGGCAGAATCACAATTTAATAAGGCTGTTAATCTGAGTTGGGATGGGTGAGGGGTAGGGGGTAGGGAGGGAGGGCAGTATTCTGGGAATCTCACAGATTTAGTAGGCCTTGAAGCAGAGTGAATTTGCACTGAAAGAAATAGAAAGCATGGATTGAGGGACAGACAGTACAGGAAGATAGGGGAGTTAGAGAGGAATGGGAGAGAGACCTTAGAATGAAGGTGTGTGAGGACGGGGGAGGAGAGTTGAGGTAATTATGCCAGCCATAAATGGGGAAAGGATGGGGGAAGGTGGAGACAGCCAAGCAGGGTATAGGAAACAATTAGAAATTGAAAACAGAAATTGAAAACAAACAGAAATATTTATATCTGCCAAGATATAATAACATGCATACAGTAGTGATATTAATAAACATATTGGCTCCAGGGTTGGCGCAGTTTCCATAGTCTGCTGAGGTGCTGTGCATGCAGCTCTAAGAATCTCACAGATTTAGGAAGCCTTGAAGCAGAGTTAATTTGCACTGCTGAGGTGGTGTGCATGCAGCTCTGTGAATCTCACAGATTTAGTAGGCCTTGAAGCAGAGTGAATGTACACTGCTGAGGTGGTGTGCATGCAGCTCTGTGAATCTCACAGATTTAGTAGGCCTTGAAGCAGAGTGAATCAGCACTGCTGAGGTAGTGTGCAGGCAGCTCTAAGAATCTCACAAATTTAGTTGTCCTTGAAGCAGATTGAATTAGCACTGCTGAGGTGGTGTGCATGCAGCTTTGGTTCAAGGCCTACTAAATCTGTGAGAATATCAGAGCTCCATGCACACCACCTCAGCTGTGCTAATTCACTCTCCTTCAAGGCCTACTAAATCTGTGAGATTATCAGAGTGAATTTGCACTGAAAGAAATAAAAAGCATGGATTGAGGGACAGACAGTACAGGAAGATAGGGAAGTTAGAGAGACCAATTTAATAATTGATTTCCCACCATCATTATTAAAAGGTTACTGTAAGCGCCAGATAAAGGACTGTTAGTATCTAGTTCACCAATTGTTAGTTCAAGAAGTGCGTGTTTAAAAAATCAACAATAAAGCTATCTGTAAATGAAATGAATGCCCATCTGCCTGGTATGCTGGTTTACGAGGTAGCCATAGACCTGACAATTAATTAATTATTCAGAGTGTTACGTCCGGTTAAGAAATATTCTTCTAACAAAGTGTTGTGTGACAATGCCCACACCTGTCATTAGTAATATAACTTTTCTTATTTGTTGCCTAGTTTTCAAAACAATAACCAATTTACAATCCTATCAGATTAAAGTGATGCTGAAGTCAGAATGCCTAGCAGCTTTATTAAATTGTGATTTGGCAAATTAAAAAGAGCTCTAATTAAGCACATAGCATATTTTTTACAGAAGTTTTTAGTTAGGGAACTTCTATGCAAAAGCAAGGTCTTCACTAACTAAAAACTTCTGTAAAAAATATATGCTATGTGCTTAAATAGAGCTCTTTTAAATTTGCAGAATTGCAATTTAATAAGGCTGTAAATAATTAAGCAGCTACCAGATAAC
This sequence comes from Discoglossus pictus, assembly GCA_027410445.1. Taxonomy (NCBI): domain Eukaryota; kingdom Metazoa; phylum Chordata; class Amphibia; order Anura; family Alytidae; genus Discoglossus; species Discoglossus pictus. Next base: position 43,112,785 of record CM050173.1, read on the forward strand.
TTCAATGGTTTCTACAGAAAGTTGTGACATGAATTAGGTGGAGACTAGACCTAGTAGCTTAGACAGGTTCACAATAATTTTTATACAATTTTATTTTCAGATAAATGTATTGTTACATTTATAAATACATATTTCTGAAACTAACAAGTGGCAAACTAGATACTCACAGCCTTATACCTAGTGCTTGCACTGCTCTTTCCCCATTTCTGCATCTCTACATATGGTAGATTGCTGGCATTAGTAAGACATATCTTACCTATTTTTATATCACAAATGCATATACCATTCCGATATCCATGATTCTAGTTTATATAAACTTCTCTGCAAGAAAAATACATCCAAGTTAGATTGATTTAATTGCCATGCACAGTTTGGTGTCATCAGCAAATATGGAGCAGTTTACATTAGCCTAGTACTGAACTCCAATTTTAATACAGCAACCATATATTTCCTATCATTTAACCAGTGAGTACTATCTCTTATCAGCTCTTTTTTTCCCCAATGCTTACTGGTATATAGCTTAAAGGATTTGTTTTGTTTCTTAAACAATGGTGTCACTTCTGCATCTTCTTTTTCTACAATATTATGGTATGACACCTGTGTAACGTGACTTTTGAAAAATTAGAAATAATAGTTTGGTTATTGCAGGAATAAGTTTCTTCAGAACCCTTGAAGTTATTTTATCTGGAATATATTTTACCAAGTACTAAGGAACAGTAATGCAGCCCTCTTCTTCTGCATTGCCATTTTTATTTGTGCCACCGTTTTATATAAACACATTTGTCTTCTCTTGATCATTATTGATCAGTCTGTCTATTTATAATTTTTAGGTTCCTTTATTTTTTTCAATTAATATACTTTTTTAAAGACTGTCTTACTTTCATTGGCAATTGACTTCTATTCAGAGAAGAATAACACTCACCCCTTTAAGTCTATCACCTACAATTTCAAACAAGGCCAATCAATTACACCAACCATTACATAAAGCTTTGTAACATGCAACTTATATTGGAAACAGCGGTCACCAATTATTTTTAACAATACTAACATTTTTAATTCGGAGCTTTGCATGAGTAACATAACAATAGGTCAACTTTGTATGAATTAGCATTTTAAACCATTACAGAATGCTTCTTAACATGCAACTTGTAGTTGAATTACTGGTAAAGCACATAGGTATTGAATCCAGAGGAAAGCAAAAAGTAAAAACCTCTATTGAAACTTAGCCAATTCTATCAAAGGGGAAAAAAAATGAATTCCTTCCAGACCCCAGTAACTGGCGATTGGATTACTCCTTGGATGAATCCTGTCTATTTAATTATAATATTTACATTTTGAACAAATGATTATACTCCTACTGACAGAAACCCTTAATAACATCCAAAAAAACAACTTTTCAAACCTTGTAAAATACAATGTTAAAAGTGCAAACATTAACGGAATGTAATAACATTTAAAAAATACAGTGATCTTGAATATTGAATCCAGAGGAAGGGAAGCGGAAAAAAAAACCAGTAAAACTTTGAAAAAATGAATTCCTACGTGGCCCCATTAACTGGTGATCGGATTACTCCTTGGATCAATACTCTCTATGTAATTAAACATAAAAAATTTACAACAAATGATCATCCTCCTTCTAACATGAACCTGTAATTACATACAATGAAGCAACTTTTGAGTCCTTGGAAAACAGAATTATAACATTACAAACATGAACTTAATGTATTACAATTGAAACAGGAAATGTAAGAAAATGCAAGGTAACTGTATTGTGGGGCCAATCCTGGCAAAAGTCACTTCCAAGACATTCCAATGTTTTTATGTTTTGTATGTCAAAGTGATTCCCTTAAAAAGAGCCCAGCAGACTTTTAATTTTGTCTATGGGATATATGTGTTAGATAGATGTTTATTGTTTTTTTTTTTGTTTTTTTTTCACTTGTTTTTGTATTCTTGTAGTTATTGAGAATGGCTCATAGAGTTTGCCATGTGAAATAGTGGTCCTCTACAAAGAGACCGCCAGACATCAAAGTTCGTCCGCGGGGTATAACCATTGTTCAATGTTTTTGCCATTTTATAGAGTTTCCTTAGCAAAATAGTGGTCCTCTAAAAGGAGTCAGGGTGACATAAAATTGCGTCCTCGAAATAAAATCACTGTTCTCTATTTTTGTTGTGGTATTTTTTGTGAATTTATCGAAGATATAAGAGCACTGTTGCTTTTTAAATTGGGTTATTTGTAGATTAGTTGTATTGTTATTCTTTTTTCTAATTTAATTTACAGTACTTCATAGTAGACAATGTTTTTTGTAAAAGTTTGGCCATCATCTAATAAATCCCCCTGACATTGTTTTTTTCAATATAAACTTAAATTTCCTCTGGATTCCTGCATCTTGAAAATGCAACATACAGTTGTCCATGGGCAAATACTGTTTCTTCTAAAATGATTCCAACGGATTTAAAATGTTGTCCTTGTGATTTATTAATGGTCATGGCAAGTGCCATGATGATGGGAAATTATCTTCTCTGAAGTACAAAGAGCAAGCTACTTTCACTTGGTGCTAAATTTATTCTTGGTATGAAAACTCTTTCACCTTTATGGGTACCATTGAGAATATCTGCATTTATGAAATGGTCTTTTAATTCTTGAACAATTTATCTGGTCCCATTACATAGTCCTTTTTTTGGGTTCATATTTTGCAGTAACATGACAATTGCACATTTTTTTAGCACTGTAATAAAAAAAATGTTGGTGCATTTATTAATTTTAATAATTCATTATTCAGAAGCAATGCATCTTTATTTTTGGATGCTAATATTACTTTGGTTGCAAGCTCTGCATAATCGTCGTTAGTGATTGTATTTGGGAATATAGCCGATATAATGTCCTGTTTGCAAATCATTCGCAATGGAATTTCCATGGAATCATTGGGTAAATTATTAATTTGTTCTGTTTTTCCTTCTCCAATTTTGATGAGCCGCTCATTGAATTCATTTTGTCCTTCTGATCTTATATTTTGTTCTAATTTGAGGTGAGTAAAGAGTTTCCATAGTGTACTTGACTTTATACATGTTTTTACAATGTCTGTGCGATTTCCATGGACAACAACAAGTAATGTTTGCCTAAAATCTCCATCTAACAACATCACCTTTCCACCAAAAGGCAAATCATTATCCATGACTTCACGCAACAAACGGTCAATACATTGTAGCGCATGGCATTACATCATTGTAGCTTCATCAATTATAAAGAATTTGCTTTTCTTTATTTTTTTTTGCTTGTAAAGATGTCTTTCGAATATCCGACACTGATGTTTCCAGAATGGGAACTGGCAGTTTAAATCCATTATGCAAAGTTCTTCCACCTTCTAACAAAATTGCGGCAATTCCAGTTGTTGCAAATGGCAGTGTTATTTGACCTTGTGAACAAACAAGACTCATCAATAAATCATATAGATACATTTTTCCTGATCCACCAGGATCCATTTAGACAGAAATAACGCTCTCTGAGCAAGTCATCCTCTAGTGCACTTTTTATGGCGTTAAATGCTTGCAATTGTAATGTATTTCAAGATGCATGTTTTTCTTGTGTTATTTGGTTTTGAAGCTGAGTGTTATAGTCTTCAAAGTTTATTTCATCTATGAGTCCTGGATCTGGCAGATTAAAATTTGCACAATTTAATCCATGGGAGAGAAAGACCTCTTGAATTTCAATGAATGCTTTGAATTCTGCAATAGGCTCATTGTATTGTTACAAAAAGTCTTCAGACATATTTGTTTTAAATTTGTCCCACAAAGCTGATGCATTTGGAGCATTTGAGAAGATGCAAATTAATGCAAACTGTTCTCTTATCTGCCGTGGCATTTGACACAGTGCTGCTTCTTCTAGATATCTTTCCCATTCTGTATCATCGGCCAGGAAGTTTCGGTGTCACTCAGCTAAATGAAATGTGTCATAAACTGTGTCGTTAACAGATCTCAACTGTTCAAAACCTTGTGCACCAGGAACATTTAAAAGGAGTAAACGTAAGCAGAAATATTCAAGGTCTCTTGGACTTCGTAGAATTCAGTAGAATTTAATTGAAACCACGCAGTTAGTGTAGTTTATCGATGTTCACTTTGTGCCAAAGCATTTCTTTGGGGCAAATGTACAGCTAATCGATATACTGCATGTGAGTGATCATGCATTTCAAATTTGAGAAGACGCCACATTGCTTCTGGTGCACTTAAAGCGGCAATCTAAATGAGATGCAAGTTCATCATTTAATAACTCAGTTTGTTTTGGATTTTCTGCACTTTTGACCACTACAGTAGCTGCATCATAGACTTTGGCCCTCATTCAATTGCAATTTGGCCAATTGAATAGGGCTCTAAATAAGCACATTACATATTTTTTTAAGAAGTTTTTAGTTAGTAAACATCTATCAAAAAGCAAGGTTTTTTAACTAAAAACTTATTTAAAAAAAATATGCTATGTGCTTATTTAGAGCCCTATTCAATTGGCCAAATCGCAATTGAATGAGGCCCTTTGTAAATACATTTGTAGACATATTTAATGGATTTTATAGAAGTGCAGGCTTCAACATTATTGAGTGCATTATACTTCATGATCAAATGTGGATTGTATGGCACTACATATCTGTTATCACCTTTTCTTCCACGAATAATCACATTTTGGCTTTCTCTTCTTCTGTATAATGGATAGCCATCACAATTAGCATAAGTTTTGTCTCTATAATCTTTTGACATTCTTAGTGCATTTTTTATTTTCCATACATTGTGATTGTGGATTAATATCTCCACATGGTCCATGACTCACGCCATGAGTTACAATCTCATGTAGTCTAACAGTGAATTTCTGGATCTGGTATTTCAGCGATAATTACTAAATCCACTTTATCACCAGTATCCCATTTATATTTCTCTTGAAGGATTATAAGCTTAGGTGCATGTGGAAGGCCTCTTTTTTAAAATTCTGAGTTATAGTAATGTCACATATTAATTGAGTTAATTTGATTTTGAAGACTCTTGCTTCTAAATCTTGTCTATCAGAAGCAGTTTGTCCAATTAGGAGATTATGTACAATCTCTGGCCATTGAGGATTACATGTAAATGTAATAAATAAATCTTGTTTTCCAAACTTAGTTAGAATAGCCATAGCATCAATGTATCTTTCTCCATATTGCGAGGAGATCCTTGGAAAGAAGAAGGTAAAATGATGGCTTTGCCAGCTGCAAGCTCTCTGTTTCTAGCTACCTCAGCGACAAAATCCACCAGTCCACAATACTGTTCTACATGTAGTTTATCTTGTCGTTATTTTATGAAATTTAAATTATTTGCCTCCACTTGCAAATATGAATCAATGATCCATTGTTGTGTAAATTTTCCACCACATAAAATGGGATTAAATACATCTGGAATGGCAGTTTGAGCCACTTTAAATTCAAGCATGGAAATAATATTTCTGACACGTACTTTAGAATTTGCGTAACTGTAGAGTTATAATTTGGATTGCCATACGGCTTCCCCATTGGGGAAAAAATAGGATATGTCATTGGATCTAAATTAATACTTAAGATACTTATGTGTATGTAAGGTTGCTTCTCATTTCTGGGATATATTCTAATATCTCTTTGAAATGGTGGTTCTCCCTCCTAATTTTGAAAGACCATTGCAACCTCATTTAATGTTGGTAAGTTGTAACGACTTTTATCAGTATGGCGATCTCTTTTAAGAACCATATTGACTTTTGGGATTGATAATTGTTGTAGTTCTGCATGAATTATTTGTTCTTGTTCTGTTTCTGACACTTTTTTATACGCTTGAGTGTACGGTTTTTGGGCCATGACTTTATCAAGCTGTATGAAAACAATGGGTAAGCATTTTTTTATTTTCTGGAAGCTGCATACATTGTTCAACAGCTTCCATTGTTTCTAGGACATGTAGTTGAGCAAATTTTCTTTGCTCTCCTTGTTCTGGATGTAAATGAGAAGTACGATGGTAAATTTGTCATTGTACTTTGAATCAGTAAGGGCCATGTCCTGGCACATTAGCAGGTAATGTTTCACCCATAGATGCAAAGGATATGGCACTATTATAAGATCTTATGTTTGGTTTGAAATTTTGGTAATTAGGGAAATTAGGCTGAGTCATAATGCTTTTTAAATATGTTTAGAAGTGTTGTCTTTGTGGAAGTATTACCTTGCCTTTTTGACAGCAACTAACGAACTGGCAATCTCTGGGTCTTTCCTGTAGGAAATGATAAGCCCTACAAAACTGACAGGCAATATTCATAATACCACAATTATGAACCTCTACTGTTAAAGATTAAAGGACAATTCTGAGAACATATATCAATATGACTCTCTAAATTATCATTAGAATTCTTCTCAGTTTGTTCAGCAACATTTTCTAAATTCTTTTGTTTTTTAGTTGCCTTCTTGGGCTTGGATGTTAGTTTGTCAGCTGCTAGTCTTTTGCTAGTCTCTCCAGTTATTTTTGTCTTCAAATTTCCTTTTGCTCCGGCGTCTGTTGATCTGCCCATCTTTTTTTAGGTTCTCTAGTTTGACATCTTTTCTTTTCCTCTTTTTTTTCAGTATCTGCCATATTAATCTGTAAATAAAAGTAGTCCATTATTACTTTTGCTCCATTTTTTTATGTATTTTTTAAATGAACTTTTTGTTAGTTTGTTTTGTCATTATGGGTTTAGTTGTGTTTTTTGTGTGCTACTGTTGTCATTAGGTGTTTAGGGTATGGAGTTGGGCCTAGTGGAATGAGTACCTAAAATAGTATATATCCTTCCATTTTGTATATGTTAGCAGCATTGTCCTTTTCTGTTCGCTTTAGGGGTTGTGGTACCCCTTATTGTTTGTTTTTTGGTATCCTGTTTTGCATGCAGCATTGTTGTCATTATGGGTTTATGGTTATGGGATTAGACTTAGTGTGTGAGTTAGGTTGCAGTACGTTTATACAAAGGCAGACACAAAACAGGATAGATCCTTCCATTTTATATGTGTAAACAGCAGTACTTGATTTTTAAATTTTGTTTTAACTTGTAATACTGTACCTCCTGTCTTCAATGTGTTGTGTATAAATTCCTGTAGAGATGATGAGACTCTTCAGGCAGTGTCTGTTGAGAATTACAGAGAGATGCAAATGTTAAAACAACATTTAAATCAATTTCTTTTTGTACTAAGACCATACAAAACAGGTATATACTTCAATTTTGTATGTATTTATAGAGGTTTAGGTTATGGGGTGGTGCATACAAATAGGATAGATCCTTCCATTTATTATTTTATTATGTTTTAAGAACATTTGTTGTAGTATCCTGTTTTGTGTGCGCCACTGTTGGCATTAGAGGTTTAGGTTATGGGATTAGGCTTAGAAGTTGGTGCACACAAAACAGGATATATTCTTCCATTTTATATGTGGTAACAACATTTATTGTAGTATCCTGTTTTGTGTGCGCCACTGTTGCATTTAGAGGTTTCGGTTATGGGGTTAGGCTTATAGGTTGGGGCACACAGAAGAGGCTAGATCCTTCCATTTTATATGTGTTACCAACATTTGTTGTAGTATTATGTTTTGTGTGTCCCACTGTTGTCATTAAGGTGTTAGGGTACCTTTTTTTGTGCTATCATCTTTTGTGTGCTGCACTATTGGCATTTGGCATAGGTTATGGGGTTAGGCTTAGAGGGTTAGTTAGGTTGCAGTGCGTTTTCACATTGGTGTACACCAAACAGGATATATCATGTTTTTTTATTAATTTGTTATACTGTACCTGTTGTCTTGAATTTGTTGTCTATAAATGAATTTATCTATAAATGAAGGTCCTCTGCTGCCAATTTTCCTGCGACACTCTTCAGGCAGTGTCTGTTGAAGATGACAGACAGAGATGCAAATGTTGAAATAACCTTTCAATTTTTCTTTTTTTTGACTAAGACCGCACGATTTTTGTTAAGGAAATGTATTTTTGTACATTACCTGTTTGGTTTAATTTGCTGTCTTTAAATTTCTGCAGAGTTTACAGTCTTTATTAAACCATGCAGTGCTACATATTAGTGAGTGACACTGTTCAGGCAGAGTCTGTTGAAAATGAGAAAAATATGGAAATATTGAGATCCACTGTAAATATTATTTTTTTTTTTGCTAAAAGCATAAATCATGTTTTGAAATATGTCTTAATAAAAGCTATTTTCTGCTTTAAATGTCTCCTTTTATATTATTTTACAATTATACACCACATTTTACCCCACCTAAACATTTATCTGTCTTTTAAATCTTACTATACATGAATAATATCTTCTTACTGCTTCTTTTTTAATTAATTGTAAAAATGTATGTATCTTTTCAATGTTACTGTACATAAATAATGTTGTTATTGGCAATATTTCAAACCATATATATTTTTAAATTATTCATTTATTAATTAACTAATTATAGCTTACCTATTTGCTGTAATTTGCAGGTTTTAAACTAAAGGTTCTAAAGTGATAATCAAGTTGCTTCAGAAGTAATGCCACCATTGAAATATACAGTCACACTGTTCATCACCTGAAGAGAAATGGAGGAAACTCTATAGAGTTTGTAGTATTTATAGATTGTAAGCTGAAGTAGAAACCGTTATAACGCAATGCGAGTGCGCTATTTGCTTTCCAGTCATCAATTTGCGTTCCAGCTGCCAATTTGTTCAAGGTACTTACTTCTTCTATAGAAAATGGCTTCGATTTTGTATGTGCTATGTGCCGCAGGATTTGTATTTTTCGTGTTTATTGATGTGTGCGGCTCGTATTTTTTTTTTCTAAGTCCCGCTTTCCTTTTCATATTGTTACGGGCTGTAATTTTTCAACGCAATTTTTTTACACTGCTACGGGGCTTGCACTGTGAATTGGATAATTGAGCTTTCTGTTGATCTGTATACCTGCGGGTTGTAGGAATGAGCGCATATGGTGCTCATCTCCACCAGCGCAGTGGGCGGCTTTGGCGCCCACTGCCAAAGTCGTACAGGGTTGTAGGGATGAGCGCCTGTGGCGATCATCTCCACCAGGGCAATGAGCACCTTCGACACTCACTGCCTAAGTCGTGCAGGGTCGTAGGGATGAGAGACTACGGAGCAAATCTCCACCGGAGCAATGAGTGCCTATGGTGCTCATTGCCTAAATCATGTGGGGTCGTAGGGATGAGCGCCTATGCCGCTCATCTCCACCAGCGCAATGAGCACCTTTGGTGCTCACTGCCTAAGTCTTGAGGTGTTGTAGGGATGACCGCCTACGCAGCTCATCTCCACCAGAGCAATAAGCGCCTTTGGCACTCACTGCCTAAGTGGTTTAAGGTCGTCGGGATGAGCACCTATGGCGCTCATCTCCACCAGCACAATGAGTGCCTTTGGCTACGACGGGGCTGTAGGGATGAGCGCCTATGGCAGGGCCGCAGTTGCGTTGGGTTCGCTGCGCGAGCCCGCAAGCGGTAGCGACAACCCACAATGCTCACAACTATATATGTGATTGGTTGCTCCACTGTGCACTCTAATATATATAATTTATAATAGTCACACAACAGGACAAATAAATCATGTTTCTACTTTCTAAATAGAAACAAGATAGCTTTGGTGGCTCTAGATGTATTTGGATGTAATGACCTTCTACTTAGGGTGCCACTAAGGGTCAGAAATGCATGATAAACAATGAAAGAGAAAAAGGTGACCCTTTTAATAGTGCACACCTATGAATCTCAACAATGTAAGAGACCCAGTTGATTAAAACTTAGCTTTTAATTAATTACTTAAAGATAGATGTTACAAAATCTAAAAATTCAGACGCTGCAAATTAGAACAGGAGGTGGGAAAGGATATAAGGATATAATTTGACTTATTAAAATGGGCGTTAGTACTCCTTTAAATGTTGTCTCAAAAGTGCTATACTAAAGTGCTATAATAAGGTGCTAGTTGTGCATACAAAATGTTCAGTCTTTTACACTGTTAAATAGATGAAAAAAGTGTATTACAAATATCTTGTGCTAAGTTGAATACAATTATATTGATAAAGTGCTATATTATGCTATATTGCAGGAGTATAAAACTGCCTCATATTGTGCTTCAGTATATCCCTTGTACTATTCCTCGTGGTTCCCTATTATTTAACACCTGTTAGGAGTAACTAGATGATTCAGGAACACTATCTGGTTCTTGTCTTTGTTCTTTTGTATAACGCTGTGTCCCTGACACTCTATATCTCTCCTTTAGCGTGGAGATCGCGGTTAGGACGCCTCGCGATGATGTCACTAACACGCGCCTCACGTTTCTGCGTCTCTCCCGACGCACGTTTCTTAATTTCCTAAGGGGTTACCGCCATGACACTCAGACTTCCCTATTTATAGTCTCTGTTGTCATGGGAACCAATATTAAGTTAAAATCAACGTTTATTTAATGTTTTTAAAAAAGCTTAAAGAATCTCTAAACTTTAAAATCTGATAACTCGCATGTTTTTATAGTTCTTAACCATAAACTTAGACTTGCTATATTTTAATAATGTATCACTACATCTTATATAGTTACTATAGCTCTCCACATATGTTATTACTGTATCAAAGATTTTAAATAATATCTTTCATCTTGATATCTTATTTAAAAGATCTTATTAGATCTCCTTAATAATAAGGCTTCCATGTGTTTCTTAAGATGTAAATATATTGTTGTAAATTAGCAAAATTCAACTCAACCCCATCTATCTCATTATTTTTATTATTAATAAAATATTCTTTATTAATAGAGTCTAGTATCAGATTTAATTGAATTTGGACAATATCTTGAGGGATACATATAATATATATAATAATTCCCAGAATGAATGGAGAGTCATATTGTTATTAAATTATTATTATAACAAGTCTTTTATGGTATAATAATTTGAATATAAATCCATGATACTGTTGAGTTAGTATCAGCTTCAATACTTAGAGAATATTGGATTTTTATTTTTATATATATGGGGAGAAAGTAAAACCTTCATTAAGGCCATCAGGTTTTCTAGTCTTTAACAAATAGATCCATCTTGCTTCCATCTTTAGTAACTCTTTATCTATGTTACCTTTTCTAATGGTTTGTTCAATGTGATATATGGCCATAAAGGAAAGTACTTTCACATCCCCTTTATGTTTGGTGTTTACCTGAACAGCCACTGGTGTATTGTATTCTTTATTGATACTATAGATGTGTTCCAGAATCCTTCTTCTAAATTCTCTATAGGTTCTACCTATGTATCTCATTCCACATTTGCAAGATATCAAGTAAATAACTATCTCTGTCTTACATGTTATAAGATACTTCACTTGGTATATCTATGTTGCATCTTTTGAAGTGAAAGTTTTAGCTGGTTTTATATACTGACAAGCCTTACAAGATTGACATTTAAAACAGCCTTTTATTTTTTCTAGCCATGTAGTCTTTTTTGGAATCTCCAGATGGCTTTTGGATACCACATCTTTTAGGTTAGTAGATCTTCTACTTGTTATCTGAGCATGTTCACCTAAAAAGGGTTTTAGATCTTTATCATTCCTTAATATCTCCCAGTGTTTATTGAAAATCTTTTTTATGTCTTACATTGTTGAGATTCATAGTTGTGCACTATTAAAAGGGTCCCCTTTTTCTCTTTCATTGTTTCTCTTTCATTGTTTATCATGCATTTCTGACCCTTAGTGGCACCCTAAGTAGAAGGTCATTACATCCAATTACATCTAGAGCCACCAAACCTATCTTGTTTCTATTTATCGAGTGTATGAACACAGTTCTATCTCTTGGTGTAGCCCAGTGTAACTAATATAAAGACATTAATAATATGTCAGGGTTTTTATCCCCAAAATGGGACCCATTAGCATGGTCTAATGAGGTAAAGACAGTATTTTCAAATAACCCCTTAACTAATATGGTTAATGAACCGAATCTCAAATTGGAATTTTTGGAACTCAATAAAGTATACATAAAACAATATCAGATATGGTGGGAGGTTGCTAGTCTGGAAAACTACTTAAAAAATAAATTGATACCCAGGGGATTACGTATCAATCTTTTTCCCACAATAAGAAATCTATCAGAGGATTTTATAAAGAAATGGTATTTAGTCTTACTAAAATGTTCACAAGAACTGATGAACCTCTTGCTTGAATAAGCAATTACAAGAGACAGAGATATTATTAAAAACTAAAATAGAAAAAATCAAGGAATATAAGACTAGTAATGATTTTCCAGACCTAGAAAACCACTTGGAGGAAGACATTGAGAAATTTAGGAGAATGTTAATGGATAGAAAACAAAAGAAATTTCAAAGAGACCTTAACGATTTTCAGTCAGAAAATATATTTAGAAGATCAAGACAATTTAAAACACCACAAGATAAATGTGACATGGTATTGACATCAGAATCAGAATGGTCAGATCTTGACCAAAAGGATGACCAAGGTTTAAGTAAAGAAGGAAAGGTATTTAAGAAAAATAATAGAGGTTTTTTAGATCAGGCTTCAAAACCAGAAGAGGTAAGAAAAGGCCCAAACCTCTTCAAACCTCACAAAAGATCAAAAAAACATTAAATCCTCTACAGATCTTTAATTTATCACACCTTGTATTAACAGAAGATCACATATCCCTATTACAGAAGGGACTAAATTTCTCTCCAAAAGATAATTTTTAAATCTTTGATAGGGTGAAGGATGTACATCTATTTGCTTATAAGTTAGCTCTAAAACAGTTTTTTTCAAGAAAGTCAGATAATAACCAACTTAATTTTTCAGACAGACAAACATTGAATGACTTTAGATATCTACTGGCAGAAAATGAATCAGATGAATTAAGCGGACCATTCTTTAACTTTAAACCAAAAAGCAAATTTACTCCCCCCTTTTCTATCAGTGCTAATATTGAGCTATTTGTCCAAAATGTAGTGAGAGATTTGGAAAAACTACCTAATAAAAAATCAACTCACTCAAACCTTTCAATAGGTGAAAGACAAGCTCTAAAAGACTTAAAGAACCACCAAGATATAATAATAAAAAACGCTGATAAAGGAGGAAATTTGGTCCTACTTAATAGAGATGATTATGTTAAAGAGAACATGAAACTTCTAAATAACAACGAATGCTATAACAAACTACCTAAAGATCCAACTGAATTATTCCTGACAGAGTTAAAAAGCATTTTAGATCAAGGTTTGATGAATAAAATAATATCCAAAGAAGAGTGGGAATTTCTCAATGTCAAAAATCCTAAAATAGCCACATTCTGCTCTATTCCAAAGATTAAAAAAAAAACTTCCAACCCACCTGGTAGACCGATAGTGTCTGGGATAGGATGTATAACAGAAAACTCCAGTAAATATTTGGATTCCATATTAAGAGAACATGTGGTGTCATTGACATTATATGTAAGAGATACTAAAGATGTGTTAAAGAAAATCAATGGATTGAACACAAATAAAAACACACTTTTAGTGTCACTAGATATAGAATCGTTACATACGAATATCCAACACAAGAGAGGCCTAGATGCAACTAAATATTTTTTACAGAAGAAAGGCACACTCTATGATAGACACAATTAATTCATAATGGAATTATTGAAATATGTGTTAACACATAATTATTTTGTGTTCTTACAACATTTCTATCACCAGATACGAGGTACAGCTATGGGGACAGCATGTGCCCCCACATAAGCAAACTTATACCTAGGATGGTGGGAGGAACAAGTAGTATTCAATGAACAGATGGATAACTATACAAAGGATGGTGACCTTTGGATTCAGTACATAGATGATGTGTTAATCCTATGGAGTGGCACTCAGCAACATTTGCAAGAATTTATAAATACATTAAATCACAATGATATGGGTCTATATTTGACCTCAGAGGTCAATGAGACATCCATAACCTTTTTAGATTTGACAATCCGTAAACAAGAAAGTGGTAAATTGACTACCAATACATATAGGAAACCAACATCTACTAACAGCCTTTTGCACGCCACAAGTAGTCACCCTAAATCTTTGATTTCAGGAATCCCAGTTGTGCAATATCTGAGAATTAAAAGAAATTGCTCAGAAGAACAACAATTTGAAATAGAAGCCAAGGACCTACAAAATAGATTCCAAGAACGGGGATACAATAAAAGGACACTAAAGAAGGCCTATGGTAGAGCTAAGAACATCAAGAGAGAATCTCTACTAATGGATAAATCCCCTAATGAAGATAACATCATTATATGTATTGGAACCTACAATGACAAATGGTTCGACATAAAAAAGATTTTCAATAAACACTGGGAGATATTAAGGAATGATAAAGTTCTAAACCCCTTTTTAGGTGAACAAGCTCAGATAACAAGTAGAAGATCTACTAACCTAAAAGATGTGGTATCCAAAAGCCATCTGGAGATTCCAAAAAAGACTACATGGCTAGAAAAAATAAAAGGCTGTTTTAAATGTCAATCTTGTAAGGCTTGTCAGTATATAAAACCAGCTAAAACTTTCACTTCAAAAGATGCAACATAGATATACCAAGTGAAGTATCTTATAACATGTAAGACAGAGATAGTTATTTACTTGATATCTTGCAAATGTGGAATGAGATACATAGATAAAACCTATAGAGAATTTAGAAGAAGGATTCTGGAACACATCTATAGTATCAATAAAGAATACGATACACCAGTGGCTGTTCAGGTAAACACCAAACATAAAGGGGATGTGAAAGTACTTTCCTTTATGGCCATATATCACATTGAACAAACCATTAGAAAAGGTAACATAGACAAAGAGTTACTAAAGATGGAAGCAAGATGGATCTATTTGTTAAAGACTAGAAAACCTGATGGCCTTAATGAAGATTTTACTTTCTTCCCATATATATAAAAATAAAAATCCAATATTCTCTAAGTATTGAAGCTGATACTAACTCAACAGTATCATGGATTTATATTCAAATTATTATACCATAAAAGACTTGTTATAATAATAATTTAATAACAATATGACTCTCCATTCATTCTGGGAATTACTATATATATTATATGTATCCCTCAAGATATTGTCCAAATTCAAATAAATCTGATACTAGACTTTATTAATAAAGAATATTTTATTAATAATAAAAATAATGAGATAGATGGGGTTGAGTTGAATTTTGCTAATTTACAACAATATATTTACATCTTAAGAAACACATGGAAACCTTATTATTATGGAGATCTAATAAGATCTTTTAAATAAGATATCAAGATGAAAGATATTATTTAAAATCTTTGATACAGTAATAACATATATGTATATATACAAAATGATTCTCAAGATTTAAATAATAATAATGTGGAGAGCTATAGTAACTATATAAGATGTAGTGATACATTATTAAAATATAGCAAGTCTAAGTTTATGGTTAAGAACTATAAAAACATGCGAGTTGGCAGATTTTAAAGTTTAGAGATCCTTTAAGCTTTTTTAAAAACATTAAATAAACGTTAATTTTAACATAATATTGGTTCCCATGACAACAGAGACTATAAATAGGGAAGTCTGAGTGTCATGGCGGTAACCCTTGAGGAAATTGAGAAACGTGCGTCGGGAGAGACGCAGCAACGTGAGGCGCGTGTTAGTGACGTCATCGCAAGGCGTCCTAACCGCGATCTCCACGCTAAAGGACAGATATAGAGTGTCAGGGACACAGCGTTATACAAAAGAACAAAGACAAGAACCAGATAGTGTTCCTGAATCATCTAGTTACTCCTAGCAGGTGTTAAATAATAGGGAACCACGAGGAATAGTACAAGTGATATACTGAAGCACAATATGAGGCAGTTTTATACTCCTGCAATATAGCATAATATAGCACTTTATCAATATAATTGTATTCAACTTAGCACAAGATATTTGTAATACACTTTTTTCATCTATTTAACAGTGTAAAACACTGAACGTTTTGTATAAACAACTAGCACCTTATTATAGCACTTTAGTATAGCACTTTTGAGACAACATTTAAAGGAGTACTAACACCCATTTTAATAAGTCCAGTCAAATTATATCCTTATATCCTTTCCCACCTCCTGTTCTAATTTGCAGCATCTGAATTTTTAGCTTTTGTAGCATCTAATTTTTAAGTAATTTATTAAAAGCTAAGTTTTAGTCAACTTGGTCTCTTACATTGTTGAGATTCATAGGTGTGCACTATTAAAAGGGTCTACTTTTTCTCTTTCATTGTTTATTCTACTTTCTAACATGATTTTGTACATTATGCAATAATAAATAAAATGTGCAGAAAAAAAAATCTTCAGTGATCCTTTAAACAGTGCTTTTACATATTCAAACTGTGATTATCCATATACATGTTTGCATGTCACTGACACAGCCTTTAATTTACATTGAACATATGATTATTATACAAAAGACTCTATTCTCCATAAGCAGCTTTTATCATATGGTTAAGTGCACCTGCATTTGTTTATTTCACCTCCAAAATTACTTTTGGCATGACAGCAAAGGCTCAGAGGGTATATGAAATTTGTTTGAAAGAGGAATATATGGCTCTCTTTACAGTAATTTTAAGTTTTATTTTATTTTCTCTTTAAGTGCCCGGTATTGAATGTAAATAGTAAATTGTATCTCTGGGTATAATGTAAGGTATACTTTGGTTTTATACTGAAATATAAAAATATATATATAAAATTGTCATTGCTTAATTTAATGTATGGTACCATTTTGTTTTATTAAAGAGAAATGCTACACACTTTTGTCTAACATATTTAAAAATACAGGCTTTAGATGTTACTAAAGGTTTAATTCTGTGTAAAAAAAACTAGTGCTGCATAGTAAAAAAATGCATATGTAATCCTGTGGACATGTAGTTTGGCATCCCTTTCAAGACCGTTCTTTGCCAAATTCTGATTTGCAGTCAGTCAGTCTGAAGTAGAGAGTAAACTATTTCTCCATAGAGCTCCAAAATTACCCTTACACATCCTAGTATAATGAGGATGGGCATTCACCTGAGATTTTCCACATAGGACATAGTGTATAGTAAATCAAGAAATTACTTGATATGTTTAGTAACCCCCTAATCTAATGTCAGAACATTTTTAGTAGATCACCTCCATTGTTGCAAATGTGCTATAAATTACTTTTTAAAATTTCACAGTGCTTTTACATTAAAAAAAAAATGTTTAAAACATGCTATTTTAAGAGCATAATTCACAACTTTGTGAATGATAAATGATATTGATGTATCATCATATACTGTATTTAATAAAAAAATTGTTTTAAAATCAAATACTAACATATGTATTGAAATGAAGAGATACAGGCATAACCCGTTTAGTGTGCTAAACCACGCTAAATGGGGCATTTTATAGGCATAGCACTTGACTCCTTTAAATATCAGATTTATTGACGCAATGAAATACATAATAATAATTTATTTAGCACTTGTCTCATAGCAGTAACTCACAGCGCTTAGAAGGAAAAAGAATGAAAAAAAGAGTTATATTTTATTTGAAAGCCTGGGTGAAGAGAATGGTCTTCATTCTCTTTTTGAGTGTAACAGAACATTCCAGATATTTTATGCAGCATTTATAAAAGCTCAGCATCCCAAGGTTTGTGAAGAGATTCTGGGGTTGGAATATAAGAAGTGAGAACCTCCTTCAAGTAGCTGGGACCTTCATCATGCAGAGCTTTTTATGTCAGTAGGCAATGCTTGAAATATTTTAGTATTTCACAGAGAGTGAGGTCAGGGATGGAGGACAAGTGTTATGTAGCAGGAGTGAAGTTCGTTTGCTAACCATGTGGCTGTATTCTGTATCAAGTGTAAGCAATGCAACGTCCTAAATTATAAATAAGGCAGTTATGTTAGCTGAAACCGTAAACCATGCACTCGTATGTAACATTTAGGGCAGGAACATGATCAATTAAGCAAGGCTGTAACTACCCATTTAGAAACAGCTAATAGAAAATGAGATCTCATCATGGCAGTATAAGATGGAGGTTACATGTCAATCAATTAGCGTTTAGGGGTCCGATATACGATCAGACTCGCAAAACCGCAAAACACGAAATAATAAATATGAATGCCAATACTGTTCTAGTACATATGGGTGGCCTGATATGTATTAACTCATTGATTCCCAAGATTGATATAACCCCGAAATTATAAAATAACATTATTTTTATTGCCAATTTGCAAGTTTGAGACTCTTGTGCAATTAATTCTAATGTCTTTCATCACTTTCCCCATCATTTACAGTGCAGTATTGATTTTTTATTTGCTACGGATATGTCTGTAACCTCTTTGTGGGTCCTCTCTAGTACTTGTAGGATTTTCTTCTACATCTGCTGTTTACTGGTGTGAAAACATTTTCAGACTTGGGGAATTGAAGCAGTTGAATAGCGATTTGTGATTTTATCAATCGTTAAAAGATCAAAGGCTTCGGGAGGCTGTAAGTTCCGGATTTAAACAAACCCAACGTTTTCAAGCCTGTAACACATAAGCGTTTTTTAGCTCCCAAAAAAACACCAATTGAATAGTAAATTAACTTACTGCCTCACTTACGGGCTACTGTAACTTACAATTGCTCAATTGAATTGGGCTGTGTGTCAGGAAATTATTGCTATGCAGATATTACTTGGTTTTGGTAGTATGAAAAGTGCAATATTGCAGTATTATGACACACAGATATATGTATAGGCATTCCATACACAAATGTATAAGAATATGTACTTAAGCTTTGGTAAGTTTAGTTCAAATATATCTTGTCTATATAAATATGCATCTAGATTCACTGTTTGATGCATTGCCATGCACTTCGACAATGGCCAAAAATATATTGGTCGGACAGTCTTGGAGTTCGAATAAAACATGTATTCAACTTGCTGAATAGAAGAATGAAACCATAAACATGCAACCTGCCCAAAGGGGAAAAAAAATATTTTGACAGAACGTTTGGTAGATAGATAGACAGTACCATCTAGAAGTTAATTGGGAGGATGAAATTGCCTGACTAAGGCCTCTATTCAATTGCAAGGCCTTAATTTCCTGCAAACAGGCCGCATATCTGCAAGTTAGACATTTGTTACAATTTTGGCTGTATTCAATTGACAATGCCAATAGTAAATGAGAGTGTCATCATGACGTAAGAAAAACATTGAGTTTAAACTACAATCAATTAGTATTTAGAAGTCCGATATGAGATTGTACTTGTAAACCAGCAATGTAGAGATCAATAAAGATAAATGAAGAAACTGTGCTAGTCCATGTGGATGGCCTGATATGTATGTTACTCCTTGATTCCCAGGATTGATATAACACAGAAGTAAAATGTTATATTTTTTTAATTCATTCCAGATTTGGGAGCTTGAGACTGTTGTGCAATTAATTCTAATGTCTTTCATCACTTTCCCAGTGTTTAAATGTATAGTAGTGTGTTTATATTTGCTTTTTTAGTGTTACAAACAGGTGTTTAAACAACTTGCAAGTCCTATCTAGTACTCATAGACATTTTTTATACATTTGCCATTTACAGGTTTGAAGGAAACTGCGGGCTTGTTGAATTGTTGTAATTGAATATGGATTAGTACTGGTAACATTTTGCAGGCTTGCAACATCAAAGGAGTAAATAGAACAGTGATTTTGAGCCTGTAACTTGCAAATTAATTGTGAGTATCAAAATGTAGCAAATTGAATATCAGTTACTTTTACGGGCTACATTACAGGCTCCGGTAATTATAATTTGGCCAATCGAATGAAACACACATTTATCTTGCTAAAGAGTAGCCAAACACTTGCAACCTGTTCAAAAAGTAAACAAGACACCAAAGTGTTTTTTATAGCACCTTCTAATTTTAATGCTTTAGCAATCCACGAAAGAGTTATTATTTTCTCAGTTGTGTACTACATCTGTTATTGCTGGGAGTCAATAAGCAGGAGGTAACTCTGTGGACAAAGCACTGTGCCTACTACACTTTTTATGAAAACAGGCAATTTGTTATTTGCCATGCTGTGCTTTTAACTGTGCTTTTACCAAGTTACTCCATTTCATGTAATAGTTGCTTTTTGTGCTTCACTTTTTATTGAATTTCCCATATGTTAGACATTATAAAAAGAAAACTGTTAGTAATCAGAAAGAGGCAGAATTTATTGACTGCAATGTACTTCTGACAAGCGTACACCACTGTGCACATCAATACTGTCCACATACAAACCACATACATAACAATAGGATCTATTTTCTGCTTCTATTTTATTGCATCATATTTTTCTGCTGTTGCTTATCAAGGCTGAACACTGCTGCAGCCATAACTATAGCAAAAAACTTTCAGCCTCATTCTATTGCTGCGATTTTTGGATCCGGGTTCGCATGTGGAGGTCGCAGGTTACTTTGCTATTCAAATGCCTTCCATTTGCGGGCTCCGATCGGGTTACTTGCTGTGAATTGTGATCCATTTCGATTCGTAAAAGCACAAGTTACTTCCCTCCAAGCCTTTGTTGTGTCAGCTAAAATCACAAATCGATATTCAATTGCTCCGATGTTCCCGCGCTAACCACTCTGTCAAGCCGGCAAATGGCAAAAATCTAACCACAGGTCACTGGAACCAAGGCGGTCTCGAACAGGGCTTACTTAGAGATTGAAGCACTTCAAATGCAGTATAAATTCAACACAGCACTGTAAATGATGGGGAACACAATGGTTGTTGTACTTTTAATCCTAATGTCATTCTCAAGCTTTCAATACTTTATTTAATGTTTAATTTCTCTCCAAAGTCCTAGGGGCTTCAACCTCCAAGCCCGTAGGAATTTGGAATTCAACCTCAATTTTTCTCTAAGTCCTTCGGGCTTGAACCACGAGTTACGGGCTTGTGTCCTCGTTCATGCTCAAGCCCGCAAATGCTCCCGAACTGTGCCTAACTTTCTGATCTGCAATATGAGGATTAGATATTAATTAATTAGTTGTTAATTGTTAATTAATTATTAATCAACTATTTATTTATTTTAATTATTAATTAATCCAGAGGAAGGCAAACAGAAAAAAAAAACAAGTGAAACTTAGCCATTCGTCTCAAAGGTGAACAAAATTAATTCCTTCCTGACCCCAGATACAGGCTATTGGATGTCTCCCTGGATCAATACACTCTCTCTAATTATCCAGGATAACCCTGAATTCCCTTCTTAATTAGAAATAAATCCAGTCCCCTTTTAAAGTTATCTATCAAATCCGCTGTCAACACTCCTCTTGTAGAGAATTCCACAGATTAACCACCCTTACTGTGAAGAACCTTTTCTTTCTTTAAGGTGGAATCTTTTTACTTCTAACTTCAAGGGGTGTCCTCTTTTGAGTTGAAAACCTCTTGGCACAAAAAACTCCCTTGACAATTCTTTATACTGACCCTGGATGTATTTATATAATGTAATCATATCTCCTCTTAGGCGCCTTTTTTCTAGAGAAAATAAGCTTAATTTGGATAGTCTTCTTCATAACTTAGACCCTCCGTTCTCCTAATTAGTTTTTGTGCCCTCCTCTGTACCTTTTCAAGGTGTTAAATGTCCTTTTTATGAAGTGGTGCCCAAAATTGTACTCCATATTCCAAATGAGGACGTACTAGAGATTTGTATAGTGGCAGAATTATATTTGCTTCCCTTGCTTCTATACCCTTCATAATACATGCTAATATTTTATTTGCCTTTGCAGCTGCTGCTTGGCTTTGAGCACTGTTACCTAGGTGGTTGTCCACAAGTACTCCCAAATCCCTTTCAATATCTGATACCCCTAGATTTGCTCCATTAAGATTATAACTTGCATGGCTATTTTTCCTTCCCATATGCATAAATTTACATTTATTAGTATTAAATCTCATCTGCCATTTAGATGCCCATTCATCAATTCTATGTAAATCCCTTTGAAGGGAAAGCACATCATTATGTGATTTAATTACCTTGCACATCTTTGTGTAGTCAGCAAAAATGGAGACACTACTTTCCAGTCCCACCTCTAAGTCATTATTAAATATGTTAAAAAGGAGAGTACCTAATACTGAACCCTGAGGAACCCCACTTACCACATTAGTCCAAACGGAGTATGTTCCATTTACAACAACACTTTTCTTCCTGTCTTTTAGCCAGCTCTCATTCTATGGGCAGATATTTACTGCAATTCCTGTATCCCTTAGTTTGTACACTAGTCTCCCATGTGGCACTGTATCAAAAGCCTTTGCAAAATCCAAATAGACTACATCCACTGAGTTGGCGTGATCCAAGTTCTTACTAACCTCCTCATAGAAACTAATTAGATTTGTTTGACATGACCTATTCCTCATAAATCCATGTGGACTCCTACTTATAATCCTGTTCAAATAGACATATTCTTGTATATTATCCATTATTAACCCTTCTGAAAGCTTAACGGCTACAGAAGTGAGGCTCACTGGTCTATAATTCCCACGATTCGCTCTTGCTCCCTTTTTAAATATAGGTATCACATCTGCTTTTCTCCAGTCATCTCCAGTCATCTGGTATCTGTGATGGAATTACGGCCCAGAATTGAATGAGGCTGTAAATTAGTTAATTACAGTGCCTTGCAAAAGTATTCACCCTCTTGGCATTTTTCATGTTTTGTTGCCTCACAACCTGGAATTAACATGGATTGTTGGAGGATTTGCATAATTTAATATACAGAACATGGCCACAATGTTGAAGATGTTTTTTTGTTTTTTTTTATTGTGAAGCAAACAACAAATAGGACAAAATAACAGAAAAAGTCAATGTGCATAACTTTTCACCCCCCTAAAGTCAATACTTTGTAGAGCCACCTTTTGCCGCAATCACAGCTCCGAGTCGCTTTGGATAAGTCTCTTTGAGCTTGCCACATCTTACCAATGGGATTTTTGCCCATTCCTCCTTGCAAAACTGCTCCAGCTCCTTCAAGTTGAATGGTTTGCGCTTGTGAACAGCAATCTTTAAGTCTGACCACAGATTTTCTATTGGATTGAGGTCGGGGCTGTGACTAGGCCATTCCAACACATTTACATGTTTCCCCTTAAACCACTCAAGTGTTGCTTTAGAAGTGTGTTAGGGGTCATCGTCCTGCTGGAAGGTGAACCTCCGTCCTAGCTTCAAATCACGCACAGAGTGGTACAGGTTTTGCTCAAGAATATCCCTGTATTTAGCACCATCCATTTCCCTCAACTCTGACAAGTTTCCCAGTCCCAGATGATGAAAAACATCTCCACAGCATGATGCTGCCACCACCATGTTTCACTGTGGGGGTGGAGTTCTTTGGGGGATGTAATGTGTTTGGGTGATAAAGTTTTCTTTGATGTTACAATTATATTTTTCCTTGTTCTTTTCCCCTGTATAGCGCTACAGAATATGTTGGCGCATTACAAATCACATATATAGTATATAGTTGCGAAGCGAGGGCCTCAGTTGCTGGCATGGAGCGCCGAAGGTGCTCCTTGCCAGCAACTGCGACCCTCGCAAACTTTACATCGTAACACAAACAACATACGAGACACGTTACCACCCATTACGACCTCGCAAAAATCATCCGCAACCAGCGGACATGAAAAAATGAAAAACACAATAAATACACACAACACATACATAAAAAGCTTACCTACAGCAAGAGGTAGCATCCAGGACCTCTTCATTTACACCTTCATTTAACTCAAAATAAAAGAGTTTAGACACTAAAAAATTCTCTAAGCAACAGAAAAAAATGGCCACTGATCAAAACGAAAACGAGGCTACAGCACTCTAAATACACAAAACACCACAAGAAACACTCAAAACACCACAAAAGACCTACGGAAATTCCGCTACAGACGCATACCACACATTACCAGCCATTTTAGAACAATGCGGAAGTACACAACTTCGCTAACGATTTGGTCTCGCGCACGCACACTATTACACTGCACATATTCATCACGCTTACACAGCAGCTCCACACCACTAATGCTCCAGCAACATCAAAACAGATTGTCAGCTCTTCAACAGAATGCTTCCTGCTTATATTACTTCAAAATAGGTAAAGTACATTAATTTATTAATGTATTATTATACACCAAACAGCATTAGCTCACTTACAATTTCATTGCCGTCATTTTTTGACGGGCAATTCGCTAGTAAAAGTAATAATAATAAAGTTCAATTTTAGTCTCATCAGACCAGAGCACCTTCCTCCATACATTTTGGAAGTCTCCCACTTGCCTTTTCGCAAACTCAAAATGTGCCATTTTGTTTTTTGCTGAAAGTAATGGTTTTCTTCTGGCCACTCTGCCATAAAGCCCAACTCTATGGGGCTTATTGATGTCCTATGTACAGATACTCCAGTCTCTGCTGTGGAACTCTTCAGCTCCTCCAGGGTTACCTTAGGTCTCTGTGCTGCCTCTCTGATTAATGCCCTCCTTGCCTGATCCGTGAGTTTTGGTGGGTGCCATGTTCTTTCCATTTGGTTAGGACAGATTTGATGGTGCTCCTGGGGATCATCAAAGATTTGAATATTTTTTTTATAACCTAAAACTGACTTGTACTTCTCAACAACATTGTTGCTTACTTTTTTTGAGAGTTCCTTGGTCTTCATGGCAGTGTTTGGTTAGTGGTGCCTCTTGCTTAGGTCTTGCAGCCTCTGGGGCCTTTCAAAAAAGGTGTTTATATGTAATGACAGATCATGTGACACTAAGATTGCACCCAGGTGGACATCATTTCACTAATGATGTGTCTTCTGAAGGTAATTGGTTGCACCAAAGCTTTTTATGGGTTCATAACAAAGGGGGTGACTATATACACAAATGCCAATGTTCTGTTTTCTATTTCCCCAAAAATTATTATAGGTATACATTTTTCTCATTTTACTTCACCAACTTAGCCCTATTGTGTTCTGATCCATTACATAACATTCAGATTATCAAAACATTGAACTTAAGCCTGTAATGTAACAAAATAGGTAAAAAGTCACAGGGGGGTGATTACTTTTGCAAGACACTGTATGTGTTTCCAAAGTGCCAGGTTTTCAAATTGGAAAGATCATTTCACACTTTTGTGATTAGACTTCTATGGGGGTAGCATAGAGATTTCCTAATTGTGAATCCTCTCACTATACATATGGTAACAAGGTGAGCCCTTCACAATATTTACCAAGATCTGTTTCCAAGTAATGACACAGCACATTATGAATCCCAGTGCTTAGGTTGGTAGCCCAACCTCTTACGATAGGGGTCCTAATGCATCCTCATTAATTATTTTGGGTATTAAGTTTTTTTTTACTTCACCTCCCTATAGCCAAGTAGGCTAGCTGGGACTACAGTGGGATTAGTTAGTGACAGGACGCTAATATTATTCAGGTATGTTTTTCTTTCCATCTATATTGTATTATCCCCCAGATCCCACAGCACCAGATGGTGGAGAAAAGGGAGCTCTAAAGTCCTTTAAGTTTATAAGAAATTACAGAGAGCTCTGTTTCACATTTATTATCCTCCACCAGGGAAGAGAGGGAAGGGCGACTAAGAACCCTTATGGTTTATAATTTGGTTTAAGAGATGCCTATATTTTGTATTCTATGTCCTCTCCGTGAGATGGTAATTTTAGATTCCATCCTATTTCCTGGACAAGGTTTTTTTTGGAGAGATTTTTGGATATCCATTGTATTTTAACAATAGTTTAACCCCATATCTGCCCTGATTACAGTATTAAGATACATTCCTATATTTCTCTATATTTTGAAGCAAAGTGTGAGTTTTATTAGCTGGAAACCTACTACTCTATAACACTGCAGGACGAAGCAAGTGTATGTCTAGCCTATTATAATAAATTATTATAAAGATTGAAGTAGCCGTGAGTGACCAGTAATCTAGATGAATAATCAGAGTATTGCAGTATATAGTGATACCTTTTTTATAGGAGAAATGTATTTATAATATAGCAATGAGTTTTCAAGAGATGAACCTCTTTTCATCAAGTCAAAAAGCAATACTGAAAAAATATGTATAGAAGTAGGAAAGTGGATAGAAAAAAGAGGAAAAATAGTGAAAAAAATCCATTGGACAGAGATAAGAAACAAAGACCAGCATTGTAAATAATGTCTTGATAGGTCAGTATATGTGTCTGTAGATCAGCTTTTAGATAAGAACACAGCAGAGACATAATTAAGAGCCATAAATGATCCCACTTTTTGTGGATTAGAAAAACAGTAAAAAAGTTTAATAGATGGGTGGAAGGTACTGAACAAATTGTGGAAGTCTTTGAGTTTAATTTGCTATTCAATTGGCGCCTTTTAGCTGCCGCAAACAATTTGCGGGTTACAGGCTGAAACCCCCTGCGGATGTTAAAATCATAACTCCGACCCAGCTAAGCCATTGATCTTTCAAGCCCATAAATATTACAATTGCAAATAACTATTCAATTGCTACAATTCCTCAAGCCCTCACTTGTTTTCACACCCTGTTCTTTGCACTGTAAATGCAATTAAAAAATCAATACTGCACTTTAAAAAAGTTAATTTTATTTACATTTAATTTCCGTGGTATATCAATCTTGGTAATCAAGGAGTTAATACATATCAGGCCACCCACATGGACAAGTACATTTCCTTCATTCATTTTTATTATTTTGTACATTGCCGGATTGATGTTTAGCCTCCATGTTTTAATGATGTCATGATGACGGTTTCATTTACTATTGGCTGTTTCTAAATCAGTAGTTACGGCCTTGCTTAAGTGATCATGACCATGCTCTGAAATGCTACTTTCGGGTGCATGGTTTATGGTTTAGGCTTTCGGCCAGGTAGTTGCGGGCTTGTTCAATTGAATCACTTTGTAACTGTTGCAAATGTCAGACTTACGGCCAGTATGAAGGCAACTGCGGGCTTGCAATTGAATAGGGGCCTATGTCAACATATCTGCAAAGAGGACACAGCCACACTTAATAACAAGACTTATAACATTGGAGGGTCATATTCATGCGCATCATCCAATGCAGTGTACATAATACAATGTACTGTATGTGAAAGGGGCTATTACAATGGAGAAACAAGTCACAAATTACATATGAGGATGAATCTACACAGGCTTTCCATCAAAAAGCACAATGAAGACAGTTACTGTACCCCAATTGGGCACCATTTCAACCAGAATAACCACTCAATCCAAAACCTGAAAATGTAAAATACTCAGAGTGTATTTAATCAACTATCCAACAGCAAAACATTTTTGAATTGAAAATGATTCAATTTTTTAATACGAAGGACACTGAACTAAATATTGATTTTTCTATCCCACTTTCAACATGTTTTATAACTCCCATTCCACATGCCTCCTGGTTCAATTGCTGTTTTTCTAACCCACAAACTGTGGGGGAATTTATGGCTCTAAATTATGGCTCTCCTGTGTTCCTATCTAAAACCTGATCTACAGACACACATACTAACCTATCAGGATATTATTTACAATGTTGGTCTTTGATTCTTATCTCTGCCCAATGTTTTTTTTTCCCTATTTTTTATGTTTCCTCTTTTTTTCTATCCACTTTCCTACTCCTACACATATTTTTTCAGTATTGCTTTTTTACTTGATAAAGAGAGGTTCACCTCTTGAAAGCTTGTCGCTATATTATGAATAAGTTTGTCCAATAAAAAATGTATCACTATATACTGCAATATTCTGATTATTCATATATATATTTATACTAGCGACTTGCCAGTCAAAAAATGATGGGGCAATACAATTTTAATGCTGTTAAAGCTGTTTGCCACACAATGTGAGTATTTGACATTCTTAACCTTTTTGTTATCTACAAAGAAGTACAACAATTTGAATAAAAAGTTTTATTTTTTTAAACCATAACATAAAACTTTGTAACATTTAACTTATATTTGAAACAATCTTGAACCATTTTTTTTAACAATACTAACATTTTTAATACATAGTTATACATGAATAACATAAGACTATGTAAACTTTCTGTGAATAACTATTTGCAACAGTTACATAATGTAACATTCAACTTTTTTTTAAATGACCGTTAAACCACATAGGTGTTGAATCCAGAGGAAAGCAAACAATAAAACCCCCCATTAAAACTTGGCCAATTGTATCAAAGAGGGAAACAAAATAATTCCTTCCTGACCCCATTACTCCCTAAATCAATACTCTGTATGTAATTATACATTTCAATGTATTAACAAATGTGCTAACATAAATCCTTAACTATATACAATATACAATGAACCAACTTTGCACAACTTTTAAAATACAATGTTAACATGTCAAATAGTGACAGAAAATACTAACATTTAACCTTGAATTGTACGAAAATGCCACCTAATTGTTTTGTGGGGCCAATCATGCAAAAAGGTAAGTTCTAACACATTCCAATATGTTAATTTTTCTCTTTGTTGTTATTGTAGTTCTTGAAAATGGCACATAGAGTTTCCTAAGTGAAATAGTGGTCCTCTAAAAAGAGACTGTCAGACATAAAAGTTTGTCCGTGGGGTATAACCACAGTTTTTTGCCATTTTAGAGAGTTTCTTGGTGAAATAGTGGTCCTCTAAAAAGAGTCAAAGTGACATAAAATTTTGTCCTCAAAATTAAACCACTGTTCTCTATATTTGTTGTGGTATAACTTCTTTGAAATAAGAGAAGTGTTCCGTTTTCAATGTTGTTATATATGAAGACATTGCATTTTTTTGGTATGTCCAAGTGGTTCCATTAAAAAGCAGACTTGTAATTTTGTCTATGGGATATAACCACTGTTTATTGTTGTTGGTTTTTTTTGGAACTTTTTGTTGTTATTCTTATAGTTTGTGCAAATGGCACATAGAGTTTCCTATGTGAAATAGTTGTCCTCTATAAAGAGTCCCAGTGACATAAAATTTTGTCCTGGAAGTAAAACCACTGTTCTCTATGTTTTTTGCCATTGTATAGAGTTTCTTAGTGAAATAATGGTCCTCTAAAATGAGTCCGAGTGACATAAAATGTGGTCCTCAAAATAAAACCACTGTTCTCTATGTTTACAGTACCTCATAGTACACAATGTTTTTTGCTAAAAATGCGTCCATCTTCCAATAAACCACCTTGACTTGTGTTTTCTTCAATATGAACTTTAATTTTCTTTGGTTTGTTGCATCTTGAAAGTGCAACATAGAGTTGTCCCTGTGCAAAGACAGGTTCCTTCCAAAAAATACCCACAGTCTTAAAAGTTTGTCCTTGGGATTTATTAATAATCATTGCAAATGCCATGATAATGGGAAAATGTCTCCTTTGAAGGACAAAAGGCAAACCACTCTCATATGGAGTCAAATCAATTCTTGGTATAAGAACTGGTTCACCTTTATGGGTACCATTCATAATTTCTGCATTTATAAAATGATCCTTTAAATCCTTC
Source organism: Discoglossus pictus (assembly GCA_027410445.1). Classification (NCBI taxonomy): domain Eukaryota; kingdom Metazoa; phylum Chordata; class Amphibia; order Anura; family Alytidae; genus Discoglossus; species Discoglossus pictus. The sequence continues at coordinate 43,142,179 of CM050173.1, forward strand.
AAAATGCATCTGGTCCCATTACAAAGTCCTTTTTTGGATTCATATTTCTCAGTAGCATGACAATTGACCCTTTTTTAAGTTGCAAAATATGTGATGGCATTCCAGAGGGAGTTAAAGAATGAATACATTCCATAGTAAAGTTAGATTCACTGTCTTTGTCATCAGCCAGAACGGAATTTGCACTGTAATAGTTTTTTGTAATGCATTGATTAATCTGGTATTTTGGCCAAATTTTCTTTGATCTCTGGCCATTGTGTATTACATGTAAATGTAATAAATAAATTTGGTTTGCCAAATTTAGTGACAATAGTCATGGCATCATTGTATCTTTCTTGCATATTGCGTGGAGATCCTTGGAAAGAGGACGGCAAATTCATTGCTCTTCAAGCAGAAATGTCTCTGTTTGCAGCCAATTCAGCGACATACTCCATGAATCCACAATATTGTTCTACTCAAAGCTTGTTTTGTGGAAATTTGACAACATTTAGATTATTTGCTTCAACTTGTAGATTGGAATCAATAATCCATTGTTGTGTGAGTTTGCCCCCACATAAAATATGATTAAAATTATCCCGAATAGCAGTTTGTGCCACTTTATATTCCAGCATAGAAATATTGTTTCTAACATAAACTTTACTATTGGGATAACTTTGGAACTGTAATTTTGGTTGCCACCCTGGCTCACCATTTGGAAAGGAAATGGGATATGTCATTGGATCCAAATTACTACTTAAAATATTTATGTTTATAAAAGGTTGTTCTTGATTGCGTGGATATATTCTAATATCCCGCTCAAATGATGGTTCCCTATCATCATTTTTAAAGACCATGGCAACCTCATTTACTGTTGGTAAATTATACCGTCTTTGATCAGTGTGGTGATCTCTTTTGAGAACCATATTTACTCTTGGCATTGGCAATTGATTTATTTTCGCATGTGCCTGTTGTTCTTTTTCAACCTCTGCTAATTTTTTTTGCTTGACTATATGGGTTGTTTGCAATAATGTTATCGAGCTGTTCAAAGACTATGGGTAAGCATTGTTTATTTTCAGGAAGCATCATTCGTCTTTAAACAGCTTCCATTGTATCAAGGACATATAACTGTGCAAATTTCCTTTGTTCTCCTGATTCTGGGTGTACATGCGAAGTGCAGTGGTAAATTTGTCCTTGTACTTTAAAACAAGAAGGACCATGTCTTGTGACATTTTCTGCTAATGGTGCAGTCATTAAAGCAAATGGATTTGCACTGTTATAAGACTGAATGTTTTTCTTAAAATTGGTGTAATTTGGAAATGTAGGATCACTCATTATACTTTCTAAATATTCTGGAAATGTATGTCTTTCTAGAAGTCTTACCTTTCCTTTCTGACAGCAACTAATAAACTCTCCATCAGTTAGTCTTTCTTTCAGAAAATGATAGGTCCCATAAAACTGATAAACCACATTCATTAATCCACAATAATGAGTGTCTACTGTTAGTGCTGTAAATAAAGGACTATCATGAGCTTCCTCAACACAGATATCATTACAACTTTCTATATAAACATTGGTGTCATCTGTATGAACATTGGTGTCATGAGGCAATATTGGGTCATTAGAGAATGTTTTACAGACATTTTGTTTTATTTTTTATTTTCTTTGAATTTCCAGCAGACTAATTTTTTGCTTTTTTTTTCATTTTTCTTTTATTTAGAAGTCTCTGTTGATCTTCTTCTCTTAAGCGTTGTAAAGTCTCAGGGGTCTGTGCATCTCTCCATTTCTGCTTCCGTTCCCTTGCCATTCTTCTTTTATGTTCATTCTTGTCTATTGCGTTGTCCCTTATTGTAATCTGTAATTGTATATACAGGTGTAAGAAATTTAGATTTTTTTATTGTATATACCGGTATATATTTTATTTTTATTTTTTTATACTGAATAATGAAGTAATTAATAAATTAATTTACATTAATGAAATAATCTCAAACTGTCATGACTGCAAAACATAAACAGGTAATCATGACTTCTTAAGAAGGGCAAACCAAAAGAGCTATGAGCAAACTGTAGATTGGCATGAAAAAACGTTGTAATGTTTTTATTAAATTAATCAATAAATCAAGTTATGAGGTGTAATTCTCATTCATGAAAACATAAATGGATAAGCATATATGTATTCACAATGTAATTTTTTTAGTTTTAATTATTGATTAATTAATAAAATAATATACATAAATTCATTAATCAATAGCTGTCGTCAATGGAATAAAAAAATAGTTAATCCTATTTTTCTAAAGAATTTCATCATTAAATCATATACCTGTCAAGTTGATGTTATATCAGCTGAAATCCTGCAAAGGTGCAGAGATGAGGAATCTTTCAAATGGTGTAAAAAGCATTTGCAATGATTTGTTTGAATAAATTCATGAATCATTGAAATTATGCTTTTTAATTCTCAACGTAAAGGCCTAATCATCAATATATTCATAAGTAAATGCATTCCAAAATATTAAAAAGGGTCATAATATAATAAAGGGATTTAAATATTTAAGTGCTTAACAGGTGCTGTCCCTGTTAGACAATGAGCATGAACAGAATTATGAATTTATATTAATGAAATAATGTAAAACTGTCATGAATGCAAAACATAAACAGGTAATCATGTTTTCCTAAAGAACGGCAAACCAAAAAAGCTATGAGCAAACTATATGCTAGCCTGAAACTGTTTCATAATGTTTTGATTAAATTAATTACTGTATATACTCGAATATAAGCCGATCAGAGTATAAGCCGAGGCACCTATTTTACCACAAAATACTGGAGTATAAGCCGAGGGTGGGAAATGTGCTGCCCCCTGTGTCCCTCTTGTGCCCTCTGTTTCCCGTGTCTCTTCTCCCCTCTCCCTTCCCTGTGTCTCTTCCCCCTCTCCCTTCCTTGTGTCTCTTCCCCCCACCCTTATCACCCTCCTCAACCCCCCTCCTCATTCTCAACCTCCCTCCTCAACCCCATTCCTCATCCTCAACCTCCCTCCTCATCCTCCCTCCTCATCCTCAACACCCTCCTCAACCTCAACCCCCTCCTCAACCCCCTCCTCATCTTCAACCTCCCTCCTCATCCGCAACCCCCTCCTCAACCTCCCTCCTCATCCTCAACCTCCCTCCTCATCCTCCCTCCTCATCCTCAACCTCCCTCCTCAGCCCCCTCCTCAGCCCCCTCCTCAACCTCAACCCCCCTCCTCATCCTCAAACACCTCCTCAACCCCCCTCCTCATCCTCAACCTCCCTCCTCATCCTCAATCCCCTCCTCAACCTCCCTCCTCATCCTCAACCGCCCTCCTCATCCTCCCTCCTCAACACCTCATCTTCAACCCCCTCCTCAACCCCCCTCCTCAACTTCCCTTCTCAACCCCCCTCCTCAACCTCCCTCCTCAACCCCCCATCCTCATCCTCCCTCCTCAACCCCCATCCTCATCCTCAACCCTCAACCCCCATCCTCATCCTCAACCCCCCATCCTCAACCTCCCTCCTCAACCCCCCCTCAACCTCCCTCCTCAACCACCTATCCTCAACTTCCCTCCTCAACCCCCTCCTCAACCCCCTCCTCAACCTCAACCCCCTCCTTATCATCAACCCCCTCCTCAACCCCCTCCTCATCTATCACCTCCCTCCTCATCCGCAACCCCCTCCTCAACCTCGCTCCTCATCCTCAACCTCCCTCCTCATCCTCCCTCCTCATCCTCAACCTCCCTCCTCAGCCCCCTCCTCAACCTCAACCCCCCTCCTCATCCTCAAACGCCTCCTCAACCCCCCTCATCCTCAACCTCCCTCCTCATCCTCAATTCCCCCCTCAACCTCCCTACTCATCCTCAACCTCCCTCCTCATCCTCCCTCCTCAACCCCCCATCCTCTACCCCCTCCTCAACCCCCCCTCCTCAACTTCCCTCCTCAACCCCTCTCCTCAACCTCCCTCCTCAACCCCCATCCTCATCCTCCCTCCTCAACCCCCATCCTCATCCTCAACTCTCAACCCCATCCTCATCCTCAACCCCCATCCTCATCCTCAACCCCCCATCCTCAACCTCCCTCCTCAACCCCCCTCAACCTCCCTCCTCAACCCCCCATCCTCAACTTCCCTCCTCAACCCCCATCCTCATCCTCCATCCTCCAGCCCCTCCTCAACACCCTCCTCAACCTCCCTCCTCAACCCCCCTCCTCAACCTCCCTCCTCAACCCCCCCATCCTCATCCTCCCTCCTCAACCACCCCATCCTCATCCTCCTTCCTCAACCTCCCTCCTCAACCTCCCTCCTCAACCCCCCTTCTCAACCCTCCCTCAACCTCCCTCCTCAACCCCCCATCCTCCCTCCTCAACCCCCATCCTCATCCTCAACCCCCCCATCCTCAACACACTCTTCAACCCCCTCCTCAACCTCCCTCCTTAACCTCAACCCCCCTCCTCAACCTCCCTCCTCAACCCCCCTCCTTAGCCTTCCTCCTCAACCTCAACCCCCCTCCTCAACCCCCCCATCCTCAACCCCCTCCTCAACCCCCCATACTCAACCCCCCTCCTCAACCTCCCTCCTCAACCCCCCATCCTCAAACTCCCTCCTCAAACCCCATCCTCATCCTCAACCCCCTCCTCAACCTCCCTCCTCAACCTCAACCCCCTTCCTCATCCTCAACCTCCCTCCTCATCCTCAATCCCCTCCTCAACCTCCCTCCTCATCCTCAACCTCCCTCCTCATCCTCCCTCCTCAACCCCCCATCCTCTACCCCCTCCTCAACCCCCCTCCTCAACCTCCCTCCTTAACCCCCCATCCTCATCCTCCCTCCTCAACCCCCATCCTCATCCTCAACTCTCAACCCCCATCCTCATCCTCAATCCCCATCCTCATCCTCAACCCCCCATCCTCAACCTCCCTCCTCAACCTCCCTCAACCTCCCTCCTCAACCCCCCATCCTCAACCTCCCTCCTCAACCCCCATCCTCATCCTCCATCCTCAAGCCCCTCCTCAACCCCCTCCTCAACCTCCCTCCTCAACCCCCCTCCTCAACCTCCCTCCTCAACCCCCCCATCCTCATCCTCCCTCCTCAACCACCCCATCCTCATCCTCAGCCCCATCCTTAACCCCCTCCTCAACCCCCCATCCTCAACCTCCCTCCTCAACCTCCCTCCTCAACCTCCCTCCTCAACCCCCATCCTCATCCTCAACCCCCCATCCTCAACCCCCTCCTCAACCTCCCTCCTCAACCTCAACCCCCTTCCTCATCCTCAACCTCCCTCCTCATCCTCAATCCCCTCCTCAACCTCCCTCCTCATCCTCAACCTCCCTCCTCAACCCCCCATCCTCAACCCCCTCCTCAACCGCCCTCCTCAACTTGACTCCTCAACCCCCCCCCTCAACCTCCCTCCTCAACCTCCCATCCTCATCCTCCCTCCTCAACCCCCCATCCTCATCCTCAACCCCCCATCCTCATCCTCAACCCCCCATCCTCAACCTCCCTCCTCAACCCCCCCTCAACCTCCCTCCCCAACCCCCCATCCTTAACTTCCCTCCTCAACCCCCTCCTCAACCTCAACCCCCTCCTTATCCTCAACCCCCTCTTCATCTTCAACCTCCCTCCTCATCCGCAACCCCCTCCTCAACCTCCCTCCTCATCCTCAACCTCCCTCCTCATCCTCCCTCCTCATCCTCAACCTCCCTCCTCAGCCCCCTCCTCAACCTCAACTCCCCTCCTCATCCTCAAATGCCTCCTCAACCCCCCTCCTCATCCTCAACCTCCCTCCTCATCCTCAATCCCCTCCTCAACCTCCCTCCTCCTCCTCAACCTCCCTCCTCATCCTCCCTCCTCAACCCCCCATCCTCAACCCCCTCCTCAACTTCCCTCCTCAACTTCCCTCCTCAACCCCCCTCCTCAACCTCCCTCCTTAACCCCCATCCTCATCCTCCCTCCTCAACCCCCCATCCTCAACCCTCAACCCCCATCCTCATCCTCAACCCCCATCCTCATCCTCAACCCCCCATCCTCTACCTCCCTCCTCAACCCCCTTCCTCAACCCCCCATCCTCAACTTCCCTCCTCAACCCCCATCCTCATCCTCCATCCTCAACCCCCTCCTCAACCCCCCTCCTCAACCTCCCTCCTCAACCCCCCTCCTCAACCTCCCTCCTCAACCCCCCCATCCTCATCCTCCCTCCTCAACCACCCCATCCTCATCCTCAGACCTTATCCTTAACCCCCTCCTCAACTCCTCAACCTCCCTCCTCAACCTCCCTCCTCAACCTCCCTCCTCAACCCCCCTCCTCAACCCCCCCTCAACCTCCCTCCTCAACCCCCCATCCTCACGTCACAGGCAGAAGCAGGTAAGTGAGGGGAATGGGAGAGGGGGAGGTATTTAGGGGGGTATAGAATGAGGAGGGGTGTTTAGAATGAGGAGGGGGGTTGAGGATGAGGAGGGGTGAGGGAAAGATATACGGGGGGTTAGAGAGACACAGGGGGTAGAGAGACACGGGGGTAGAGAGACATGGGGGGGTTAGAGAGACACGGGGTGGTTAGAGAGACACAGGGGGAGAGTGACTCGAGTATAAGCCGAGGGGGCCCTTTTTAGACTTAAAAAAAGGGCTGAAAAACTTGGCTTATACTCAAGTATATACGGTAATCAATAAATCAAGTTAGGATGTGTAATTGTCATTCATTATTAAAACATAAATGGCTAAGCATGTATGTATTCCTATTTTTTGTTTTGTTTTGTTTTACTTATTGATTAATTAATAAACTAAAATATGTTATACATGCAAAATGTAAAGGCCTTATCATCAATATATTCATAAGTAAATGCATTCCAAACTATTACACTATTAGTGTCTTCATATAATAAAGAGATTTAAATATTTAAGTGCTTATAATGTCCTCTCCCTGTTAGGGAATGAGCAAGAACATGGATATATACATTTGAGAATTTACCTATTTTTTTTTTTTTTATTATTATTTTTTGTTTCTGTAATTATTAATAATTAATAGTTAATGAATGTACGTTAATGATCATTACTTCAGATATATAAATGCAATATAAAATATCTGCATTGTAAAATAAACAATATTTATTTTTTATGATTCCTGATTAATAAGTAATATTAATTAATTAATTAATTTATAACATTGGTCAATGAAAAACAAAAAGCCTTAATCATTTTCTCCTAAAAAACAGCATCATTAAATGATAAACCTATAAAGTTGATCTTATTGCAGATCAAATGTACTCAGTCAGCTGCACAGATGATCAAACTGTCAAATATAATGAAAAGCATTTTTAATGTTTGAATCCAATTCATTCATTAATCATTAAGATTATGATATTTAATTGGCATACATGCAAAATGTAAAGGTGTAAGCATGGATATATTCATAAATTAATGCATATAATCTAATAAAGTGATTTCAATATTTAACTGCTTTGAGGATCCTATTCCGTTCAGACAATGAGCTGCAACACAGAAATCTAAGTACACTGTAAAATATACATATTTTTTAGGGCATTTTAAACATTTTTTTTTACATTATTACTAATTAATTAATAACTAAGTAATTAATGAACATTAATAATTGAGCAGCAACACACAAATATAAGTGCAGTAATAATTAAGCAGCGAAATCAAAATATACCTGCACTGTAATAAATGAGCACCAACACTGAAATATAAGTGCACTGTAAATATCTTTTGAGGCAGTTTAGACTTTTTTTATTAATATTAATTAATGACTAATGAAGTAATTAATGAACATTAATAATTGAGCAGCAACACTGATATGTAAGTGTACTGTAAAATGTAGATTTTTTTTGATCCAGTTAAAGAACATTTTTTTTATGATTCATTAATTATTAATTAATTAAATAATTAATTAATGAACATTAATAATTAATTAATCAATTAATAAATATATTAGAAAGAGATAAGCAATAATATATTCATACAGTAAAAGCAGTCAAAAATATATATATTTTTTCATAATGATTAATAATTAATAATTACTAAATGAATGTCCATTAAAAATTGATTTAGCGATTGATAAATATATTTGAAATTGTTAACCATTAGTGTCTTCATAAAGTAAAGGCATTGTAAAATATAAGAATGTACTTTTTTTAATCAATCAATCAATAAATGAATTTACTTTACCCATTTATAAGTAATAGGCAGCAATCAGTATCCTAAGAGCTAGAAATCTCTTTTTGGATTTTCCGGCAGCAGAAAATGTCCAGTCAGACTGTCATCACCTGAGGAGAAAGTGTCTGCACTGTAGCAAGTGTGCCCTATATATAGGCGGAGTGCGCGAGACAGAACCGTCAGTTTAGGTGGGAAAGCTGCTATTTCAGATTCGTAATGTGTAGATTAACAAATTAGTGTTGTAAAATGGTGGCATATTCTATGTGTTAAGTGCCTCGGGAGCATTTTTCCTGTTTTCCAACAGTGTTTTTTGTACCTTGTACGGGCCTGGCAAAGTCCTACATGTCTGGTGGTGTTTTGCTTCTTTCAGGGTCGTGTAGCCTAGTTTTCATTTTTTCGGGCTTCATTTTTTTTCTCACTTTGGCGAATTTCGAGTGCGGAAACTCAGCAAATTCGACTTAAATTCGCATTCCACCTCACTCCCATATGTCCTTGCTGTTCCCTTGTGCTATGTGTGATCCTGTGTTCGTCATCTGCTTGCAACCTAAGGCGATCCCGCATATTGTAAGTGTTTGTAAGCTAAGTCCCGCGTGTTTCATTACCTCCACTGCTGGCCTCGCTTTGCTCATCGCCTAAGTGCTGCGCGTTTTAGTTGTGTAACGGCTCACCTCGCCTTGCGAGGCTCACAGGCAATGCTAAGTCGTATGCACCACGCAAAGCGTGACGACGTCTCGTAGTTTGACATGTTTATATATATATATATATATATATATATATATATATTGTGACAGATCCACTGTCACGCTCAGGATCCGTGCTCCTGTATCCGGCGCTATAATAGAGGAACCAGGGTGTCTTTCAATGGTTTAACAGGCTTTATTGCTTTTAGCCAACAAATAATATACAGAACAGAAATAAAAAGAAAGCCTAGCTTCTCTTTGAAGCCCTGAATAACTAAACTACAGTTCCCTCACTGTCTTTTACTTATAAATTACACAGTCCTATAGACAGCAGAGGTGTCTTTCTCTCTCACCTCTTAGTTGAGACTGTCTCTCAGGCTCTGTATCCCAGGCCTCTCTTTCAAAAGCAGATCCCCTCTTTAGTAGTCACCTTCTGGGTCTTTCAGTTCCTTGCTTTGTTCCACCATCTCTTAGTACAGCCACTGGCAGCGGCCCTGCACAACTTCTAAACACACCAGCCCTCTCAAGCAAGTCTCTCTCAATCAAGCAGTATCTAATAGGAGCCACACCCATTCCTCTGAGTGTGCCTATAAACTGTGGTTAACCCTTCACTCCTGGGGATATTTCTTACAGTGCTTTCATCTGGCCTCTGGGGGCACACATATATAAATATAAACAGTATCTCACAAAAGTGAGAACACCCCTCACATTTTTGTAAATATTTTATTATATCGTTTCATGTGACAACACTGAAGAAATTACACAGTTGTACAGTCTGTATAACAGTGTAAATTTGCTGTCCCCTCAAAATAGCTCAGCATACACAATGTATAAACTGTTGTCAACAAAAGTGAGTACACCCGTAAGTGTAAATGTCCAAATTGGGCCCAAAGTGTAAATATTTTGTGTGACCACCATTATTTTCCAGCACTGCCTTAACCTTCATGGGCATGGAGTTCACTAGAGCTTCACAGGTTGCCACTGGAGTCCTCTTCCACTCCTCCCTGATGACATCATGGAGCTGGTGGATGTTAGAGACCTTGCACTCCCGCACCTTGCGTTTGAGAATGTCCAACAGATGCTCAATAGGGTTTAGGTCTGGTGACATGCTTGGCCAGTCCATCACCTTTATCTTCAGCTTGGAGGTGTGTTTGGGGTTGTTATCATGTTTGAATACTGCCCTGAGGCCCAGTCCCCGAAAGGGAGAGGATCATTCTCTGCTTCAGTGTGTCACAATACATGTTGGCATTCATGGCTCCCTCAATGAACTGTAGCTCCCCAGTGCCGGCAGCACCCATGCAGGCCCAGACCAAACATATATACACATATGTCTATATGTGTATATATGTTTTCTTTAATATGTTGTGATGATTCCCCCTATATTCATTTACCTGCCGATGTCAGATTCTGCCTCCACTCTCTCTGCATCACTGTTTATGTTAAAACTGAGGGTTTCATCTCAAATCAGTGTGTTTGTGTTCTCTGTGCCTTATCCGTTTATCTGTCATGTAGGGATTATTTAAACTACCTTTCCTCAGTATAGATGTATACTTTTGATGGTGGGAGCGTAATGGTCTGGGCCTGCATGAGTGCTGCCGGGACTGGGGATCTACAGTTTATTGAGGGAACTGAAGGGGGAGAGGCTCACAATGAGCGCAGAAGGAGCTCATCGCGAGCCCCACAAGTTGTGGGTTTGCTGAGGCCTGCAATTAGCAGCAAAGGCCCGCAATGTAGAGGGGTGTAGAGGCTCGCAATGAGCGCGAAAGGCACTCATCACAAGGCCCGAAATTGGCCCAGTGGGACAGGTGAGGGCCGCAATCGGCACAGGGGGAGCAGCAGGGTTCCCGTAAGTGAGGTTGCAAGTTAATTTGCTATTCAAATTGCGTCTTTTTGTGCCCTCCATATTGCGACAGTTAAAACGAGTTACAGGCTTGAAAAAATATGGTGATGGTTAAACCCGCTAGGGCCGCAATGGGTGCAGGGGGAGAGGCAGGGAGCCTGTAAGTGAGGTTACAAGCTAATTTGCTATTCAATTGGCGTCTTTTTGCACCCTCCGAATGGCTTCCGAGTTATGGGCTTGAAAAAAAAATGTCGACAGTTAAAATGAGTTACGGGCTTGGGAAAAAATGGTGATGGTTAGTCCCGCTAGGGCCGCAATGGGTGCAGGGGGAAAAGCAGGGAGCCTGTATGTGAGGTTACAAGCTAATTTGATATTCAATTGGCGTCTTTATCCCGTCATTTGTGATGGGAGGGCTGCAAGGTGCTGAAGGTGCTCATTGAAAGGCTCGCGGAGAGGAGATAGAAGGAGAGAAGAGGGAGGGAGACGACACACAACAAGAGAACGAGAGAGAGAGAAGCCGTGCATAGCGAGGCTTGCATTGCCGGGCTTTGCTGCGCATGGCGAGGCTTGCAGTGTATGGCATAGCCGCACATTGCAAGCCTCGCATTGTGTGGCAAACAGCAGCATTGCGATGCTTGAAAATGTTATGCAGTCATATATATATATATACGGGCAAGTCGCTAGTATTTATATATAGATTGCTGATTCTGCTGCTCAGAGTTACAGATATTGGTTTTTAAATTATAAGTTAATCATTTAACACAAATTTTATGAAAAAGTTTGAAATTCTTTTCACTACTTACGTTACTGTTGCTTCAGACCTGGTCATGTGAAGGACCTGTTTTTGTTCCCTATACATTGCTCTTTACTATCCCTGGTATTGTTTTAAAAAGTAACAAATTAAAGTTTATCGTCTTCAAATATAAAATGGGAGGGTACAGAGATGTGATATATATACCCGGATCTGCAGCAACAAAATAGTAAAATTTTAAGGGATTATAACACATGCTTTTTTTTCAGATTGTACATATATTTACAAAGTTTAACAAAAAATCTATAACTCAACACAAAAAAGTTGGAGATTAACTTTGAACTAACTTAATCGCAAATACAAATACACATGCAGAGGTGAGTCATATTAGGTAAATTGACAATTAGCAGTATGCATCAGTTAAAAAAGAGGTATGACAATTAGTACTTTGATATGTGGGTTTTCAAAGCAACATGAGGTAACTAACAGAGTTCCAGAGAGGCAAAATCGAATTTCAGGATCATCAGGCAGAAAATAATAAAAAATTATTTAATGTGTCAAAGGAACAGTTATAAAAATAATGGCAGCACAGGGGAAACATGCACAAAGTGCATTGCCAAATAAGAACTGTGATCACAAATCATATCTCATTGTCAGGCACAGATAAACACTTTGCTGCAGAATCAGAAATGATCACAGAGATCGCTGTGATCCGGTCTCAACAAATCCTTCAGAGAGCTGGAATTTATGGTAGGACTGCCATTTGCAAAGCTCTTGTATTCAAAGTCAAAGCGCACAGACACATACACTGCTCTAACTATCACATAACCTGGACTCATGAGCAATGGTAAAAGTAATATGGCCCGATAAGTCATCTTACACCCTTATTTCCTAAATTTGAATCAGTTTACATTTGGAGAAAGCTAAAGGATTCCTTCAACTCAAAGCATTTCAAGATGGATCTAAGCTGCTCTGAAATCAATGAGTGGCCTTACTCTGTATTAGGTTCTTGATATTAATATATTATAATCTGCTCCCATTATTTTGTCAATGCCCTCTATATTACATAATACATAGTTAACACACAGACAAAAATAGACTGCATTTTCAGTCACATAAATGAGACAAGTTACGCATTCCACAAATTATAGTTTTGTTCTTTATACCTCGTGCAAAACTTAGTGACACATTTCTAAAAGAGAGTTAGAGAGGTTTTTAGCCCACATTTGTTACTGCCATCTGTCAGCCACTTCTCCTCTCATGCTCTTTGCTTTAATGACCTTGTCTATCCATCTCCGCCGTCCTCTTCTTCGCGTTCCTTCAATCTTTCCCAGCATCAGATATTCCTCTATGGAATGTCTTCTCATGATTTGGACAAAATATTTGAACTTTAGTCTCATGATCAATGTTATACTATTTTCATCTAATTGGATATTTCACATAGGATGTTTAACATTCAATATTTTTTTATATTAAAGTATGTGACCAATCCTAAACATTTCCTAGCCAGATAAATATAATGTGAATCTGCAGAGAGTGAAAGCTTGGGTTCCCAGCTGCACAAGAAGGTGAGAGAGATCGCAATCTCAATATTTTCTGTTAAGTGATGACAAGTATACATTCAAGGCATGTTACATTTGTGAGCATGTAATCTGTTTGGATCAAAAGACCTAGAGCCTCAATTAATTGCTACAATTACAGAGTGATTCAATTGAACGAGCCCGCAAGTTACGTGGCGAAAGCTGAAACTGTAAATAATTGTATGAAGCATTTCAGAGCATGAACATGTTAATTTAAGCAAAGCCATAACTACACATTTAGAAACAGCCAATAGAAAATGAGACCATCATCATTACGGCAGGAAAACATGGTGGTTACATGTCAATCAATTAGTGTTTAGGGGTCCAATATGCGATCAGACCCGCAATCCTGCAATGTACAATATAATAAAAAGGAATTAAGGAAATGTTCTTGTCCATGTGGGTGGCCTGATATGTATTAACTCATTGATTACCGAGATTGATATGACACCGAAATGAAACATTAAAAAAAAATTGATTGCAGATTTACGAATTTCAGACTGTTACATAGTTACATAGGCCCTCATTCAATTGCAATTTGGCCAATTGAATAGGGGTCTAAATAAGCACAAAACATATTTTTTTAAAATAAGTTTTTAGTTAGCAAGCATCTATCCAAAAGCCAGGTTTTTACTAACTAAAAACTTCTTTAAAAAAAATATGCTATGTGCTTATTTAGACCCCTATTCAATTGGCCAAATCGCAATTGAATGAGGGCCATAGTACTTAAGGTTGAAAAAAGACTTTCAGTCCATCAAGTTCAACCTTTTAAGATCTCCCCTGATCTGCAATATGCAGATTAACTATTAATTAATTAGTTGTATATAAAAAAAAAAAAAAATCAATTCCCTCCTGATACCAGACACCGGCGACCGGACTTCTCCCTAGATCAATACTGCCTCTCTAATTATCCATGATAACCCTGAATTTCCTTTTTAATTAGAAATAAATCCAGTCCCGTTTTAAAGTTATCTATCGAATCCGCTGTCACCACCTCCTCTGGTAGAGAATTCCACAGATTAACCACCCTTACTGTGAAGAACCCTTTTCTTTCTTTAAGGTGGAATCTTTTTACTTCTAACCTCAAGGGATGTCCTCTTGTCAGTTGAAAACCTCTTTGCACAAAAAGCTCCCTTGACAAATCTTTATACTGACCCTGGATGTATTTATATAAAGTAATCATATCTCCTCTTAGACGCCTTTTTTCTAGAGAAAATAAGTTTAATTTGGTTAGTCTTTCTTCATAACTTAGCCCCTCCATCCCCCTCATTAGTTTTGTTGCCCTCCTCTGTACCTTTTGCAGCTCTAAAATGTCCTTTTTATGAAGTGGTGCCCAAAATTGTACTCCATATTCCAAATGAAGGCGTACTAGAGATTTGTATAGTGGCAGAATTATATTTGCTTGCCTGGCTTGTATACCCTTCTTAATACATGCTAATATTTTATTTGCCTTTGCAGCTGCTGCTTGGCTTTGAGCACTGTTACCTAGGTGGTTGTCCACAAGCACTCCCAAATCCCTGTCAATATCTGATACACCTAGATTTGCTCCATTAAGATTATAAATTGCATGGCCATTTTTCCTTCCCAGATGCATAACTTTACATTTATTCGTATTAAATCTCATCTGCCATTTAGATGCCCTATCCTCAATTTTATGTAAATCCCTTTGGAGGGAAATCACATCACTATCTGATTTAATTACCTTGCACAACTTCGTGTCATCAGCGAAAATGGAGACACCACACTCCAATCCTACCTCTAAGTCATTAATAAATATGTTAAAAAGGAGAGGACCTAATACTGAACCCTGAGGAGCCCCACTTACCACATTAGTTCAATCGGAGTATGTTCCATTTACAACAACCCTTTGCTTCCTGTCTTTTAGCCAGCTCTCAATCCATGAGCAGATATTTACTGTTACTCCTGTATCTCTTAGTTTGCACAATAGTCTCCCATGTGGCACTGTATCAAAAGCCTTTGCAAAATCCAAAAAGACTACATCCACATCCAGTTGCCTTGATCCAGGTTCCTACTAACCTCCTCATAGAAACTAATTAGATTTGTTTAACATGACCTATCCCTCATAAATCCATGTTGACTCCTACTTATAATCCTGTTCAAATAGACATATTCTTGTATATTATCCCTTATTAACCCTTCTAAAAGCTTCCCCACTACAGAAGTGAGGTTCACTGGTCTATAATTCCCCGGATTTGCTCTTGCTCCCTTTTTAAATTTAGGTATCACATCAGCTTTTCTCCAGTCATCTGGTAGAGACCCTGTGTTGAGTGAATCTTGAAAAAAATAAATATAATGGTTTGGCTATTACAGAACCCAGTTCCCTTAGAACCCTTGGATGTTTTCCATCAGGACCCGGGGCTTTATTAACATTTATTTTTTCCAACCTCTTTTGAATTACTTCCTGTGTTAACCAGTTATTTGGCAAAGGTAGTGTAGCACCATTATGTTGCCGTGTCCCAACCACTGGTACCTCCCTTGTGTATACCGAAGAAAAGAACCTATTTAGCTCATCTGCCTTTTCTTGGTCACTAATTATCAGACGGCCTGTGTCACATTGTAATGTTCCTATAGCTTCCTTCCTCGCCTTCTTCCCATTAATATACTTAAAAAATATTTTAGGGTTAATCTTACTCTCTTTTGCAATTAATTTTTCATTTTCTATTTTAGCCAGTCTAATCGCCCTTTTGCAAGCCTTGTTGATTTCCTTGTATTCCTGTAAAGCAGTCTCTGTCCCCTCTTGTTTGTATAATTTAAATGACTGTTTTTTATTCCGTATCTTGATCTTTAAATCATTGTTAAGCCACATTGGATGGGATTTACTCCTTTTACTTTTATTCCCACACAGTATATGCCGATGTGTATGTATATTTAGTAAGGATTTAAATGTTGTCCACTTGTGGTCAGTGTTTTTACCTGCCAGTTCTCTGTCCCAGTCTATACTTTGTATTGCTGCCCTTAGACCGTTAAAATCTGCCCTTTTAAAATTAAGAGTTTTTGTTGGCCCCTTAAAATGTTGTTTTTTAATTCAATCTCAAACGAGACTGTGTTGTGATCACTGTTTCCCAAAGGTTGCCCTATTCCAACATTAGATACTATATCAATATTATTTGTGATGAGTAAATCTAAGATAGCGTCATTTCTAGTAGGCTCTTGTACAACCTGGGCCAGATAATGATCCCTGAGTGTACTCAAGAACCTGCTCCCCTTAGATGAACTGTTGGTCTCATGTATCCAGTTTATTTCAGGGTAATTAAAATCTCCCATAATTAGAACTTGACCATGCCTAGCTGCATTTTCAATCTGTAACAATAATTGTATTTCCTCACTTTCAGCTATATTTGCGGGTTTACAGCATACTCATATGCTAATACTAATACTAATATTAATATTCTTTTGGAATTTGCTGCTCTGCTATTTAACTCTACCCACAAACATTCAGTTTTATCACTAGGTCCACCTTAAATATCTTCTCTGAATATAGGCTTAAATTCAGACTTTACATACAGACAAATCCCTCCTCCTCATTTTCCATTGCCTCTATCTTTCCTAAATAGGTTATAACCATCCAGATGAACAGTCCAGTCATGAGATTCATCCCACCACGTTTCAGTAATGCCTATTAAATCCCAAAACGAAAATGAGGCTAAGTACGCAAAAATACTACACTTACTCGCAAAACGGAAAGAACGCACCAGTCAAATTCACGAGGCACGTAACACACACTATGCGGCATGTACCACACTGCTATTAACCACCATTTTACATGAAAAAGACAACTATTAGCCGGAAAATGGCGGCTGGAACACAAATTTAACGCTGGAACGCAAATAGCACATGCGTATTGTGTTCTAACGGTTTCAAGCACCTCAAAGTTTATCAATACTGCCTACTTTCCAGAAAAATCTACATTTCTCCTCAGGTGATGAACAGTGTGACTGGACAGTTCACTGCTGCCGTTACTTCAGAAGAGAATTACTTCCTAATTTACAACTTCACAATCTGCAAATTTCAACTGAGAGGTAAGCTATAATATATTTAATTTATTAAGAAAGACCCCCCCCCAAAAAATAGCAAAAAAAAAAGATTTCAAACATTCCTACTCAAGATGTCATTCATGTATAGTGATATGTGAAATGCATATTTATGTGTATAAGCCCTACAACAAGCTAATCTTAACTCAAAGTAATTAAAGAAGTATATTCAACTAACATTAATTCAAAGCAACTCATAGCAAAAAAACAGATATGACACTAATACATATTTAACCTGCAGCTCAATCTTTCCCGTTTTTTTCACTATTCAAACAGACTCTGCATCAACAGCGTCACTCAAGAATTGTGACTGTGAAAAAGGATCACTTTTAAAGAACAGAAAGAAAGAAGAAGAGGTAAGATAGAAAGATACATTACATGCAGAAAAAGACCCTGCTTTGCAAAAAACAAAAGGAATATACAATTAACCATTTCATTCTCTTTTTCAAACAGACACTACAAGAAGACCGGCGGATTAAGATTGGCAGGAGGGGACCCTCTGTAATTCGGACAAGAACAAGACTTCAATCAAGGTATAGTATAACAAGTACAAAAAGAAACACAAATCCCATGTTTACTGCCCACCAATATGAGAAGTCAAACTACAAAATACAAGCCTCAATACAAATTCCAGCAACACAAAAACACCACAGTTCAAGAAACTTTCCAAAGACATGTACAATTTCCAAATAAACACACTTGCACAGAAAAAACAATTGATAACACAAAGTGGCGGACACAAAACAGGATATCATACCAAACATTAGCAACATAAACAGAAAACAAAAGTATTGCTCCTGTTTACTGTACAACAACCTCTAACCATCACCCACAAGCCAAATGCAGCATCCCAAAAGTGGTGAACACAAAACAGGATAGTACAAAAAAGCGCCACAACATATATGCTAATGACGTGGCGCGCATGTGACATCACATGTGCGCCGGGTCAAGGAGCGGAGCGGAGGCCGGAGCAGAAGCAGGTAAGTGAGGGGGGGAGTTTAGAATGTGGAGGGGGCGTTTAGAATGCGGAGGGGGGTTTAGAATGTGGAGGGGGGTTAGAATGCGGAGGGGGGTTTAGAAAGAGGAAGGGGGGTTGAGGATGAGGAGGGGGGAGGGAATATCGACGTATAATATTTGCCCCCTATTTACAGGGAGAAAAAGTGCGTGTTATACGCAGATAAATACGGTATTTAAAAAAATTAATGCACCCCAAATAAATTATCATAGTGCTGATTCTGTACTTGCTGATGACAATGAAAGTCAGGCAAACTTTTCCACTGAATTCATAAACTCATTAACTCCTTCTGGAATGCCACCACATATTTTGCAGCTAAAGAAAGGTGCAATTGTCATGTTACTGCCAAATATGAACCCAAAAAAAGGCCTATGCAATGGGACAAGATTACTTGTTCAACAATTAAAGGACCATTTCATAGATGCTGAAATTTAACTGGCACCCATAAAGGAGAAAGAGTTTTCATACCAAGGATAGATTTAGCACCTAGTTAAAGTAGTCTCCCTTTTATACTTCAAAGAAGATAATTCCCCATCATTATGGCATTATGGCCATGACCATTAATAAATCACAAGGACAAACTATCAAATATGGGGGTATTTTCTTAGAACAACCAGTATTTGCACAAGGCCAATTGTACGTTGCCTTATCACGGTGCAAAAATCCACAGGCTATTAAAGTTTACATTGAAAAGAATGAAAGTCATGGTGATTTATTAGAGGATGGACGCATTTTTACTAAAAAAATTGTCTACTATGAAGTACTGTAACTTTCTATCAAACAAACAAAAGCCATGCAAACCCAATTTAAAACCAAACGCAAAAAGCTAAAAAAACAAAATATAACCACAAAAAAATTTGAAAAAGTACACACAACTGTCCGTTTCTTTCAACAGGTCATTATTACGCCACATAAATTAGGTATACACAAACAATCTTAACATATTAAACTACTTCAAATTGTAAAACACATACAGAACAGTGGTTACACATCGCGGACCAACTTTAAGGTCTCTCGTTCTCTTTTTAGAGAACCACTTTTCTGCAGAGCAAACTCTATGAGCCATTTCAAACAAGTGCTATATGAACAAACAAGGGTCAACCTTTGAAAACTAACAATAAATAAATTATTCAGTCATAATTCATGGAAGTACTGTTAATGCATGATTAGCCCCACCAAATACTTGCCTTGCATTATTTTAACACATTCTGTTCAAATGTTAATTAACTATGTTACTGTTTCTAACGTTACAAGTTTGAAAAAAAATCCTTTCAAGTTCCTTACTTAGACAAATTACAAAGTTCATGTTAAGAGCACAAGCACGTTTTAAAGGCACAATGTATATGTTGTATTTTATGTTAAACAATAATCCAGGGAGTAATCTGATCGCCAGTTAATAGGGTCAGGAAGGAATTTTTTTTTTCCTGCTTTGATACAATTGGCTATGTTTCAAAGAGGGTTTTTACTGTTTGCCTTCCTCTGGATTCAATGTATATTTAAGTTAACAGTTCTTGAGCTACAAGTTGCATGTTAAAAAAAACAGTAGCTCAAGTTTACAATACTCATTAATATAAAGTTCAACTGTTCTTACATTCAAATGTTAATACTTTTACTACAAAACTCTTTAACAGTTACTCAAGAAGAAAAGAAAATGTAAAAAAAATAAACATGTTTAATATAAGAATTGTACTTATTTCAACATAACTAAAACCTTACAAGTGTCAAATACATATATTACTAACTAAACAAATTTACAAACATACACATAGCAAATCCGGGGAATTATAGACCAGTGAGCCTCACTTCTGTAGTGGGCAAGCTTTTAGAAGGGTTAATAAGGGATAATATACAAGAATATGTCTATTTGAACAGGATTATAAGTAGGAGTCAACATGGATTTATGAGGGATAGGTCATGTCAAACAAATCAAATTAGTTTCTATGAGGTTAGTAGGAACCTGGATCAAGGCAACTCATTGGATGTAGTCTTTTTGGATTTTGCAAAGGCTTTTGATACAGTGCCACATGGGAGACTATTGTGCAAACTAAGAGATACAGGAGTTGCAGTAAATATCTGCTCATGGATTGAGAGCTGGCTAAAAAACAGGAAGCAAAGGGTTGTTGTAAATGGAACATACTCCGATTGAACTAATGTGGTAAGTGGGGCTCCTCAGGGTTCAGTATTAGGTCCTCTCCTTTTTAACATATTTATTAATGACTTAGAGGTAGGATTGGAGTGTGGTGTCTCCATTTTCGCTGATGACATGAAGTTGTGCAAGGTAATTAAATCAGATAGTGAGTGATGTGCTTTCCCTCCAAAGGGATTTACATAAAATTGAGGAATGGGCATCTAAATGGCAGATGAGATTTAATACGAATAAATGTAAAGTTATGCATCTGGGAAGGAAAATTAGCCATGCAACTTATAATCTTAATGGAGCAAATCTAGGTGTATCGGATATTGAAAGGGATTTGGGAGTGCTTGTGGACAGCCACCTAGGTAACAGTGCTCAAAGCCAAGCAGCAGCTGCAAAGGCAAATAAAATATTAGCATGTATTAAGAAGGGTATAGAAGCCAGGGAAGCAAATATAATTCTGCCACTATACAAATGTCTAGTACGCCTTCATTTGGAATATGGAGTACAATTTTGGGCACCACTTCATAAAAAGGACATTTTAGAGCTGGAAAAGGTACAGAGGAGGGCAACAAAACTAATAAGGGGAATGGAGGGGCTTAGTTATGAAGAAAGACTAACCAAATTAAATTTATTTTCTCTAGAAAAAAGGCGTCTAAGAAGAGATATGATTACCTTATATAAATACATCCAGGGTAAGTATAAAGATTTGTCAAGGGAGCTTTTTGTGCCAAGAGGTTTTCAACTGACAAGAGGACATCCCATGAGGTTAGAAGTAAAAAGATTCCACCTTAAAGAAAGAAAATGGTTCTTCACAGTAAGGGTGGTTAATCTGTGGAATTCACTACCAGGAAGTGGTGACAGCGGATTTGATAGATAACTTTAAAAGGGGACTGGATTTATTTCTAATTAAAAAGGGAATTCAGGGTTATCATGGATAATTAGAGAGGCAGTATTGATCTAGGGAGAAGTCCGGTCGCCGGTGTCTGGGATCAGGAGTGAATTGATTATTATTATTTTTTTTTATATACAACTAATTAATTAATAGTTAATCCGCATATTGCAGATCATAGGAGATCTTAAAAGATTGAACTTGATGGACTGAAAGTCTTTTTTCAACCTTAAATACTATGGGCCTAATTCAATTGCGATTTGGCGATTTTTTTAAAGAAGTTTTTAGTTAGTAAGCATCTATCCAAAAGCAAGGTTTTCACTAACTAAAAACTTATTTTAAAAACATATGTTATGTGCTTATTTAGAGCCCTATTCAATTAGCCGAATTGCAATTGAATGAGGGCCTATGTAACTATGTAACTATGTAACATCTCATTGCTGTCATTTTTTGACAGGCAAGTCACTAGTATATACACAAAGATGTATATTTTTTCATCAAAATCATTTCCTTTCTGTTCTAATGGAAGAAAAAGCAATTTACGTAGTTTCAACTTGAAACATCATAACTTATTAACTCTTTAAATAAACCGACAATAATACAAAAGTCTAAACATAATATTAGAACAATGCATCAATACAGTATAATGCAATAATTAATAATAAAGTGGAAATACAAAAGAAAAATGACAAGTTTAAATTTTGTAAAACTTTAAGAAAAAGTCTCACGTACATTTCAAAAATATCCTATTCAAAGAAAAGAAAAAAGTGAGCTTTCTGGATACCAGCAAACAGTTTTTTTGAGACAAGGAGGTTATGCTAATACCTAAGAAATGATCAGAAAATGCAAAGTGATAAGGAGAGGTCAAGATGTAGGACACTATAATCGAGATGTACAAATTACTGCAAATGGATGACAAGATGGAAGCAAAACTATCAGACGTAAGCTTGTCAGTTATCGATTTACAGCCAAGACATATTGCAGTCTTAGAAAGAGGCCTTTCTATTTCACCAAAAATCAATTCGGATAAGTTTGAACTTAATAAAGACTTACATTTGTTTGTAATTCAATTGTTTTTGAAGGCAGGTTTTCTAGTTAAAGAAAGGGATTCTGAGAAGGTGTTACTTACACAATTCACCAGCAAAGACTTCAGTTTTTTATAATTCCTCTACAATTTGCTGGATTTTTTTTTATAAGAACTCTCATATTCCAATTTTCAAGTATTATAAAAAAAAAATGTGGAAATTGAACATACTGCACCATCAAATTTTTATACATTTTTATTTAACTTTGCCCTCACATTTTCAAATAAAAATGGTCCACATTCTAATCGAGCGGTGTAATTTGCTGCGGGTTAAATATATGTAAAATTGGCTGTGGGTGCTTTTTTTGCCTTTTTGCAATATTACGGCACTCAGGCCACATTCGTAAATCCTGCCTTGTTCGCAAGAGATGTCAGTGTAGGAAGTATGTGTTCACTCAGTATATTACACCAAACCAAGCTTGAGAAACGGCTCTAGGAGCCAATAGAAATTTAGAATGTCATGATTATTAGAATGAGTTAGAACAAGCGCTGATAACTACAGCAAGAAACTATATATACTAGTCACTGGCCCATCATAAATGACGGTATCATATGTTATGTTTAATTGTCTGTTTTGTCTCTCTCTCTGTGCTCTCTCTGTGCGCCCTCTCCCTCTCTCTCTGTGCTCTTACTGTGCACCCTCCCTCTCTCTGCACTGTTTATCTCTCTCTGCGCTGTCTCTCTGTGTGTGCCCCACATCGCTATGTGTGTGCTTTCTCTCTCTCTGTCTCTCACTGTCCCCTCTCTCTCTCTCTGCCCACTGTCTCTCGCTGTGCTCTGTGTGCTCTCTGTCTCTCTATCTCCCTCCCCCTCTCTACCTCTCTCTCTGCCTCCCTCCCTCTCTCCATCCCTCTCTCTCTGACTCCCTCCTACCCTCTTCCTCTCTCCATCCCTCTCTCCCTCATACCCTCTTCCTCCCTTTCTGCCTCCCTCCCTCCCTCCCTCCCTCTCCCTTTCCTTCTCTCTGCCCCTCTCCCTCTCTCTCCATCCCTCCATCTCTCTCCCTCCTTCTCCCTTCCTCTCTCTCTGCTTTCCTCCTTCCCTCTCTCGATCTCTCCCTCATTCTTTCTACCTCCCTGTCTCTCTCTCTCTCTCTCTCTCCACCCCCTCTCTCTCTCTCCATTCCTCTCTCCCTCCCGCTATCTCCCAGTCTCTCTTCCTCCCTATCTCACTCTCTCTGCCTCCCTCCTCTATCTCTCCTCGCTCTCCCTCCCTCTCTTTCTCTAGATTATTTGCTGGACTCTTTTGGGCTTACCGTGACTTATAATGCACTCCTGCATTTCAGACTAAGCAGGAAGGACTAAAACTTATTTTGCATTGTTAATTGTTTTTATCCTTTTAAGTTAATTTCATCTCCCATGTGCTCTATTCAGGGTCTAGACAGTCAGACAGCATTATGTTTATTAGAGGTGCAAGACAGGATGCTGCTTCTAGAATCCCTGTGGAGAAAATGTCCTGTAATTATCTGTCACCCTGTCTCATTGTTGTATTGTATACACCCCTTGTGTCCTATGCACTTTAAATATGTTGGAATTTTCAAAATACTGCAGTTGCTTCTGGATCATATAGATAAAGGTGTGGATCCTTTTGTTAATTTCTCCTGGTATCATGTTTTTTAGTCTGGTTAATTAACTACCTATATCCAGCCCAGATAAATTACTGCTGCCACAAAAGGTCTTAGGTTACTGGGGATTGTCTGGCTAAGGTCCTGCTGACTTACAGAGGGGATTCCAAATGAACCCAAACAATATTGCGGGGTATGGTTGGCTCTACTAACCCTTTTCAAGCCCCATACTAAGAGCAGATCATCACACATATGTTTGAATTGGACTGTTAAGTGTCAAATAATGATAAACATTCATGATTTTCTATTGTTTTTTTGCTGCTAAGCTGTCTCGTTAGCTGCTGTTTCAGGACTCAGCACTGGTCTTAAAACCATTGAAAAGTGGTCTTTAGTATACATCATATTTATGATGTTACGGCACTGCCCAATTTTGAGAGAGATAGGTAAAGTTTGATTAGAATAGGGTTTTAGTGTGAAACTCAAACATAGTAACCCATAATCTTACAGCAGTGCAAAAATGAATGTTTGCCATAATTTTCGGCTCTGGCTTGTGCAATAGCAGTAGTAGTTTTCTAGCAATGTTTCTGGGATGGGTGATTTACTTTACTTCTAAACATGGTCTGTGGGGAATAGAAAAGGGGCCACATGTTTTAGAAAGAAGTTGTGTATATGGGGATACATTCTGCAGATGTTTTACTTTCCTGAAGGCATTTAATTAGTTTTGGGTATATGAGCTTATACTTTATAGCTGCTGTTTTTTTTATGATGAATGAATTTGTTGTGCTTATAATAAATGTAATAAGGCACTAGGAGCAGTATGTGTTGATGAATTCCAATAGAATGAAACAACATCATGTGAGTAGATTTTCTGCATTATGCCTCTTCACCCATATGTTGGGCTGTTAGCCTGTTTAATATGGCAAGCACAAGCCATAGATGGTGTTCATGCAAATTGATAAGTGTCTGTCTTGATTATAATGCCCTCCAAGCTGACCTACCCATAGGATCACAACAAAATAGTAGACATTTCTATTCTGATGAGACATAATAGAATGAAACAGTATGGTGAGGATAGATTTCCTTATTCATGCATTTCAGCTTGTTCTATAAGTGTTTTTAAATGCCAAGCATATGCTTTAGATGGGATCCATTAAAAGAGAAGAGAGCCTAAAAGTGATTATATGGTTTGTTCCCATTTACATGTCTGTGCTTAGAATTCATTGTGGTGGTGCAATGCTATGCGATTTTATGGTGAAAGCAATTTCTATTTTACCAGATATACACACATACAGTAAATATAGGACAGCTGTAGAGGTGTATTTGCAACCAATACAATGCTGAAACTGTATTTGTGTTGTAGTATAGGAGATTAATAGTGTGCACAAAGAGGATTTGAGTGGTGAATAATCAATGTAGGTTAAACAATAATTTGCAAACAGTATTCTAGAAAATCTAAACTCTGTTTAATGGCAGAGCAACAAATATCATTATGGAGACATTTAAAAAAAATGAGGTTTCCCTGCTATACCAGTAACATTTGAACCTTATGCTATCAGAGAAAAAAATAGGTATTTTATACTATCAGCTTGCAATATAATACAACCTGTTCTTGAACTGTATCAAACCAGCATAAAATAGGATAAGGGGAGTGAGGATTTTGGTTGAATTAATTTGGATATGGTACTAACATTCTATTATTCATGTTGATATAAGGAATGCTATCAACAACATCTTGTTGGAGTCTCCATTAAAGGGTGGGATAAATATAATTTTATGAAGTTACATTGTATCATGTAAGTTCATCAAACCGTAATGAAGAAATCCATTTAAGTCCTATAGAAAAACACAGCAGGGGATGATATTTGTCCTACATAAGATACATAATATTTAACAAAGAGTGGTGTATTACTGGCGCCCAGAACACCATGTTGACGTTCTGCAAATGATTTATAGATTTCAGAGTTAGTTGCAGGTTCCTTACCTGTTTTTGTATATTTACTTACGACCTGTCAACAGCTAGAAATGAGTAACATCCATTCTAATGTGCAGAAAGGCAGAAGAAAAAATGTATTTTTCTCAGAGGCGCCCTGTACAACATTTCCATGAGCCCACCAACAAGTCATCAATATACATTTCCAACTTCCGAAAACAATGGCCTATATAACACACATCATCTTTTAATATTTCATCCTATTCCTTTTTTGCCTTGCAGAATTTACATTAGTGTAATATGAAGCAATGTTCAAGGCCAGAGTATTTTAAAGTTTTCTATTATGCATTTATCATATCCCATGAATCAACAAGAGCATGCAGACTGTCAATTTGATCGGACAATTGTAAAGAAGAAAGAATATATGTGTCGAGAAAACAAAAAGATGAGAACGGCCATTATGGAGTCTGCTCAGCCGTAACAATTGTGGGAGGACAGGAGAGTTTGGAATATGTTTAAAAATAAGAATATAGACAGGTCTGCACAAATATCACATTACGATAACTGCCAACAAGATGTGTTTCCAGCTACTTTTTCAGAGTTGAAAAAAAAAACATTTACCTTTTGTAAATTAAACACATTTTATTGGTGTGCGACTTGTTTATAAGACAACAGATCTTTGTTTTTATATTTCATCCAGACAAAAGCACATTTTGGAATTTTTTAGACAGTTAATATTTAGACTGTCCAATCTTGAATGTTTTTACCCATTTTTGTCAGGTAAGTAATTTTAGGTTCCATTGTGTCATGTAATTTAAATGCTAATAGACCCTTTCTCATACAAAAAAAGAATTAGTAGATCTATCCCTTGCAAATTCTTTTTTTCCTTGCACATGGTATTATTTCAGTGAAGCACTGTTGCATATAAAACTGGGATATATTGCAATTTTATTATTAATATAGTAATTCAGCAGTTTTAAATGGTTTTAGATTTTCAGGAAATGTGAATATCTTGCATTATTAATAACTGCTTTGTTTGTTGCTTTTAGTCATTTTAAGGGTCTCTGTAATGCTCTGGCAAGATCAGTTATTTGAATTATGCATTGATCATTAATAACATTTCAATTTATAACATGTATTAAGGAAATATTCAATATTATATACATTTTTAAAGAATAGAGACCAACCTCCAGCTGAGAGTATGTGTCCATCCTGATAAGGTCATTAAAGGGACAGTTAGTTCAGTACAACTTGAAGCAAACCACTGTAAATTACTCCTAAAAACATGTTGAAATACTTTTTAAAATTTTTAAAATAGGTGCCTTTTTCACAGAAAAAAAAAATCATAAACAAAGTGTCTGTTTACATGAGACTCTGACAAGACCTGTGTGCAGAGAGCAGACACAGGAAAAGGGTTAACCCTTCCCAAATTCATGTATGCAGGGAAATGACTGCTGGAAACTCCTAAATCTGTTACTTGTAGTTTAACTGATGGCTGATTAAATCTTGTGTTCACATCGCTTGCACCGGGCCGGACCAGGTGACAGCATGTGTTGTTAATCATGGAACAGTCAGCAGTATGTTTGTAAACAGATCTAAGACTGACGATTTTTAGCTGTTACTAGTGTAATTAAAAAAGAGCAATAGATTATTTTAACATAGAATTGTGTGCTCTATCATACCACAAAGAACACTTATAGTGATGTAAATGGCCCTTTAGGGACTTGTGGAGATTTTGGCTGAGATACAGATCTAAATGGCTTTAAGAACAATCTGATATGATAAGTGAATAAACAATAATTGACACACTACCACACAGCAAAGGCTTTTAAATCATTGAATTTTAATCTTAAAAATCAATACCTATTACAACAAGAGGGACACCTGGGGGGGGGGGGGGGGGGTGTTTAGGAGGTGGAACCTAACAATGCATTGTCCTGAATAATCTATCTATCTATCTATCTATCTATCTATCTATATACACCTACATACATTGTCAGTATGACAGTTTCTAAGTGTACACATAAATTGTTTTGTGATAAAATAATGTGAAAATATATGATGATGCAACTGCCTCCAATCCCTCTATTATTATTCTTAATTTTGTTGTTCTTATTTTCAGATGAAACCTCTGATCTAACCTGTACAGACATATACTATGCTAGCAAAGACATACCTAATGTGTAGTGTTATATACTCCAATACCAAGCAAGATTCAAATTCACAATTTCTCACAGCTTTTTCACAAATATTGCAGATCATAGTGAATGTAAATGTTGGTTTCACAAACTTTTGATCTGTATGTCAAATCCTTGTGCTTATTAAAAAAAGCTATGATGTCAATAATTTTATTTTCAGAGATGGACCTTGTTTCACGCATAACATATAAAAAGGAAGGACCTACCTCAATATAAACTCTATTTGTGAAGACCTGAGAACATTAATGTATGAAACAGAGCAACCTGATGTAAAATGTTCACAAACCGAATCCAACTAATTCAAAAGCCTTTATGGAACATCCGTTTTTCTGAAAACCTTTTTACGTTGGTAATTTTCTTAGGGCATCTACTTTTTTTACCTCTCTACATTTATGAGTTTAGTTGGTTGCTGTCAGTACATTCAGACTGCTTATATCCTCTGCTGTTTCACTTAATTAGACCTCTCTGTTGTTTCTAGCATGCTGGTTCACATCAACATACAGTTGTGCTCAAAAGTTTGCATACCCTGGCA
This sequence comes from Discoglossus pictus, assembly GCA_027410445.1. NCBI lineage: Eukaryota > Metazoa > Chordata > Amphibia > Anura > Alytidae > Discoglossus > Discoglossus pictus. The sequence goes on from CM050173.1 coordinate 43,170,569, forward strand.
GAAATTGTGACATTTTTGCATTTATTTTGAAAATATGACTGATCATGCACATATTTGTATTTTATTGAAGGATAAGGATCATATGAAGCCATTTACTATCACATAGTTGTTTGGCTCCTTTTTAAATCATAATTATAACAGAAATCACGCAAATGGGACAAAACAAAAGTTTACATACCCTTGAATGTTTGGCCTTGTTACAGACACACAAGATGACACACATACAGTGCCTTGCAAAAGTATTCACTTCCCTTGACTTTTTATCTATTTTGTTACATTACAGCCTTAAGTTCAATGTTTTGTTAATCTGAATTTTATGTGATGGATCAGAACTAGTGATGTCCTGAACAGTTCGCCGGAGAACTATTCGCGGCGATTTTCGCATGTTCGCGTTCGCAACGAACGGCGAACACATGCGCTTTTCGGTCCGCCCCATATTCTTTATCATTGAGGAAACTTTGACCCTGCACCTTACAGTCAGCAGACACATTCCAGCCAATCAGCAGCATACACTCCCTTCCAGAGCCTTCCATCTGAATAACAGCCTCCATTTTAGAATCATTCTGAAGCTACATTTGTTGAGAGAAGACATATTATTCTACCTGCTGCTGATTTAATAGGGAAATAGATAGCCAGGCTGTGTATTTAGCTTTCACTACACACCTGAAGAACTCCTTTGATATCTGCTGCAAGGACAGCAACCCAAAAAGCCCTTTTCAGGGCTAGAACATCATTTATTTTATTTTATTATTTTGTTCTGCTTATTTAATAGGGAAATAGATAGCCAGGCTGTGTATTTAGCTTTCACTACACACCTGAAGGACTCTTTTGATATCTGCTGCAAGGACAGCAACCCAAAAAGCCCTTTTTAATTTATTTTATTATTTTTTTCTGTGTAATCTAATTGCATATGCCTGCTTGTTAGCGTGTGTGTGAGGCCTATTACATCTACTCTGCATACTTTTGCCAGTGCACAGTGACACTCATATCTAGTGCAACCGTAGTGTGCAGTGAAATAAAACAAACCTTTTTTTACTGTAATCGATTGAATATCAATTGCCTGCCTACAGGCGTGTGTGTGAGACCTATTGCATCTAGGCTGCCAACTTTTGCCAGTGCACAGTGACACTCATATCTAGTGCTACTGTAGTGTGCAGTGAAATAAAACAACCCTTTTTTTACTGTAATCGATTGAATATCAGTTGCCTGCCTACACGCATGTGTGTGAGGCCTATTGCATCTAGTCTGACAACTTTTGCCAGTGCACAGTGACACTCATATCTAGTGCAACCGTAGTGTGCAGTGAAATAAAACAACCCTTTTTTTACTGTAATCGATTGAATATCAGTTGCCTGCCTACAGGCGTGTGTGTGAGACCTATTGCATCTAGGCTGCCAACTTTTGCCAGTGCACAGTGACACTCATATCTAGTGCAACCGTAGTGTGCAGTGAAATAAAACAACCCTTTTTTTTACTGTAATCGATTGAATATCAGTTTCCTGCCTACAGGCATGTGTGTGAGGCCTATTGCATCTAGGCTGCCAACTTTTGCCAGTGCACAGTGACACTCATATCTAGTGCAACCGTAGTGTGCAGTGAAATAAAAGAACCCTTTTTTTACTGTAATCGATTGAATATCAGTTGCCTGCCTACAGGCGTGTGTGTGAGGCCTATTGCATCTAGTCTGCCAACTTTTGCCAGTGCACAGTGACACTCATATCTAGTGCAACCGTAGTGTGCAGTGAAATAAAAGAACCCTTTTTTTACTGTAATCGATTGAATATCAGTTACCTGCCTACAGGCGTGTGTGTGAGGCCTATTGCATCTAGTCTGCCAACTTTTGCCAGTGCACAGTGACACTCATATTTAATGCAACCGTATTGTGCAGTAAAATAAAAGAACAATTTCTTTACTGTAATCGATTGAATATCAGATGCCTGCCTACAGGCGTGTGTGTGAGGCCTATTGCATCTAGTCTGCCAACTTTTGCCAGTGCACAGTGACATTCATATCTAGTGCAACCGTAGTGTGCAGTGAAATAAAAGAACCCTTTTTTTACTGTAATCAATTGAATATCAATTGCCTGCCTGCAGGCGTGTGTGTGAGGCCTATTGCATCTAGTCTGCCAACTTTTGCCAGTGCACAGTGACACTCATATCTAGTGCAACCATAGTGTGCAGTGAAATAAAACAACCCTTTTTCGACTGTAATCGATTGAATATCAGTTGCCTGCCTACAGGCGTGTGTGTGAGGCCTATTGCATCTAGTCATCCAACTTTTGCCAGTGCAAAGTGACACTCATATCTAGTGCAACCGTAGTGTGCAGTGAAATAAAACAACCCTTTTTTGACTGTAATCGATTGAGTATCAGTTGCCTGCCTACAGGCGTGTGTGTGAGGCCTACTGCATCTAGTCTGCCAACTTTTCCCCGTGCACAGTGACACTCATATCTAGTGCAACCGTAGTGTACAGTGAAATAAAAGAACACTTTTTTTTCTGTAATCGATTGAATATCAGTTGCCTGCCTACAGGCGTGTGTGTGAGGCCTATTGCATCTAGTCTGCCAACTTTTCCCCGTGCACAGTGACACTCATATCTAGTGCAACTGTAGTGTAAAGTGAAATAAAAGAACCCTTTTTTTTCTGTAATCGATTGAATATCAGTTGCCTGCCTACAGGCGTGTGTGTGAGGCCTATTGCATCTAGTCTGCCAACTTTTCCCCGTGCACAGTGACACTCATATCTAGTGCAACCGTAGTGTACAGTGAAATAAAAGAACCCTTTTTTTTCTGTAATCTATTGAATATCAGTTGCCTGCCTACACGCGTGTGTGTGAGGCCTATTGCATCTAGTCTGCCAACTTTTGCCAGTGCACAGTGACACTCATATCTAGTGCAACCGTAGTGTACAGTGAAATAAAAGACCCCTTTTTTTACTGTAATCGATTGAATATCAGTTGCCTGCCTACAGGCGTTTGTGTAAGGCCTACTGCATCTTGTCTGCCAACTTTTGCCAGTGCACAGTGACACTCATATCTAGTGCAACCGTAGTGTGCAGTGAAATAAAACAACCCTTTTTTGACTGTAAACGATTGAATATCAGTTGCCTGCCTACAGGCGTGTGTGTGAGGCCTATTGCATCTAGTCTGCCAACTTTTGCCAGTGCACAGTGACACTCATATCTAGTGCAACCGTAGTGTGCAGTGAAATAAAAGAACCCTTTTTTTACTGTAATCGATTGAATATCAGTTGCCTGCCTACAGGCGTGTGTGTGAGGCCTATTGCATCTAGTCTGCCAACTTTTGCCAGTGCACAGTGACACTCATATCTAGTGCAACCGTAGTGTGCAGTGAAATAAAAGAACCCTTTCTTTACTGTAATCGATTGAATATCATTTGCCTGCCTACAGGCGTGTGTGTGAGTCCTATTGCATCTAGGCTGCCAACTTTTGCCAGTGCACAGTGACACTCATATCTAGTGCAACCGTAGTGTGCAGTGAAATAAAACAACCCTTTTTTTACTGTAATCGATTGAATATCAGTTGCTTGCCTACAGGCATGTGTGTGAGGCCTATTGCATCTAGGCTGCCAACTTTTGCCAGTGTACAGTGACACTCATATCTAGTGCTACCGTAGTGTGCAGTGAAATAAAACAACCCTTTTTTGACTGTAATCGATTGAATATCAGTTGCCTGCCTACAGGCGTGTGTGTGAGGCCTATTGCATCTAGTCTGCCAACTTTTGCCAGTGCACAGTGACACTTATATCTAGTGCAACCGTAGTGTGCAGTGAAATAAAACAACCCTTTTTTTACTGTAATCGATTGAATATCAGTTGCCTGCCTACAGGCGTGTGTGTGTGGCCTATTGCATCTAGTCTGCCAACTTTTGCAGGTGCACAGTGACACTCATATCTAATGCAACCGTAGTGTGCAGTAAAATAAAAGAACAATTTCTTTACTGTAATCGATTGAATATCAGTTGCCTGCCTACAGGCGTGTGTGTGAGGCCTATTGCATCTAGTCTGCCAACTTTTGCCAGTGCACAGTGACACTCATATCTAGTGCAACCGTAGTGTGCACTGAAATAAAAGAACCCTTTTTTTACTGTAATCGATTGAATATCAGTTGCCTGCCTACAGGCGTGTGTGTGGGGCCTATTGCATCTAGTCTGCCAACTTTTGCCAGTGCACAGTGACACTCATATCTAGTGCAACCGTAGTGTGCAGTGAAATAAAACAACCCTTTTTCGACTGTAATCGATTGAATATCAGTTGCCTGCCTACAGGCGTGTGTGTAAGGCCTATTGCATCTAGTCTTCCAACTTTTGCCAGTGCAAAGTGACACTCATATCTATTGCAACCGTAGTGTGCAGTGAAATAAAACAACCCTTTTTAGACTGTAATAAAAGAACCCTTTTTTGACTGTAATCGATTGAATATCAGTTGCCTGCCTACAGGCGTGTGTGTGGGGCCTATTGCATCTAGTCTGCCAACTTTTGCCAGTGCACAGTGACACTCATATCTAGTGCAACCGTAGTGTACAGGGGTGTGTGTGAGGCCTATTGCATCTAGTCTGCCAACTTTTCCCCGTGCACAGTGACACTCATATCTAGTGCAACCGTAGTGTACAATGAAATAAAAGAACACTTTTTTTTCTGTAATCGATTGAATATCAGTTGCCTGCCTACAGGCGTGTGTGTGAGGCCTATTGCATCTAGTCTGCCAACTTTTCCCCGTGCACAGTGACACTCATATCTAGTGCAACCGTAGTGTACAGTGAAATAAAAGAACCCTTTTTTTTCTGTAATCGATTGAATATCAGTTGCCTGCCTACATGCGTGTGTGTGAGGCCTATTGCATCTAGTCTGCCAACTTTTGCCAGTGCACAGTGACACTCATATCTAGTGCAACCGTAGTGTGCAGTGAAATAAAACAACCCTTTTTTGACTGTAAACGATTGAATATCAGTTGCCTGCCTACAGGCGTGTGTGTGAGGCCTATTGCATCTAGTCTGCCAACTTTTACCAGTGCACCGTGACACTCATATCTAGTGCAACCGTAGTGTGCAGTGAAATAAAACAACCCTTTTTTGACTGTAAACGATTGAATATCAGTTGCCTGCCTACAGGCGTGTGTGTGAGGCCTATTGCATCTAGTCTGCCAACTTTTACCAGTGCACTGTGACACTCATATCTAGTGCAACTGTAGTGTGCAGTGAAATAAAACAACCCTTTTTTGACTTTAAACGATTGAATATCAGTTGCCTGCCTACAGGCGTGTGTGTGAGGCCTATTGCATCTAGTCTGCCAACTTTTACCAGTGCACAGTGACACTCATATCTAGTGCACCCGTAGTGTGCAGTGAAATAAAAGAACCCTTTTTTTACTGTAATCGATTAAAAATCAGTTGCCTGTCTACAGGCGTGTGTGTGAGGCCTATTGCATCTAGTCTGCCAACTTTTGCCAGTGCTCAGTGACACTCATATCTAGTGCAACCTTAGTGTACAGTGAAATAAAAGAACCCTTTTTTTTACTGTAATCGATTGCATATCAATTGCCTGCCTACAGGCGTGTGTGTGAGGCCTATTGCATCTAGTCTGCCAACTTTTGCCAGTGCACAGTGACACTCATATCTAGTGCAACCATAGTGTGCAGTGAAATAAGGAACCCTTTTTTTACTGTAATCGATTGAGTATCAGTTGCCTGCCTACAGGCGTGTGTGTGAGGCCTACTGCATCTAGTCTGCCAACTTTTCCCCGTGCACAGTGACACTCATATCTAGTGCAACCGTAGTGTACAGTGAAATAAAAGAACACTTTTTTTTCTGTAATCGATTGAATATCAGTTGCCTGCCTACAGGCGTGTGTGTGAGGCCTATTGCATCTAGTCTGCCAACTTTTCCCCGTGCACAGTGACACTCATATCTAGTGCAACTGTAGTGTAAAGTGAAATAAAAGAACCCTTTTTTTTCTGTAATCGATTGAATATCAGTTGCCTGCCTACAGGCGTGTGTGTGAGGCCTATTGCATCTAGTCTGCCAACTTTTCCCCGTGCACAGTGACACTCATATCTAGTGCAACCGTAGTGTACAGTGAAATAAAAGAACCCTTTTTTTTCTGTAAACTATTGAATATCAGTTGCCTGCCTACACGCGTGTGTGTGAGGCCTATTGCATCTAGTCTGCCAACTTTTGCCAGTGCACAGTGACACTCATATCTAGTGCAACCGTAGTGTACAGTGAAATAAAAGACCCCTTTTTTTACTGTAATCGATTGAATATCAGTTGCCTGCCTACAGGCGTTTGTGTAAGGCCTACTGCATCTTGTCTGCCAACTTTTGCCAGTGCACAGTGACACTCATATCTAGTGCAACCGTAGTGTGCAGTGAAATAAAACAACCCTTTTTTGACTGTAAACGATTGAATATCAGTTGCCTGCCTACAGGCGTGTGTGTGAGGCCTATTGCATCTAGTCTGCCAACTTTTGCCAGTGCACAGTGACACTCATATCTAGTGCAACCGTAGTGTGCAGTGAAATAAAAGAACCCTTTTTTTACTGTAATCGATTGAATATCAGTTGCCTGCCTACAGGCGTGTGTGTGAGGCCTATTGCATCTAGTCTGCCAACTTTTGCCAGTGCACAGTGACACTCATATCTAGTGCAACCGTAGTGTGCAGTGAAATAAAAGAACCCTTTCTTTACTGTAATCGATTGAATATCAATTGCCTGCCTACAGGCGTGTGTGTGAGGCCTATTGCATCTAGTCTGCCAACTTTTGCCAGTGCACAGTGACACTCATATCTAGTGCAACCGTATTGTACAGTGAAATATAAGAACCCTTTTTTTACTGTAATCGATTGAATATCAGTTGCCTGCCTACAGGCGTTTGTGTGAGGCCTACTGCATCTTGTCTGCCAACTTTTGCAAGTGCACAGTGACACTCATATCTAGTGCAACTGTAGTGTGCAGTGAAATAAAACAACCCTTTTTTGACTGTAAACGATTGAATATCAGTTGCCTGCCTACAGGCGTGTGTGTGAGGCCTATTGCATCTAGTCTGCCAACTTTTACCAGTGCACAGTGACACTCATATCTAGTGCAACTGTAGTGTGCAGTGAAATAAAAGAACCCTTTTTTTACTGTAATCGATTGAATATCAGTTGCCTGCCTACAGGCGTGTGTGTGAGGCCTATTGCATCTAGTCTGCCAACTTTTGCCAGTGCACAGTGACACTCATATCTAGTGCAACCGTAGTGTGCAGTGAAATAAAAGAACCCTTTCTTTACTGTAATCGATTGAATATCAATTGCCTGCCTACAGGCGTGTGTGTGAGACCTATTGCATCTAGGCTGCCAACTTTTGCCAGTGCACAGTGACACTCATATCTAGTGCAACCGTAGTGTGCAGTGAAATAAAACAACCCTTTTTTTACTGTAATCGATTGAATATCAGTTGCTTGCCTACAGGCATGTGTGTGAGGCCTATTGCATCTAGGCTGCCAACTTTTGCCAGTGTACAGTGACACTCATATCTAGTGCTACCGTAGTGTACAATGAAATAAAAGAACACTTTTTTTTCTGTAATCGATTGAATATCAGTTGCCTGCCTACAGGCGTGTGTGTGAGGCCTATTGCATCTAGTCTGCCAACTTTTCCCCGTGCACAGTGACACTCATATCTAGTGCAACCGTAGTGTACAGTGAAATAAAAGAACCCTTTTTTTTCTGTAATCGATTGAATATCAGTTGCCTGCCTACATGCGTGTGTGTGAGGCCTATTGCATCTAGTCTGCCAACTTTTGCCAGTGCACAGTGACACTCATATCTAGTGCAACCGTAGTGTGCAGTGAAATAAAACAACCCTTTTTTGACTGTAAACGATTGAATATCAGTTGCCTGCCTACAGGCGTGTGTGTGAGGCCTATTGCATCTAGTCTGCCAACTTTTACCAGTGCACCGTGACACTCATATCTAGTGCAACCGTAGTGTGCAGTGAAATAAAACAACCCTTTTTTGACTGTAAACGATTGAATATCAGTTGCCTGCCTACAGGCGTGTGTGTGAGGCCTATTGCATCTAGTCTGCCAACTTTTACCAGTGCACTGTGACACTCATATCTAGTGCAACTGTAGTGTGCAGTGAAATAAAACAACCCTTTTTTGACTTTAAACGATTGAATATCAGTTGCCTGCCTACAGGCGTGTGTGTGAGGCCTATTGCATCTAGTCTGCCAACTTTTACCAGTGCACAGTGACACTCATATCTAGTGCACCCTTAGTGTGCAGTGAAATAAAAGAACCCTTTTTTTACTGTAATCGATTAAAAATCAGTTGCCTGTCTACAGGCGTGTGTGTGAGGCCTATTGCATCTAGTCTGCCAACTTTTGCCAGTGCTCAGTGACACTCATATCTAGTGCAACCTTAGTGTACAGTGAAATAAAAGAACCCTTTTTTTTACTGTAATCGATTGCATATCAATTGCCTGCCTACAGGCGTGTGTGTGAGGCCTATTGCATCTAGTCTGCCAACTTTTGCCAGTGCACAGTGACACTCATATCTAGTGCAACCATAGTGTGCAGTGAAATAAGGAACCCTTTTTTTACTGTAATCGATTGAATATCAGTTGCCTGCCTACAGGCGTGTGTGTGAGGCCTATTGCATCTAGTCTGCCAACTTTTGCCAGTGCACAGTGACACTCATATCTAGTGCAACCGTATTGTACAGTGAAATATAAGAACCCTTTTTTTACTGTAATCGATTGAATATCAGTTGCCTGCCTACAGGCGTTTGTGTGAGGCCTACTGCATCTTGTCTGCCAACTTTTGCAAGTGCAAAGTGACACTCATATCTAGTGCAACTGTAGTGTGCAGTGAAATAAAACAACCCTTTTTTGACTGTAAACGATTGAATATCAGTTGCCTGCCTACAGGCGTGTGTGTGAGGCCTATTGCATCTAGTCTGCCAACTTTTACCAGTGCACAGTGACACTCATATCTAGTGCAACTGTAGTGTGCAGTGAAATAAAAGAACCCTTTTTTTACTGTAATCGATTGAATATCAGTTGCCTGCCTACAGGCGTGTGTGTGAGGCCTATTGCATCTAGTCTGCCAACTTTTGCCAGTGCACAGTGACACTCATATCTAGTGCAACCGTAGTGTGCAGTGAAATAAAAGAACCCTTTCTTTACTGTAATCGATTGAATATCAATTGCCTGCCTACAGGCGTGTGTGTGAGACCTATTGCATCTAGGCTGCCAACTTTTGCCAGTGCACAGTGACACTCATATCTAGTGCAACCGTAGTGTGCAGTGAAATAAAACAACCCTTTTTTTACTGTAATCGATTGAATATCAGTTGCTTGCCTACAGGCATGTGTGTGAGGCCTATTGCATCTAGGCTGCCAACTTTTGCCAGTGTACAGTGACACTCATATCTAGTGCTACCGTAGTGTGCAGTGAAATAAAACAACCCTTTTTTGACTGTAATCGATTGAATATCAGTTGCCGGCCTACAGGCGTGTGTGTGAGGCCTATTGCATCTAGTCTGCCAACTTTTGCCAGTGCACAGTGACACTTATATCTAGTGCAACCGTAGTGTGCAGTGAAATAAAACAACCCTTTTTTTACTGTAATCGATTGAATATCAGTTACCTGCATACAGGCGTGTGTGTGTGGCCTTTTGCATCTAGTCTGCCAACTTTTGCAGGTGCACAGTGACACTCATATCTACTGCAACCGTAGTGTGCAGTTAAATAAAAGAACAATTTCTTTACTGTAATCGATTGAATATCAGTTGCCTGCCTACAGGCGTGTGTGTGAGGCCTATTGCATCTAGTCTGCCAACTTTTGCCAGTGCACAGTGACACTCATATCTAGTGCAACCGTAGTGTGCACTGAAATAAAAGAACCCTTTTTTTACTGTAATCGATTGAATATCAGTTGCCTGCCTACAGGCGTGTGTGTGGGGCCTATTGCATCTAGTCTGCCAACTTTTGCCAGTGCACAGTGACACTCATATCTAGTGCAACCGTAGTGTGCAGTGAAATAAAACAACCCTTTTTCGACTGTAATCGATTGAATATCAGTTGCCTGCCTACAGGCGTGTGTGTAAGGCCTATTGCATCTAGTCTTCCAACTTTTGCCAGTGCAAAGTGACACTCATATCTATTGCAACCGTAGTGTGCAGTGAAATAAAACAACCCTTTTTAGACTGTAATAAAAGAACCCTTTTTTTACTGTAATCGATTGAATATCAGTTGCCTGCCTACAGGCGTGTGTGTGGGGCCTATTGCATCTAGTCTGCCAACTTTTGCCAGTGCACAGTGACACTCATATCTAGTGCAACCGTAGTGTACAGGCGTGTGTGTGAGGCCTATTGCATCTAGTCTGCCAACTTTTCCCCGTGCACAGTGACACTCATATCTAGTGCAACCGTAGTGTACAGTGAAATAAAAGAACACTTTTTTTTCTGTAATCGATTGAATATCAGTTGCCTGCCTACAGGCGTGTGTGTGAGGCCTATTGCATCTAGTCTGCCAACTTTTCCCCGTGCACAGTGACACTCATATCTAGTGCAACCGTAGTGTACAGTGAAATAAAAGAACCCTTTTTTTTCTGTAATCGATTGAATATCAGTTGCCTGCCTACAGGCGTGTGTGTGAGGCCTATTGCATCTAGTCTGCCAACTTTTGCCAGTGCACAGTGACACTCATATCTAGTGCAACCGTAGTGTGCAGTGAAATAAAACAACCCTTTTTTGACTGTAAACGATTGAATATCAGTTGCCTGCCTACAGGCGTGTGTGTGAGGCCTATTGCATCTAGTCTGCCAACTTTTACCAGTGCACCGTGACACTCATATCTAGTGCAACCGTAGTATGCAGTGAAATAAAACAACCCTTTTTTGACTTTAAACGATTGAATATCAGTTGCCTGCCTACAGGCGTGTGTGTGAGGCCTATTGCATCTAGTCTGCCAACTTTTACCAGTGCACAGTGACACTCATATCTAGTGCACCCGTAGTGTGCAGTGAAATAAAAGAACCCTTTTTTTACTGTAATCGATTGAAAATCAGTTGCCTGTCTACAGGCGTGTGTGTGAGGCCTATTGCATCTAGTCTGCCAACTTTTGCCAGTGCTCAGTAACACTCATATCTAGTGCAACCTTAGTGTACAGTGAAATAAAAGAACCCTTTTTTTTACTGTAATCGATTGCATATCAATTGCCTGCCTACAGGCGTGTGTGTGAGGCCTATTGCATCTAGTCTGCCAACTTTTGCCAGTGCATAGTGACACTCATATCTAGTGCAACCATAGTGTGCAGTGAAATAAAGAACCCTTTTTTTACTGTAATCGATTGAATATCAGTTGCCTGCCTACAGGCGTGTGTGTGAGGCCTATTGCATCTAGTCTGCCAACTTTTGCCAGTGCACAGTGACACTCATATCTAGTGCAACCGTATTCTACAGTGACATTTAAGAACCCTTTTTTTACTGTAATCGATTGAATATCAGTTGCCTGCCTACAGGCGTGTGTGTGAGGCCTACTGCATCTTGTCTGCCAACTTTTGCAAGTGCACAGTGACACTCATATCTAGTGCAACTGTAGTGTGCAGTGAAATAAAACAACCCTTTTTTGACTGTAAACGATTGAATATCAGTTGCCTGCCTACAGGCGTGTGTGTGAGGCCTATTGCATCTAGTCTGCCAACTTTTACCAGTGCACAGTGACACTCATATCTAGTGCAACCGTAGTGTGCAGTGAAATAAAAGAACCCTTTCTTTACTGTAATCGATTGAATATCAATTGCCTGCCTACAGGCGTGTGTGTGAGACCTATTGCATCTAGGCTGCCAACTTTTGCCAGTGCACAGTGACACTCATATCTAGTGCAACCGTAGTGTGCAGTGAAATAAAACAACCCTTTTTTTACTGTAATCGATTGAATATCAGTTGCTTGCCTACAGGCATGTGTGTGAGGCCTATTGCATCTAGGCTGCCAACTTTTGCCGGTGTACAGTGACACTCATATCTAGTGCTACCGTAGTGTGCAGTGAAATAAAACAACCCTTTTTTGACTGTAATCGATTGAATATCAGTTGCCGGCCTACAGGCGTGTGTGTGAGGCCTATTGCATCTAGTCTGCCAACTTTTGCCAGTGCACAGTGACACTTATATCTAGTGCAACCGTAGTGTGCAGTGAAATAAAACAACCCTTTTTTTACTGTAATCGATTGAATATCAGTTACCTGCCTACAGGCGTGTGTGTGTGGCCTTTTGCATCTAGTCTGCCAACTTTTGCAGGTGCACAGTGACACTCATATCTAATGCAACCGTAGTGTGCAGTAAAATAAAAGAACAATTTCTTTACTGTAATCGATTGAATATCAGTTGCCTGCCTACAGGCGTGTGTGTGAGGCCTATTGCATCTAGTCTGCCAACTTTTGCCAGTGCACAGTGACACTCATATCTAGTGCAACCGTAGTGTGCACTGAAATAAAAGAACCCTTTTTTTACTGTAATCGATTGAATATCAGTTGCCTGCCTACAGGCGTGTGTGTGGGGCCTATTGCATCTAGTCTGCCAACTTTTGCCAGTGCACAGTGACACTCATATCTAGTGCAACCGTAGTGTGCAGTGAAATAAAACAACCCTTTTTCGACTGTAATCGATTGAATATCAGTTGCCTGCCTACAGGCGTGTGTGTAAGGCCTATTGCATCTAGTCTTCCAACTTTTGCCAGTGCACAGTGACACTCATATCTAGTGCAACCGTAGTGTGCAGTGAAATAAAACAACCCTTTTTAGACTGTAATAAAAGAACCCTTTTTTTACTGTAATCGATTGAATATCAGTTGCCTGCCTACAGGCGTGTGTGTGGGGCCTATTGCATCTACTCTGCCAACTTTTGCCAGTGCACAGTGACACTCATATCTAGTGCAACTGTAGTGTACAGGCGTGTGTGTGAGGCCTATTGCATCTACTCTGCCAACTTTTGCCAGTGCACAGTGACACTCATATCTAGTGCAACCGTAGTGTACAGTGAAATAAAAGAACACTTTTTTTTCTGTAATCGATTGAATATCAGTTGCCTGCCTACAGGCGTGTGTGTGAGGCCTATTGCATCTAGTCTGCCAACTTTTCCCCGTGCACAGTGACACTCATATCTAGTGCAACCGTAGTGTACAGTGAAATAAAAGAACCCTTTTTTTTCTGTAATCGATTGAATATCAGTTGCCTGCCTACAGGCGTGTGTGTGAGGCCTATTGCATCTAGTCTGCCAACTTTTGCCAGTGCACAGTGACACTCATATCTAGTGCAACCGTAGTGTGCAGTGAAATAAAACAACCCTTTTTTGACTGTAAACGATTGAATATCAGTTGCCTGCCTACAGGCGTGTGTGTGAGGCCTATTGCATCTAGTCTGCCAACTTTTACCAGTGCACCGTGACACTCATATCTAGTGCAACCGTAGTATGCAGTGAAATAAAACAACCCTTTTTTGACTTTAAACGATTGAATATCAGTTGCCTGCCTACAGGCGTGTGTGTGAGGCCTATTGCATCTAGTCTGCCAACTTTTACCAGTGCACAGTGACACTCATATCTAGTGCACCCGTAGTGTGCAGTGAAATAAAAGAACCCTTTTTTTACTGTAATCGATTGAAAATCAGTTGCCTGTCTACAGGCGTGTGTGTGAGGCCTATTGCATCTAGTCTGCCAACTTTTGCCAGTGCTCAGTAACACTCATATCTAGTGCAACCTTAGTGTACAGTGAAATAAAAGAACCCTTTTTTTTACTGTAATCGATTGCATATCAATTGCCTGCCTACAGGCGTGTGTGTGAGGCCTATTGCATCTAGTCTGCCAACTTTTGCCAGTGCACAGTGACACTCATATCTAGTGCAACCATAGTGTGCAGTGAAATAAAGAACCCTTTTTTTACTGTAATCGATTGAATATCAGTAGCCTGCCTAAAGGCGTGTGTGTGAGGCCTTTTGCATCTAGTCTGCCAACTTTTGCCAGTGCACAGTGACACTCATATCTAGTGCAACCGTTTTCTACAGTGACATTTAAGAACCCTTTTTTTACTGTAATCGATTGAATATCAGTTGCCTGCCTACAGGCGTTTGTGTGAGGCCTACTGCATCTTGTCTGCCAACTTTTGCAAGTGCACAGTGACACTCATATCTAGTGCAACTGTAGTGTGCAGTGAAATAAAACAACCCTTTTTTGACTGTAAACGATTGAATATCAGTTGCCTGCCTACAGGCGTGTGTGTGAGGCCTATTGCATCTAGTCTGCCAACTTTTACCAGTGCACAGTGACACTCATATCTAGTGCAACCGTACTGTGCATTGAAATAAAAGAACCCTTTTTTACTGTAATCGATTGAATATCAGTTGCCTATCTACAGGCGTGTGTGTAAGGCCTATTGCATCTAGTCTGCCAACTGTTGCCAGTGCACAGTGACACTCATATCTAGTGCAACCGTAGTGTACAGTGAAATAAAAGAACCCTTTTTTTACTGTAATCGATTGCATATCAATTGCCTGCCTACAGGCGTGTGTGTGAGGCCTATTGCATCTAGTCTGCCAACTGTTGCCAGTGCACAGTGACACTCATATCTAGTGCAACCGTAGTGTACAGTGAAATAAAAGAACCCTTTTTTTACTGTAATCGATTGCATATCAATTGCCTGCCTACAGGCGTGTGTGTGAGGCCTACTGCATCTAGTCTGCCAACTTTTGCCAGTGCACAGTTACACTCATATCTAGTGCAACCGTAGTGTGCAGTGAAATAAAACAACCCTTTTTTGACTGTAAACGATTGAATATCAGTTGCCTGCCTACAGGCGTGTGTGTGAGGCCTATTGCATCTAGTCTGCCAACTTTTACCAGTGCACAGTGACACTCATATCTAGTGCAACCGTAGTATGCAGTGAAATAAAAGAACCCTTTTTTTACTGTAATCGATTGAATATCAGTTGCCTGCCTACAGGCGTGTGTGTGAAGCCTATTGCATCTACTCTGCCAACTTTTGCCAGTGCACAGTGACACTCATATCTGGTGTCACAGTAGCTTGCACTCATAGTACCACTAATCGCAAAAAAAAATGACAGGCAGAGGCAGGCCACCCCGCAGGGGCCGTCGTGGTCGTGGTGCTGTGATTCCCTTTGGCCCTAGAATAATGCCCAGTTTTCAGAGGCAACGTACCCTGAACTTGAACAGTTCTGAGGACATGGTTGACTGTCTAACACAGGACACCCAATCTTCTACAGCTTCCGCTCGGAACCTAGATGAACCATCCTCCTCCAGCTTAGCTTCGGGCACCTCTCCAGTTACCACTCGGCCGCCTGCCTCCACCACCAACACTAGCACCACAGCCGCTTCACTTGATCCGTCAGCAGAGTTATTTACACATCCGTTGGAAGAAATGAGTGATGCACAAACATTCGTGCCAGAGATTGTAGATAACAGGGATATGTCCCAGTCAGGCAGCATTACACACATGGACGTACAGTCTGATGATGATGATGATGATGTTGTACCCGGTGCTGCTTCCTTTGTTGAGTTGCCAGATACAAGTGAAGCAGATGATGATGACGATACGTCCATGGATGTCACGTGGGTGCCCGCTATAAGAGAAGAAGAACAGGAGGGAAGTTCAGATGGGGAGACAGAGAGAAGGAGGAGACGAGTTGGAAGCAGTGGGAGGTCGTCGAAAGTAGCTAGTGGCACAGTCAGACAGCATGCATCGGCACCCAGGATAAGCCAGACAGCACGCCAGTCAACGCATGCTGTTGCCACCACCGGAATGCTGTCATTGCAGAGCTCAGCAGTGTGGCAATTTTTTCGTGTGGCTGCCTGTGACAAAAGTGATGCCATTTGCAACCTGTGCCAAAAGAAACTGAGTCGTGGGAAGTCCAACACCCACCTAGGTACAACTTCTTCGCGAAGGCACATGATATCACA
Source organism: Discoglossus pictus (assembly GCA_027410445.1). NCBI lineage: Eukaryota > Metazoa > Chordata > Amphibia > Anura > Alytidae > Discoglossus > Discoglossus pictus. Next base: position 43,186,527 of record CM050173.1, read on the forward strand.
TCACAAACGCCTATGGGATCAACACATGAGTACAAGCAGCACACAAAGTCAAAGCCGCCATCCTCCACCTGGTCCAGCATCTTCAGCCACATCAACCACTGCTGCACTGCTTTTCTCCTCTGAACCATCCGCCACTCCGTGTCTCGCCCTGAGCAGTCCCTGCTCATCTGCCCACAGTCAGGTGTCTGTCAAGGACATGTTTGATCGTAAGAAGCCAATGTCACAAAGTCACCCCCTTGCCCGGCAACTGACAGCTGGCTTGTCTGAACTCTTAGCCCGCCAGCTTTTACCATACAAGCTGGTGGAGTCTGAGGCATTCAAAAAATGTTTAGCTATTCGGACAATGCAGTGGAAGGTACCCGGACGAAATGTCTTTACACAAAAGGCAATCCCCAACCTGTACTCGATTGTGCAAAAGGAAGTAATGGCATCTTTAGCACACAGTGTTGGGGCAAGGGTCCATCTGACCACTGATACCTGGTCTGCAAAGCATGGTCAGGGCAGGTATATCACCTACACTGCGCATTGGGTAAACCTGGTGACGGCTGCCAAGCATGGAATACATGGCTCTGCAGAGGAGTTGGGGACACCGCCAACGACTTGCAGGCAGGTCTGCTGCCACCTCCTCTACTCCTTCTACTCCATCCTCTTCCATAACCTCCTCGGCTGTGTCCTCTTCTGCTGCTGCTATGTCTTGCTCCACATCAACGGCATCCCCCCAGCTCCACAGGTAATATTCCACATCCCGGATACGGCAGTGTCACGCCGTCTTGGGGTTGACTTCCCTGAAAGCAGAGAGTCACACCGGACCAGCACTCCTGTCCGCCCTGAACGCACAGGTGGATCAGTGGCTGACTCCGCACCAACTGGAGATCGGCAAAGTGGTTTGTGACAATGGAAGAAATTTGTTGGCGCCATTGAATTTGGGGAAGTTGACACAGGTGCCGTGCATGGCACATGTGTGTAATCTGATTGTACAACGCTTTGTGCATAAGCACCCAGGCTTACAGGACGTCCTGAAGCAGGCCAGAACGGTGTGTGCCCATTTCAGGCATTCCTACACGGCCATGGCGCACTTTACAGATATCCAGCGGCGAAACAACATGCCAGCGAAGCGCTTGATTTTAGACAGCCCGACACGTTGGAATTCAACACTCCTGATGTTCGACCGCCTGCTCCAACAAGAAAAGGCCGTTATCGAGTATTTGTATGACCGGGGTGCTAGGACAGCCTCTGCGGGGTGCTAGTACAGCCACGTTACTGGACGCTCATGCTCAATGCCTGTAGGCTTATGCGTCCTTTTGAGGAGGTGACAAACCTGGTCAGTCGCACCCAGGGCACCATCAGCGACATCATACCATTTGTTTAATGCCTGGAGCGTGCCCTGCGAAGAGTGCTGGATCAGGCTGTAGATGAGCGTGAAGAGGAAGAGTTGTGGTCACCATCACCACCAAAAACAGCCTTATCAGTATCGCTTGCTGGACCTGCGGCAACGCTGGAAGAGGATTGTGAGGAAGAGGAGTCAGAGGAGGAATGTGGCTTTGAGGAGGAGGAGGAAGACCAACCACAACAGACATCCCAGGGTGCTCGTTGTCACCTATCTGGTACCAGTGGTGTTGTACGTGGCTGGGGGGAAGGACATACCTTCAGTGAGGTCACTGGGGATGAGGAACGGGACATGACTAGCTCAGCATCCAACCTTGTGCAAATGGGGTCTTTCATGCTGTCGTGCCTGTTGAGGGACCCTCGTATAAAGAGGATGAAGGAGAACGACCTGTACTGGGTGTCCACACTACTAGACCCCCGGTATAAGCAGAAAGTGCCTGAAATGTTACCGAATTACCACAAGTCGGAAAGGATGCAGCACTACCAAAATAAATTAAAAAGTATGCTTTACACAGCGTTTAAGGGGGATGTCACAGCACAAAGGCAATCTAACAGCGGAAGAGGTGAACATAATCCTCCTCCTCCAACAACCACGCGGCAAGGAGAAGACGGTCTTCCACAGCGGAGACTGGAGTATCTGTACATAGGACGACAATAAGCTATACGTTCCATAGAGTTGGGCTTTATGGCAGAGTGGCCAGAAGAAAACCATTACTTTCAGCAAAAAACAAAATGGCACATTTTGAGTTTGCGAAAAGGCAAGTGGGAGACTTCCAAAATGTATGGAGGAAGGTGCTCTGGTCTGATGAGACTAAAATTAAACTTTTCTGCCATCAAAGAAAACGATATGTCTGGCGCAAACCCAACACATCACATCACCCAAAGAACACCATCACCATGAAACATGGTGATGGCAGCATCATGCTGTGGAGATGTTATTTAGTAGCCAGGACAGGGAAATTGGTCAGAGTTAAGGGAAAGATGTATCATGCTAAATACAGGGATATTCTTGAGCAAAACCTGTGCCACTCTGTGTGTGATTTGAGGCTAGGACGGAGGTTCACCTTCCAGAAGGACAATGACCCCAAACACACTGCTAAAGAAACACTTGAGTGGTTAAGAGGAAACATGTAAATGTGTTGGAATGGTCTAGTCAAAGCACAGATCTCAATCCAATAGAAAATCTGTGGTCAGACTTAAAGATTGCTGTTCACAAGTGCAAACCATCCAACTTGAAGGAGCTGGAGCAGTTTTGCAAGTAGGAATGGGCAAAAATCCCAGTGGTAAGATGTGGCAAGCTAATACAGACTTATCCAAAGTGACTTGGAGCTGTGATTGCCGCAAAAGGTGTCTCCACAAAATATTGACAAAAGTCAATGTGAAAAGTTATGCACATTGACTTTTTCTGTTATTTTTTCCTATTTGTTGTTTGCTTCAAAATAAGAAAAAAAAACAGCTTCAAAGTTGTGGGCATGTCCTGTAAATGAAATGATGCAAATCCTCAAACAATCCAGGTTAATTACAGGTTGTGAGGCAATAATGCACAAAAAATACCAAGGGGGGTAAAAACTTTTGCAAGGCACTGTAGGTTAAATTGGCAATTAAATTGCAATTAGTGTCTGTGTATAAATAGTCAATGAGTTTGTTAGCTTTCATGTGGATGCACTGAGCATTCTAGATACTGAGCCGTGGGGAGCCGAACTGTCAAAAGATCTGCGTAACAAGATAATAAAACTTAATAAAGATGGAAAAAGATATCCAAAGCCTTGAAAATGCCAGTCAGTTCTATTCAATCACTTATTAAGAAGTGGAAAATTCAGGTAAACCAAGAAAGATTTCAGCCAAACTGCCAGAAAATATGTTAGGAATACAAAGAAAAACACACAGGTAACCTCAGGAGAAATACAGGCTGCTCTGGAAAAAAGACAATTTCCATTCTTCTGCACGAAGGCTGCGCATGGTATGATCTTGAACTTTCCAGCATGACAACGATCTTAAGCACAATGTCAAGTTGATCCTCCAGTGGTTACAGCAGAAAAAGGTGAAGGCTCTGGAGTGGCCATCACAGTCTCCTGACCTTAATATCATCAAGCCACTCTGGGGAGATCTCAAATGTGCGTTTCATGCAAGACGATCAAAGACTTTGCATGACTGGAGGCATTTTACCAAGATGAATGGGCAGCTATACCACCTGCAAGAATTATGGGCCTCATAAACAACTATTACAAAAGACTTCATGCTGTCATTGATGCCCAAGGAAGCAATACACAGTACTAAGAACTAAGGGTATGTAAACGTTCATGGCCACTTGGGTGATTTCTGTTATCATTATGATTTAAAAGGGAGCCAAACAAATATGTTATAATAAATGGCTTCATATGATCACCATCTTTCAATAAAAGAAATATATTTTTGCATAATCAGTCATATTTTCAAAATAAATGCCAAAATGTCACAATTTCTGCCAGGGTATGAAAACTTTTGAGCACAACTGTATATGTATGTGTCCTCTGCTGTCAAATCTCTGTGGTCACAGTAGCGTTAGGGTGAGACTGATATGAGATCCCAAACACTCTTTGCTGCACTGTTATTTGTTTCCCCTCTCTAGCAGGCTATGAGCTGACTTCTCCATTTATGAGAAGTAAGATTAACAGGACATTGTGCTAGCCATTTCAATCCATGTTGAACCTTTCCTGAGTTAATCAGCTTTTTCTGATGTATTATGCAAATGAGAGGCTTACGCATACTAATTAATGGTTTGCATATACTAATTAGGATTAGAGTTTGCATGTCTGTAATGACAAAACAATGCTCATTTAAGATTATCATGCTTTTCAAGCACTCAGACACTCAAATCAGGAGGGCTATTTTCAATGCTGAATATGTTAAAAAATAATTTACTGTGGAGAAAAACAGCTAGTACAATGTGTATACCTTCCTATTGAGATGACAGTGTCTCACAGAGGAAAAGTGGACACAGCTCTACATGTTGGGACAAAAAACTGGGCAGTTGTAAGGCTTGCCTTTTGTAGAACTAGTTTTGATCATGTGAAATAAATTGTAGAAAGCAATACATAAATAACTATTATCTGTTATTTGCAATTGTCTGTACTGTGGGATTAGTTAGTTCATTTCCATTCTAGAATTCTCACATATGAGGTTGACTACATTGTACGTTGCACTTTCGTTTAATCCCACTGTAAGTATCATAAAAATGTCAGAGTTCTCAACAGAACTGAATGAAAATTGTATTCGCATCCAAGGTTGTTCACAGGTGACTTATAAAGCACTCGATTTGGTACAGACAAATTGATGCTACTGTTAAAGCAAAATTGAATTTAATAAGTCTGTATTTTTTTCCTTTATAAAATATGTTGCTTATAATTAAGTGAAGTTCTTCAAAACAGCACATTACAAATATGTGAATTAAAAGAGCATTATAGAGTTGGGAAACTCCATATGTTTGTGAAGTTTGTAACAACATTAGTAAATATGTAATCTTGGCCTAAAGGATGTCATGTCTTCCACAAGTTCTGCTTGTCAACGTTTCATAATATTATTATCTACTAGTAAATTGCCTTTTAAAAATGCTGAGAATAAAATTTTAAGTGTGGCAATGCTGTTTGCCACACAATGTGAACACCTTCGGCACCAAATGTGACTAATTTCCCCCCTCCTCTCCTTCCCTTGTATCTCCCCCCTCTCCGTCCCTTGTGTCTCATTTCCCCCCTCCTCTCCCTCCCTTGTGTCTCCTTCCCCCCCTACTCTGCCTCCCTTGTGACTCCCTCCCCCCCTCTGCCTCCCTTGTGTTTCCTTTCCCCCTCATCCCCCCCTGTGTCTCCTTTTCCCTCTCCTCTGCCTCCCTTGTATCTCCTTTCCCCCTCCTCTCCCTCCCTCGTGTCTCCTTTTCCCCCACCTCTCCCTTTCCGTGTGTCTCATTTTTCACCACCTCTTCCTCCCTTGTATCTCCTTTCCCCGTCCTCTCCCCCCTTGTGTCTCCTTTTCCCTCTCCTCTGCCTCCCTTGTATCTCCTTTCCCCTCCTCTCTCTCCCTTGTGTCTCCTTTTCCCCCTCCTCTCCCTCGAGTCTCATCCTCCTTCTCCCTTTCCCCTCTTATGCTCCCTAATTCCCCCTCTCTAAAAACCTCCCTATCCCCTTTCCCCATCTTCTGCATGTGTCCGGAACCGGCATATGCTAATGACGTGACACACATCAGATGTCACGTAATTAGCATATGCCGGTACGGTCATAGCAAGAAGATGTGCTGCAGCAGCAGGAGCTCAGCGGATCAAGTTAAGAAGAGAGGAGAGAGGAGAAAGGAGATAGGGAGGTTTTTGGAGAGGGGGAAGGAGGGAGGATAAGGGGTTTAGGAGGGAGGAGGAGGATTGCGGCCTTCACTGCAGGAAAAGTCCAACGGGCCTGAGCGCGAAAGTCACGAGGGCCAAGGGGGTTAGGAGGGAGGAGGAGGAGGATTACGCCCCTCACTGCAGGTGAAGGCCGCGGGCCTGAGCGGCGAAGCACTAGTATTGCTGTCAGTATTACACATTTTTTAACTAGGCTAAATAAAAAATGTCATCCCCTTGATGTAATTATGATGCACAGTTTATACTTCATTTACTTTTGAGAAGTCCCCAGAATAACAGATTCTCACCTCTGCAGTCTCTATCTTTCCTGCTTTCTGTCTTAATAGCTGACATGTTATTTGCTAGTGACACAAAGCAATACTCACAGGGAGGGTCATCACACTACCACTGCAGTGTTGCTACATGGATATACACAGCATGTCATATTTACTATCTTTTAAAAATCTCTGAAATGCCCCCCCCCCACCCTATTGTTCTGAAAGTGTATTCTGATTATACAGTGGAGTTTCAAATTTACTTCTATGACAGTAGACTTATTTATTAAAATGTAAATATACCTTGGAGTATTTATTCACTTCAGTTCACCTCAATATGCCACTACCATTTGTAATTGCAATCAGCAAATCTGTCAAGTGATGTACATGAATTCAGCAGTAGCCAACAGATTCGTATTTAAGTGGTGGATCTCCTGCTGTTACAGATGATGTATTTGATGGTTTACAAAATATATATAGGTATGGTTATGTTTATATATGTATGTAGGTGCTGTAGGCGCTCATCGTGAGGCCCGTAGGACTTAGGCTGCAATGAATGCTGATGGCACTCATTGCAGGGCTCACGATAAGCGCCTGTGGTGCTCATCTCGAGGCCCGAAGGACTTAGGCTGGCAGGGATTACAATGAGCGCCGCAGGACCAAAGCCCGTAAATGCAACTGTGGCCCTCGCAAGCCGAGGCCCACAGTTGCGGGGCTGCACTGCATTACGAATTTAATGGCCGAACCACGGAACTGGAAAGAACAGCAAAAAAACAAACAAATATGTCTCAAAATAGCTTACACACTCACACATAGCACAGGGGAGAGCCAGGGAGCCTGTGAGTGAGGTTGCAAGTTAATTTGCGTCATATTTGTCCTTTTTTTACGATCGAAAATCGATGACAAGAGAAACAAAAATGGCGACTGAAAAAACGTAACAGGATGAAAACGAGGCAGTAAAAAAGAGCCCCAAGCCAGTAACACTTAATGCAATCCAGTAACACTTAACCCAAGCCAGTAACACTTAACCTAAGACAGTAACACTCATTGCAAGGCCACTAAACTACACAGGGGGGAGAGGCTTGCCATGAGTGCCGAAGGTGATTGCAAAGCAGGAAAGTTGCTGCTTGGCAAAAACAGCTCATCTCGAGGCCTACAAAGTACACGGGGAGAGACAGAGGCAGAGATATGGAAGAGTCCTGGAGGACAGATATGTGAGCCTTAGGCCTGATAGAGGCATTTGCCCAATCCAGTCCTACAGGTTTTAAAAAGGCTCTATTATATCACAATGTGGCTGAGGCAGTGAACAGGCTGGGGCAGTCTGTGAAAAGTCAGTTGTAGCCCAGATCTCAGAGGAGGTGTGCAGCAGTAGAGACAGAGAGAGCTACCCAGAGGGACTGTTGGAATTGTACTGGAGCTGCAGAATTTGGAGACAAAGATCCAGAGAGTCTAAAGTGGGGAAGCTGTCAAGCAATGACTACAGAGCAGGATCCATGGACTTAAGAAGACAGAGGCAATTACTCTAAGGATACAGTTTATTGGGAGTAGATAGTGGATAGTGATAGTTAGGAAACTGCTCAGAGAGTAAGGCAGTGCTCTGAAAGAGCTAGGCCTATTTATTTATCATTTTATTTATTTTACCTTTTAGGCCCTGCATAAAAAGTATTAAAAGTTTTGAAATGCATTTAATGACCTCCAATGTTCCTCCATCAGAAGAGTCAAAAAATAGGGCATTGACCACAAGGAGATGGTTGCTTTGCCACAGTATGTATAGTAGATAAATAGTACATTTGTGTTAACATTTGAATGTATAAAACAAGTTAAAAAAATGTGCTTCTTGCTCAGAATTCCAAGAAATATAGTTATTACACTGCATTCTGGGAAGCTTAGCAGGGAAAAGCAAATGTGCCCACAAATGCTTTGTTCTTCTACCCATAGATATTTTAAACATGGCTTCCTTTAACTTTATGCCCGCTGCATTATCTCTTTGCCCTCTCTCCCTCCCCTGTTTTTTCCCTTTATCTCCATCCCCTGTGTCTCCCACCCTCTAACCCCTGTGTCTCTTTCCACCCCACTTCCTCCCTTGTGTCTCTTTACACCCTCTACCCCCCTCTCTCACCCCTGTGTCTCTCTACCCCCCACTCCCTTCCCTGTGTCTCTTTCCACCCTCTCCCCCTTCTACCTTTCTTCCCCCTCTCTATCCTCTCCTCTGTTTGCATTTACGGGTGTGAAATTCGCGGGCTTGGGAAATTCAATCAGTTACATATAAAATTAGCTTGCCTGAGGTGTCTGAGGTTGTAAGCTGTTTTTTAAATTAACTGGCGTCTTTTGGTGGTCTCCCAATGGCTTCCGAGTCTCGGGCTGTAAATAAATGGGGGCCGTAAAATCCGTATTTTTTTTTAAGCCTGTAACTCTTAAGCCATTTTGAGCCTCTCCCCCCCCCTCAAGACAGTCACGTACAGCCCTCACTTACGGGCCTTGTCTTTGTCTCTCTCTGTCTTGTATGTCTCGCTCTCATTTATTTCTCTCTGACCTGTCTCTCTCGCTCCTGGTGCGCTCTCTGTCTCTCTCTGTATGCTCTCGCTCTCTGTGAGCTCTTTCTGTGCACTCTCTCTCTCTGTGCTCTTTTTCTTTCTTTGTGCTCTCTGCAATCTCTCTGTGCACTTTCTGTCTGTGTACGCTCTCTCTCTGTGCTTTCTGTCTGTGCACTCATTCTCTTTGTCTGTGTACTCTCTCTTTGTCTGTGCACTCTCTCTATGCAATCTCTCTGTGCACTCTCTCTCTCTGCACTCTCTCTCTCTCTGTGCTCTCTCTCACTCTTTGTGTGCACGGTCTGTGCGTTCTCTCTTTCTGTGCGCTCTCTCACTGTGCACTCTCTCTTTCTGCACTCTCCCTCTGTCTGTGCTCTCTAATTCTGTCTGCGATCTCCATCTCTCACTGTTTGTGTGGGCGCTGTCTTTGTGCACTCTCTCTCTTTGTACCCCTCCCTCTCTGTGTTGATCTCTGTACGCTCTCTGTGTGTGCACCCTCTCTCTCTGTGCACTGTCTCTCTGGCTCTTTTTCTCTGTGTGCGCTCTCGGTCTGTGCCCTTTTTCTGTCTGTGCACTATTGCTCTCTGTGTGTGCTGTCTGTTTGTGATCTCTCTGTCTGTACACTCTCTCTGCTCTCTGTCATTGCACTCTCTCTCTGTGCCCTCTTTTCTGTGCACTCTCTCTGTTGACTCTGTCTGTGTACTTTACCTCACTCTCTCTGTGAGCTGTCTGTTTGTGCTCTGTCTCTGTACCCCTCCCTCTCTGTGTCGATTTCTGTGCACTCTCTTTGTGTCCATCTCTCTCTCTGTGCTCTCTCTGTCTCTGCTCTCTGTCTGTGCTCTCTCTCTCTCTGTGCGCTCTCTCTCTCACTCTTGGTGTGTGTTGTATGTGGGTACTCTCTCTCTGTCAATCTCTGTGAGCTCTCTGTGTGTATGCTCTCTTTGTGCACTCTCTCTTTCTCTCTTTCTCTCTCTGTGCTCTCTCTCTATGTGCGCTCTCTATGTGCACTCTCTCTGTCTGTGCGCTCTCTCTTGCTCTCTGTGTGCGCTGTCTGTGTGTGATCTCTCTGTCTGTGTGTCCTCTGCCTCTGTACCCCTCCCTCTCTGTGTATTGATCTCTGTGTCTCTGTCTCTCTGTGTGCTCTCTGTCTCTGTTCTCTGTGCACTCTCTTTCTCTCTGTGCGCTGTCTGTGTTCTCTCTTGCTCTCTGTGTGAGCTGTCTGTGTGTGATCTCTCTCCCTGTGCACTCTCTGTCTGTGCTCTCTCTCTCTCTTGCTCTTTGTGTGCTGTCTGTGTGCTCTCTCTCTCTCTGTACCCCTCCCTCGCTGTGTCGATCTCTGTGTGCATGTTTGTGCACTCTCCCTCTGTCTGTGCTCTCTCATTCTGTCTGCAATCTCTATCCCTCACTGTTTGTGTGGGCGCTGTCTTTGTGCACTCTCTCTCTCTTTGTAACCCTCCCTCTCTGTGTTGATCTCTGTATGCTCTCTGTCTGTGCACTCTCTCTCTCTGTGCACCCTCTGTCTGAGCTCTCTCTCGCTCTTTGTGTGCTGTCTGTGTGCTCTCTCTCTATGTATCCCTCCCTGTCTGTTTCGATCTCTGTGTGCTCTCTGCGTATGCGCTTTCTCTAGCTGCGCTCTGTGTGCACTGCTGTCTGTGTGTGCTCTCTGTGTGCACTCTCTGTCTCTGTACCCCTCCCTATCTTTGTCAATCTCTGTACGCTCTCTGTCTGTGCGCTCTCTCTGCTTTCTATCTGTGCACTCTCTCTATGTGCACTTTGTCTGTGCACTCTCTCTCTGTACACTCTATCTCTGTGCTCTGTCTTTGTGTGCCCTCTCTGTCTTTGTGTGCTCTTGCTCTGTAATTCTCACTCTCTGTACCACTCCCTCTCTGTGCCTGTCTCTCTCTGTACCTTTCTCTCTCATTATGTACCTATCTCTCTCACTCTGTACCTGTCTTTCTCTGAAATGCAAAAGGCCACCAGCTTCTGTTAAGATCAGGTTTTAGGCCCAGCCCCCACTTCCATCATAGCTGAGCCCCATTGATGATGTCAGCGTTACCAAAATATATATATATCGTACCTTGCAAAAGTATTCACCCCCCTTGACTTTTTACCTATTTTGTTACATTACAGCCTTAAGTTCAATGTTTTGTTAATCTGAATTTTATGTGATGGATCATAAGCTGGTGAAGTGAAATTAGAAAAATATATAAATAAAAACAATTTCTTAGAAATAGAAAACAGAAAATTGGCATGCGCGTATGTATTCACCCCCTTTGTTATGAAGCCCATAAAAAGCTTGGGTGCAACCAATTACCTTCAGAAGTCACATAATTTGTGAAATGATGTCCACCTGTGTGCAATCTAAGTGTCACATGATCTGTAATTACATATACCTTTTTTGAAAGGCCCCAGAGGCTGCAACACCTAAGCAAGAGGCACCACTAACCAAATACTGCCATTAAGACCAAGTAACTCTCCAAACAAGTAAGGGACAATGTTGTTGAGAAGTACATGTCAGGGTTAGGTTATACACAAAATATCCAAATCTTTGATGATCCCCAGGAGCACCATCAAATCATAAGCAAATGGAAAGAACATGGCACAACAGCAAATCTGCCAAGAGACGTCCGTCCACAAAAACTCACGGACCGGGCAAGGGCATTAATCAGAGAGACAGCACAGAGACCTAGGGTAACCCTGGAGGAGCTGCAGAGTTCCACATCAGAGTCTGGAATATCTGTACATAGGATGATAATAAGCCGTACGCTCCATAGAGTTGGGCTTTATGGCACTGGCCAGGAGAAAGACATTACTTTCAGCAAAAAACAAAATGTGCCATTTTGAGTTTGCGAAAAGGCATGTGGGAGACTCCCAAAATGTATGGAGGAAGGTGCTCTGGTCTGATGAGACTAAAATTGAACTTTTCGACCATCAAAAAAAATGTTATGTCTGGTGCAAACCAAACACATCACATCCCCCAACAAACACCAACCCCACAGTGAATTATGGTGGTAGTAGCACCATGCTGTGGGGATGTTTTACAGCAGCCGGAACTGGGAAACTGGTCAGAGTTGATGGAAAGATGGATGGTGCTAAATACAGGGATATTCTTGAGCAAAACCTGTATCACTCTGTGTGTGATTTGAGGCTAGGACGGAGGTTAAACTTCCAGCAGGACAATGAGCCCAAACACACTGCTAAAGCAACACTTGAGTGGTTTAAGGGGAAACATGTAAATGTGTTGTAATGGCCTAGTCAAAGCCCAGACCTCAATCCAATAGAAAATCTGTGGTCAGACTTAAATATTGCTGTTCACAAGCGCACACCATCCAACTTGAAGGAGCTGGAGCAGTTTTGCAAGTAGGAATTGGCAAAAATCCCAGTGGTAAGATGTGGCAAGCTCATTGAGACTTATCCAAAGCCACTTGGAGCTGTGGTTGCTGCAAAAGGTGGCTCAACAAAGTATTGACTTTAGGGTGGTGAATAGTTATGCACATTACCTTTATTTTGTCCTATTTGTAGTTTGCTTCACAAAAAAAAAAAAAACTGCTTCAAAGTTGTGGGCATGTGAGGCAACAAAACACGAAAATTGCAAAGGGGGTAGAATACTTGCAAGGCACTGTGTATATAATTAGATTGGTATATTATTATTATTATTATTATTATTATTAGTAGTAGTAGTAGTAGTAGTAGTATTAATAATTATAATAATAATAATAACAATAATAATAATAATACTATAAATGTATAACATATATAAACATTCATATTTATTATTATATTCTTATGATATTCTTAATATTTAATTCCAGCAGCTTAAGAAAATAAATATAATATTTTGCTGGTTTATTAATAAGCATTTTTTTAAATAATTTTTATTAAGGAAATAAGGATAATATATTAAACAAAAAGCATCAAAAGCAAAACATAAACAGTAAAGGTACATCACTTTAGATATTACCGTTTTAACTTACAAATACAGTATACTGCATATTCACGTACGTGTAAGAGCATCCTTAATCAAAGGAAAAAAGAGAATAGCAGAGACTAGAGAAAAAGAAGAAAAGAGAATAAAAGAAAAAGAAAAAAAAGGGTTAGAAGGAGTGGAATATATAGCCATAGTTGCCCTTTTTTTTATTGTACTGAGTGGCATCTAGCTGTGTTCGCTACTTAATAAATATTGCTGTGTATGTAGGGTGGTCTATTGCCTTTTGTAGTGGATGGTAGTGGATGCTTGATAAATCTGGGCTTTTGTTTCTTCTTCACACAATTCAAAGTTTTATGTCATATAATTAAATAACATGGTATTTGCAGTGGGGACGAGAGGTTGGAGGGCTCTGGTAAAAAATATTTGGAGGGCTCACCTTGGCCCATTAGGGTGTCAATAAAAAGCCAAAATTTTAAACATATAGTGAAATCAACCCTAATGTGTTCACATCATCTTTCAATAAAAATAATGATCTGACCTCCTTCCCTAATAAATAATGAGTCCCCCTTTACAACAAACCGGTGCCAATTTAATTACAATATGATTAGCAGAGGATTATCAGCCCCATTAAATTCCATCCTCGTAGATTCAGACCCCCATAAGCCCTTAATTAACCCTGTCACTCATGGGGGTCAACACAGACCCTCAGAAGCCCTTAATTAACCCCATCACTCATGGGGGTCAATACGGACCCCCCTGAAGCCCTTAATTAAATCTGTCACTCATGGGGGTCAATACAGACCCCCATAAGCCCTTAATTAACGCTGTCACTCATGGGAGTGAATATAGACCCCCAGAAGCCCTTAATTAACAATGTCACTCATGGGGGTCAATACAGACCCCCATAAGTCCTTAATTGACCCTGTCCCTCATGGGGATCAATACAGAGCCCCATGAGCCCTTAATTAACTCTATAACTCATGGGGTTCTATACAGAGCCCAATGAGACTATAATTAACCCCCTCAGTCCAATAGGTTAACCCTACAAGTGCCATGAGGGTCCTCCAGGGCCCTCATGACAAAGACTAAGCACTACACTACACTATTAACCCTAGCTATACACCATTAGACCCTTAACCCTAATTATACCCCATTAACCCATACTAAAACCTATCTAACCCTAACTGGCCATATCTAACCCTATCTAGACCTAATAACCCTTACTGGGCCTATCTAACCCTTACTGTGCCAATCTAACCCAAACTGGGCCTATTTAAACCTGTCTGGACCTAATAACCCTAACTGGACCTACAGTATTTAATCCTATCTAGCCCTATTTAATCATATCACTTATGGGGGTCTATACAGCCACTATTTAACCCAATTAGTCCCATAAGGGTCTATGAGAAGCATATTATTAACCCCATAAGTTCCACGAGGGTCCTCCAGGTCCCTCATGACACTAAGTACAAACACTACACTACACTATCCCATGCATTAAACTACTAAATCTAAACTAACCCACCTCTACCCTAACCTATTAACCTACCTAACAATACCTACCTAACCAATATTAACCCCCCCACCCCACTAATTACAGAAAATACAAAACCTGTTACAAAAAATAAAAAAGGACATTACAACCACCCCCTCACTACAAAAAAGAAAAAAGAAAATCACAACCCCCAATACAAAAAATAAAAAAAACTGATTACACACCTGCAAAGAAAAAGGCATACACAAATATACATAACATTACAGTAATAATAACATTATAAATATACCCCTAACTACAATACATTTCCCCCTATGTAGACATCACCCCTATCTATACATAACCCCCTATCTATACATTACCCCCTATCTATATAATACCCAATAAATCTAAGCTAAAATAGAATAAATAAAACCACTTACCTATGCAGATGTCCCTTCAGATTGCACCCTCTAAGAAAAAAAGAAGCATCAGATTAGTACAAAATTAAACATTCCATATACCGTATTTTTCGCCCTATAAGACGCACCGGCAGATAAGACGCACCTAGTTTTTAGATGAGGAAAACAAGAAGAAAAAAAATCTGAATCAAACACAAATACACTCAAACACAAATACACTTTACACACAGATACACACCTACATTACACACAAATATATATATATATATATATATATATATATATATATAGATACACATACATACATATACATACACACATAAATATACATACACATACATACATACATATATACACACACATACATACACACACACACACATACATACACACACACACACACACATACACATACATATCCATATACTGCAGCATTTGGGAGCCATTGACCCTCCCTGACCCTCCTGATCCTCCCTGACCCTCCTGATCCTCCCTGACCCCCCTGATCCTCACCTTTATAGATACACATACATACATATACATACACATACATACATATATACACACACATACACACACACATACATACACACACACATACATACACACACACACACACACATACACATACATATCCATATACTGCAGCATTTGGGAGCCCTTGACCCTCCCTGACCCTCCTGATCCTCCCTGACCCCCCTGATCCTCACCTTCCTTCTGATCTCTGCCATCTTGATCTCACCCCAGCGCTTCCTACCAGCACTCCACGTGTACTGCAGCGTTGCGTGTGTGACGTCACTAGGACGCACCGGCCGACGCGATGCTGGTAGGAAGCGCTGGGGTGAAATCAAGAGGACAGAGGCAGTCTGAAAAGGTATATTCGCCGTATAAGACGCACCAACTTTCCTCCCCCAGTTTTGGGGAAGAAAAAGTGCGTCTTATACGGCGAAAAATACGGTAATAAATAACTATTACAAATACAATATTAAACTTACCTTTCCACCATGTCCCCGTCCATCTTCTTCTGTTCTCTGGCTCGGCCCCTGGAAAAAAGATACATCACATCAGTATAACACATAAAACACAAATACACCAAACATAACATAAAACATAAACATAAATAATCAATAAACATTATAAATTGAAAATGTACCTGTCCGCGATGTCCCCTGCTTTCTCCTCTTCTGCCCCGGCTTGGCCCTGGATAAATCCACAATCTAAAATTATTTTTTTTAAAAACTAACGGAGCTCCGCACTTGCGCACTGGCGCCTTCTGATTGGCTGAAAAGGCAGTCAATCAAATTTCATCCCTATATCCCATTCTGATTGGCTGAAGGAACTGTCAATCTTTTTTAAACCAATCAGAAGGCACTATTGCATTCAGTCAATCACAATGCGATACACCCCCACAGTGTGATTGGCTGAAGGCATATGCACCTCCTGATTGGCTGTAGTCTGATTGACAGTGACAACAGCCAATCAGATTTGCAGATGCCTTCATCCAATCACCCCATGGGGGTGTATCCCATTGTGATTGGCTGAATGCAATAGGGTCTGATTTTTTATTTTTGGCAACATAGGTTGTTGTTTTTTTGGTAACCAAGTTTTTTAAATTTTTACCTTTGATTATTTTATTTTGTGTAATTAGTGGGGTGGTGGTTTAATAGGGGATAGGTAGGTAGTGTAAGGTAGGTATGGGTTAATAGTTTAGGGTAGAGGTGGGTTAGTGTAGATTTAGTGGTTTAGTGGGTGGAATAGTGTAGTGTAGTGTTTGTACTTATGGCACTTATGGGGAACCTCATGGCACTTAGGGGGTTAATAATATGCTTCTCATTGTCCTATGAGAGACTTCATAGACCCTTATGGGACTAATTGGGTTAAATCGAGGCTTATGGGGGTCTGTATAGACTACCATAAGTGATGGGATTAAAGAGGGCTAGATGGGGTTAAATAGGTCCAGTTAGGGTTATTAGGTCCAGATAGGTTTAAATAGGCCCAGTTTGGGTTAGATTGGCCCAGTAAGGGTTAGATAGGCCCAGTAAGGGTTATTAGGTCCTGGCCAGTTAGGGTTAGATAGGGTTTAGTATGGGTTAATGGGGTAAAGTTAGAGTTAAGGGGTTAATGGGGTATAGTTAGGGTTAATATAGTATTGTAATGATGGGGTTAATTAAGGGCTTCTGGGGGTCTGTATTGACCCCCATGTGTGACAGGGTTAATTAAGTGCTTCTGGGGGTCTGTATTGACTCCTATGAGTGACAGGGTTAATTAAGGGCTTCTGGGGGTTTGTATTGATCCCCATGAAATACAGGGTTAATTAAGGGTTTATGGAGGTTTATTTTGATTCCCATGAGTGATGGGTTAATTAAGGGCTTATGGGGGTCTGTATAGACCTCCATGAGTGACAGGATTAATTATGGGCTTCTGGGGGTCTGTATTGGCCCCCATGAGTGACAGAGTTAATTAAGGGTTTTTGGGGGTCTGTATTGACCCCCATGAGTGATGGGGTTAATTAAGGGCTTATGGGGGTCTGTATTGACCCCCATGAGGGGCAGGGTTAATTAAGGGCTTATGGGGTCTGTATTGACCCCCCTTGAGTGACAGGGTTAATTAAGGGCTTATGGGTGTCTGTATTAAACTCCATGAGTGACAGAGTTAATTAAGGGCTTATGGGAGTCTGTTTAGAGCCTCATGAGTGATGGGGTTAATTTTAGAAGCCTGTGGGGTACATACAGTGCCCCGCACGGCAGGGATTAATATTTCTTTAGCGCAGGTCCTTTCAGGACCTTTACGGTTCTTTAAGGACACCCGGCTGCAAGGGGTTAATGTGCAAGGGCTGCTGGGGTCCCTATGGACCCCTGCAGCAAGGGGTTAATATGGGGAGACTTTGGGGGTCCCGATGGGGACCTCCAGCATAGGGGAGGGTTAATGTTAGGTGCCGCTGGGGCACTGACAGTACCCCCTCGGCCAGATTGGGTAATTGGGAAATGCATCAAGGGCCTGATCGATGCCGATCGGAACCCCCGCTGCAAGGGGTTAAGGTCGGGGGGGAGGCTGTGGGGGATCCCTATGGACCCCTGCAGCAAAGGGTTAATGTGGTGGGACTTTGATGGTACCGATGGGGACCTCCAGCATTGAGGGGGTTAATGTTAGGTGCCGCGGTAGTACTTGCAGTATCCCTGGCCGGCATTGGTTAATAGTGTGCCGTGAGCCCTTTACATTTAAAATCTTTAAATGCAGCGGGGACCTGATTAAAGAAACAACTGATGTGTTTAGGGAGCAGGGGGATCATCAGATGCCAGTGTTGGGCTGCTTCGATGCAGCAAGTATAGGCTTTAGGATCCCTTGCGGGCACTTTTTTGTGCCCGTAGGGATTCTTCCAAGGTGCAAGGTTCACCTCATAGATTTATGGCTGCGTGTTACTACATAGCTTTCCTGAAGCCTATTCTCGGACATTTTTGGGTCTCATCTCGCAAAGGAGGCTGCAAGGGACATATTGAGGAATCGGACCTCGCAAACAGCAAAAAAATATATTTTGCGAGGATCGGGGGAACTACGAGGGCTAATTTAATGAGGCTGTATGTTTGTATTTTGGGCATATTAAGCTGTAGTCCATAATATTTTATATCTCTTATATATTTTCTTGGATATGTTGGGGGAGTGTTATGTTATGTTTTAACGCAATGTTTTATTTTTTGTACTTGGGAAGATTTTCTTTGGAAATATGAAGGGTGGAGTTTTGGATCTATTTTTCTGTTTTTCTTGGATTTATTGTCTTGCACGTAATACACTTTTCTCTCATATTTTTTCTGTGTTTCTTGTACTTTTTTCGATTGTTTTCTTAATCAGGCTGTTGCAACAGCTGACTAGGAGCAGCGTACAAATGCTAAAAATGCATATTTAAAATATTTAGAGGCAAAAGATGATTTATCTCAAGAGTCATTTACATATCAATACCCAGAACCTTTAGTGAAAATAACTGGTAGTTGCAACATGTACATAATGACGGCAGAGATGTAAGTCTGCCTAATAATATACACCTTACTTCAAATATCCCAAATTTGCTTTAAGTAATTTCTAACCATATTTCAAAGACCCCTAGAAGGGTCATGATTTAGTTTTAACTCTGTGCAAACACAAGCTGAGGCAATTAATATTCAGAATTCTATGGAGTCTCTATTTGCCTCACCGGGATTCACACAGTGTTAAACCTATATAACGGCCTCTCTGAAGTCATTGAGGAGAGATGTGGGAACCAATGCAAAATACAAGTTTGCATCACAAAAATAGTTTCTCATGCCGTTGTATTATCTTAGCCGCATTGGCAAACTTCAAAAAAGAAATTAACATCCTTCTTCCTTATCAAATATTAACAAATGACTGCATTACAAAATTGCATCATAGAAAAAGCACAAGTGTTCATGATGTTTCAAGTTTCTAATTTCCAGTTTGAGTAAAAACAGTAAAAGCCAAACTTGCATTTATCCTATCAGTCTAAAGATGCTTTTTAATTGTACCCAAATGCTGTCTTTTCAAAATGAGATAAAACAGGTGTAAGTAGATGGAATGTGAATTAAGGATCTAACTGCATGAAATACTTTCCAAAATATGCCAGTGATAATGTTCGTTTCCTGCAGATTTTCTTGCCATCATTTCCACAAATATATAACAAAATTGCTAAAAGTCTTCTGCTTAGGACCTATTATTTCCAGTGGGCTATGACAGTTATGAAGCTAGAATTCAATTCTCTTCAGCTAAAGCAGGTGTGTTAAAAACAAAACACTTTGTCATTCCCAAATAACACATGGCGGCTGTTGGCTTCTTGCCTGTATTTTTCTGAAAAGGAAGCTGATTTTGTCAGTGGAAATGCTGCCAATACAAATGGTTTCATTTACTTCTTTGATGTAAAATTGTATTTTTAAATAATGTTGTGTATGTATGTATGTATTGTGGGGAGTCTTATCTATTTGGCATCAGAAAGGACAGAATAACTGAACTGTGAAAATGCACTATTTATTTATGTCTATTGTTTTATTTTTCAAAATGACACAGGAGGATAGAGTACAACTCTGATCTCAGTGGTGGAGCTTGTAGAAAAAATAATATTTTGTTCCTCCCACTCTTGGGCCCACCCTCCGGTATCAACTAATTTTATATATATATATATATATATATATATATATATATATATATATATATATATATATATATATCTTTATATGTTTATATATATGTTTATTTTTTTTTTTCACTCATTATATATATATATATATATATATATATATATATATATATATATATAGTTATCTGGAACGGTATATATTTTTATCATCTGGACAGGTACAAAACAATTATTAAAATATTTCTCAGAAATTCTAAACAAAAATTAACTGGATCTGAGGTTTACCTACTCTGTACAAGACGAAAAAATAGAATTTTTCGACCTTGTCAACTCAAAGAGTGAACGTGGTAGTATCCACACAAGTACATATACAAAACCAACAGCAGCAAATTCCTTTCTAAAATGGACAATCCAACATCCAGAGGCATTGAAAGGGGGAATACCAACAAGCCAGTACCTCAGGTTGAGACGTAATTGAAGTGATAACAAGATATTCAAAGAGCAAGCTGACATGTTGAGAATCAAATTCAAAATCACAGGATAACGGAACAGGGTATACTGTATGAGAAGAAGAAAGATCCTATTTTAGGGCAATCTAATAATCTAAATCTCAGAAAGGGATAATAAACTAAATTATAAAACTTTTTTATTAACTAGTAAAATCCATATTAAAATATGTAAACGTAGGTTGCAAAGAAGCCACACAAATATTGGATTGACTAATGTGGTATCTCAAAATGGTAAATTCTGTCCCTAATAGGCACACCATATAAAGTGCTAAGCGACAATGTACTCACAAAGTGACTATTATGCAAAATAAAGTGCTTAATATAAAGTGACAAGTGCTATGGTTTATATAGTATATAATATGTAACTATATGATAGTGTACACTATAAATAAATGCAGTATAAAGAAAGCTGCAATGGTACAGAAAATTCTAATATACAGCTGAATGCTGAAAATCTAAAGAGATACCAAATGTCCTACCAAGGAAATGGGATGAAAAAAACTGTATAGTAAGACTATAGCTATTCAGTAATAAATGCCTCAATGCTATATTGCATAACCAGTGTAAAGCTATACCAAAGTTATAGTGTTGAAATCAGGATCCCCCTTCGTGTAGTACACCTTACTTCCAACTAATCAATTTGCTAAACTGCATATATAGGTAGATATTGGGAAAGGGCTTTAAACTATGGGCCTGATCTGCAAAACGCTAGCTCTCTGCCATGCATGCTGCGGTCTAGACGCGAGCAAATGATGTCATAGACCCGCGACGGCGTTCCTATGTTAACCCGACACACGTTTCTTGAATTTCGTCAAGGGTTACGCCTGCCTTCCCATCATACCTTTTTAAAGGCTGGCGTAGTCATGGCAACATTAAACAGGATTAAAAACCTAAATGTGTTAAAATATGCAGTTTATCATATTTTTTAAAGCTAAAAATAGTAATCTCTTCATTTAAAGATCTAAATGATCTTAAATATGGGGGATATACGTCTTTTAAGGAGACTATAACCGAAACTATTGGGTCTTTTAATAATAGATAAGTGGAGTTCTAATAAGTAATTTATCACATATTACTCATGATAAATATGATTGTTATAAAAGGCCAAATTATGCTTAGATTCCAATTGCCTTCATTATTCTATTTCCTTTTTTGTTGTTCCCAATATATCTAAGTCTATCTTATTGATAGGATGTTATTCCTTATCCAAAATATGGCCTATTGAATATTTACATTTAGTTTCATATATTCTCTATATGACTTAAAATTACAAGAATAGGTATTATTTCAGTATATACCTTTAATTTTAGATTTTCTAATACTCTGGGCTCTTGAGGTCTATACAGAATATTTGTTTCAGATATAAGGAGTAAAGGAAAAGCCTTCATTAAGGCCCTTAGGTTTCTTCGTGTCAAGTAAATAAATCCATTTAGCTTCTTTCTTTAATAATTCTGTATCTATATCACCTCTCCTTATTGTTTTTTCAACATGATCTATAGCTGTAAATGTCAGAACTTTAGTATCACCCTTGTGTTTGTTGTTAACATGCATAGCTATTGGGGTATCATATTCTTTTTTGACACTGTAAATGTGTTCCAGGATTCGTCGCCTGAATTCTCTACAGGTTTTGCCTCGTATCTGGCTCCACACAAACATGTTATTAAATAGATAACACCCTCTGTTTTACATGTAATAAGATGTTTTATTTTATATGTCTGTTTTTCTGAGAGGAAATGTTTTGTCGGTTTAACATATTGACATGCTTTGCATGAGTGACATTTAAAACAGCCCTTTGTTTTTTGTAACCATAGTTGGCTCTTTCCTGTATCCAAATAACTTTTAGAGAGATAGTCTCTTAGATTTCTAGACCGTCTGCTGGTAATGGCTGCATGGGTGGGTTAATATGGTTTAAGATCTTTATCATCCAATAGATATCCCAATGTTTATTAAAGATTTTTTTAACCTCATGCCATTTATTATTAAAAGTTCCCATGCATCTGACAGTATGGTCTGATTCTCTCTTTTTGTCCTTAAGTAGGTCTTCTCTCTTGGTGTTTTTAGCTCTCTGATAGGCTTTTTTAGAGTATTTTTTGAATAGCCTCTTTCCAAGAAGCGAGATTGTAAGTCCTGAGATTCTTTCTCAAGGTCTTTGTCATTGGAACAGTTAATTTTTCCTCTCAAATATTGGCCAATGGGTATGCCTTCAATCAGGGCCTTTGGGTGACTGCTTTTTACATGAAGCAAACTATTAGTAGCTGTTGGTTTCCTATAAGTTTTTGTACCTATGGTACCATCTTGTGTTTAAAATATTTGTAAGTCCAAAAATGTAATGGACTCATAACTAATTTCTGATGTTAAATGAAGGCCTAAATTAATGTTGTTAAGGGTTTTAATGAAGTTCTGCAACTGTTGAGCTGAGCCATTCCAGAGTATTAGTATATCATCAATGAAGCAGACCCAGAGATCTATATGTGAGTTATAAATCTCCATTTCTTCACTAAAAAACAATTGCTCTTCCCACCAACCCAAAAATAAATTTGCATAAGTGGGGGCACAGGCTGTGCCCATCTCTGTTCCCCAAATTTGTTTGTAAAATGTATCCATAAAAATGAAGTAATTGTGGGTTAAGACAAGTTTTTGTCATCCCAATTCCTTGGTAGGACATTTGGTATCTCTTTAGATTTTCAGCATACAGCTGTATATTAGAATTTTCTGTACCTTTGCAGCTTTCTTTGTTCTGTATTTATTTATAGTTTCCACTATCATATAGTTACATATTATATACTATATGAATCATAGCACTTGTCACTTTATATTAAGCACTTTATTTCGCATAATAGTCACTTTGTGAGTACATTGTCACTTAGCACTTTATATGGTGTGCCTATTGGGGACAGAATTTACCATTTTGTGATACCACATTAGTCAATCCAATATTTGTGTGGCCTCTTTGCAACCTAGTTTACATATTTTAATATGGATTTTACTAGTTAATAAAAGTTAAGTTTTATAATTTAGTTTATTATCCCTTTCTGAGATTTAGATTATTAGGTGTGCCCTAAAATAGGATCTTTCTTCTTCTCATACAGTATACTTCATTTATCCTCAGGAGCACCCTAATTAATACTTCTTATGTGAAGATACCTGAGCCACCATACTCTATATTTGATATCGGAACAGGGTACTAAAAAATGCTTACAAGAGAGCCCTCTTATCTAAATGTTCGAACCTCTTATATGATGTAAAGAAGAAAGATCAAAAATTAGAACAAATAAGTTGTATTATGACATACGCAGGTTATAAAATCAATCCTTAATAAATACTGGTTCTTATTAAAGGAAGATCCGACTTTGAAAAAAGTATTACCATCACGAGCAGCAATTACTTATAGAAGATCTAAAAACCTAAGAGATCATCTGGTGCAGAGCTACTTTGACCCAGAAAGAAAGAGTGATGAAAAGACAGACTGGTTTTTGGTTACACTATATAAAAGGCCTATTTAAATGCAATAAATGTAAAGCATGCAGATTCATCAAACCTGAGAAGGAGTTTCTACACCCAATTACAAAAGAAGTATATCCAATAAAAAGTTTTGTAAACTGTTTAACTACAAAAGTTATATATGTTATTTCCTGCGTCTATGGATTAATTTACGTAGGAATAACAGAAAGACAGTTAAGACGTAGAATTCTGGAGCATGTAGCTTGTGTCCAAAACAAAATGGATAAACCACTGGCAAGACATTTGAAAAACAATCATAACAATGATGTAAATAGTATTGAATTCCATGTAGTTGGCCATTTAAAACCGAATGCAAGAGAGGGAGATTTTAGAAGAAGACTCCTGCACATGGAAAGCAGCTGGATATATAGCCTGAACGCAAAGGTACCAAATGGACTCAATGAGGGTTTTACCTTCTCACCTTTTATCTAAAATAAAAAATCCATAGAATATTTCAGGCATAAGAATGAAATCTATAGTCTATAAGACCAAAAAATAAATACATGGAGATAAAGGAATATCATTGAATATATACACATTCATATAATTTCAAAGCTATATCTCTGGACTTTCTTTCCCATTTTATCCATTCGATATGTTTCCCCTTGTCCCTAATCCCAGAGATCAAGTTATAGCACTTAGATATTAACTGCGTTGAAGGTTTCCTAAATCAATTGTTCAAAGGTTAGAAGATTAGAAATATTATTTAAATTGTAGCCCAACTTACAAACTCTAGATTTTACTATTCCATATTCTAACCATTACATATTTATATTTGGATCTTTAGCTATCAGCTCTGGCTCTTACATAAATAAATTATCTATATAGAGGTCTCCAATTGATCTGATCCCAACTTTCTTTCATTTATCCAGGGGGAAATGATTGTTTCTGTTAAATAGAACCTCTATAGGAGAATCCAGGGAGGGTCGATTCGCTATCTTCAATTAATTACTGTTTACTGTTTGAGTAATATTTAAGTAGCGAAGTAATCCCCCTTGGAAGATTTTGAAAAAGTGTCTCATCATATTCAGGGAGACAGAGAAAGGAGTTACAGGGATATTTATATACATTATGCAATATCCTCTTTAATTACCTTCCATTTTGTGATGATCTCATCAGGGTTCCAGCCATATAAATGGCTTAATATAATAGACTCATGTATGTCTAATATTGACGGGGAGGCGAAACCTCCTCTCTCAAATTATACTTTTGCTATCCAAGCAAGCTTTATTTACCCTTACTCAAAAACACACTGATAATTATTTGGCAATTTTTCAAAATGTAATTAGGGAATCTCATAGGGATAGATCTTAAAATATAGGTTACCTTGGGAATTATTGCCATCTTTACGGCTGCAATACGGCCTGACCAGGATAGAATAAAAGTATTTCCATACAGATAGTATCTTCTTAATCTCATCTAGATCTGGTAGAAGATTGCCTCTGTCTAATCTACTTAAATCGGGAGTTAGTTTTAATCCTACAGGTTTAATGCTATTTGAGCTCCAGTCCAATGAATAATTCAATTTAAGAAAATGTACCAGTATTCCTCTTGTAAATTTTCGAATGTTTTATAATGATTTATTTTAAGGTAAGAGAACTTACTAAACTCGTCAATTATCTTAATCAAGTTATTTAAAGAAAGGATCGGATCAGTGATATATCATCCGCATAAAGCGTGACTTTGTATTCAATTGATCTAATTTCAACTCCTTTAGTTAGCTTAGAGGCTCTGATCAATTCTGCCAATGGTTTCATTGTCAATATAAATATACCTGGAGACAGCAGACATCCTTGATGGGTGCCGTTTTTTATGTTAAATAGATTGAATTTGTAACCCAAACCACTGATACTCGCCTGTGGATCTTTATATAGTGAGCCAATTGCTTTTTGGCCAAACTCACCAAAACCAAATTTTAAAAGGACCAGGTCTATAAAATTCTAATTGACCCTGTCGAAAGCCTTTTCGGCATCTAACGACTGGGCCAATATCGGAAGTTTTGTTTTATCTGCAAAGGAAAACGGGTTGATCAATTTCCTGACATCATCCATACCCTGTCTCTTCTGAAGAAAGCCCATTTGATCCGGGTATATTAATATATCAAGGACTCTATTCATCCTGTCTGCCAATATTTTCGAATACATTTTAATATCAATATTTAAAAGGAAAATCGGTCTGTAATTCTTGTAATCTGCAGGGTCTTTTAATCGGTTTTAAAATGTTGATAATTCTGGCTTGAGTCATTTCTCTAGGGATTTCTCCCCTGTTTTTAAATTCATTAAATACGGTCTCTAAATGTGGGCTAAGTTCAGAAGAGAAAAGTTTATAGCAACCATTATCAAATCCATCCACTCCCGGAGATTTGTTCAGTTTAAGTGAAGCAATCACTGTTTCTTTTTCTTTGACTGAGATTGCTTGGTTTAACCTCTCAAATTCTTCCTTTTAGGGAGATAAATTTTCTCTAAAAATCTACTGATTTCTAATCTGTAAGGTTTGACAAAATTCTCCTCTTTTTCCAAATTGTATAATACTTTATAATATGATTTAAAAATATACCCTATCTTGCTAGGCTGAGATACTGAAATATTATCTGTTCCTTTTATTAGCTGAATTCGTTTAGAGATCGTCTAACTTCTGATTTTATTTGCTAGAGCTTTCTCTGCCTTATTACATTTGATAAAAAAGATCCTGATGAAGTCTAGTGATCACCTTATCAGTTGATAATTGTAATATTTTTTTAATTTCACCAGTGGTGTCCCTAATTTGCTTACAAAGGGTTTTCGATGGCTGAAATGTATTCATAGCTTGTAATTTGTTTAGTTCTATATATAGTACCCTTAACGGTAAACCTCTTTCTTTTGTTAATGCGGTCTTATGGGTACACCCAACTGTTGATTGTAATGGAACAGAGTAGTTATTTAAACAGAAATATTTTTTAATTCCAGTTTAACTTTTTCTTTAAAGTCTGGCAATCCAAACAGCAAGGGATCCATTATCCAATTTTTATTTTAGGTTTCTCTAAATTATTCATAAATTCTAAAATAATCGGGGCATGGTCACACCAACTAATATCGCCAATTTTGACAATATTTAATCGCTAAGACAAAGACTTTCCTTATAAACTTTCATTTATTTTTAAATGCCAGCAGGAGGAACCCTGATTCTCAGCACTCACTTGATCCCTCCACTCCACTTGGGGAAGCGACAC
The DNA here is from genome assembly GCA_027410445.1 of Discoglossus pictus. Classification (NCBI taxonomy): domain Eukaryota; kingdom Metazoa; phylum Chordata; class Amphibia; order Anura; family Alytidae; genus Discoglossus; species Discoglossus pictus. The sequence goes on from CM050173.1 coordinate 43,213,222, forward strand.
CAACCAGCTTCCCATTGATCGTTTTCTCTCGTAACAAAGAACAGCCTTTGCTCAGGCTGTGGTGCCTGAGACTGTCAGCAAGATCTCCAGGAAGCCGCCATCCTCTTCACTCTATGAGCCAATAACCTAAGAAGGCAGTCTCCGTTGTTCCACAGATCTCAGGTGATCCTGTCTTCTGTGATACCGCGCTTCAAACTGGCTTCTCAAAAATGTATGTTATAAAAAGAACGCCATTGACCCCCCTCATGCAGATTCTGGCGCGCTATGCGTCCGACTTCACCATATCCGGTCGAGAGCCCAGTCTATTTTTTTTTATGCTTCTGACTCCCCTCCACCCCCCCTCAAACCTACCCCACCATCTCTCCTGTACCTCCTGCTACTCCCCTCACCATGAGCCTCACCAGCTTCGGCGTGTTTTTTTGCCTCCCCTGCCGCAAGTCTTATGGCTGGGGCAGGTAATTCCGAATAACATCACACGTGTGATGTCATTTGGGATTTCCTGCCCTGGCCATAACATGTGCCAGAGGCACAGAAGCATGCCCAAAAGGATGGCAAGAGGGGCATTAATAAAATATATAGCTAAATTAAATAAAAGGTTTGACAGTACTGCGACCCCCACACAGAAGGGCTCTTGTGGTAGTTTAGTCACTTCTGTTCTGATAGGAGTCCTTATCTGCCTACTTCCCTACAATAGTCACTGCAGGCACATCTGCACATTTTAGAAAAAAAAATGGACAGCTTCTGGAGCCAATCCTTTCCCACTTCCTGGACAACTATGATATCCTTCAAACCTCCATCAGCATTAAAGCGATACTGAATCCAATATTTACAAATTAAAGGCTGTATTTATTTATTTTAAACTATATCAAACATCTTGACAATTAATGAGTCAAGTTCTCCAAAAGATCAAATAATAAATTTCACTTGTCAGTGGTATGTTGATTGAAACTTACAGCACTACTTATCTTACCTACACATAGGCCACAAATTATAAGTGTGAGCAAGTCAAAATATCAGAGACACATAAAGAACAGTACATTGAAAAATCATTTAGCTGTGCAATTTGTCATTAAATTTTGTATTACTTACATCATCATCATTTAGCACTAACCATAGAAATAAGATGAGAACATGTGAAAACAGGAGCAGGACAACTACAATACGCTGAATAAGAGTTAAAAATGTTGCAGGAATCACCTGATAAATTTTATGTATTATGTAGAACTTATTCTTTAAAATTAATATAACTTATTAAATACAAACATATTGTAATAGACTTAAGATTTCAGGTGGTCATATTACATTGTTATAATCGCATAATTGTGTATCCAATATTTGTAGAGCTGGGTGCAAAATAATAAGTACGCGTTTCCTTGTGGGAGGGCTTAATGTGGATACTTACCAACTATTTGTATGTGAGAGAAGAGGTAAAAATGGAGATAAAGGGCTGTGAGAACACATAAAGAATAAGAGGGGATAAATAAAATGAAATTAAGCAGTGGGAGAGAAGGGAGGAGGGTGGTAATAGAGAAAAGGAGAAAAAAGTATGAAATAGGATGATGCAGAAACAGAGTAAAAAGGGGCCGTGATGGTAAGGATGATACAAGGGAGAATAAAGATCAAGAGGAGATGAAAGAAACATAATAAGGCACAGTAAAGAGAAGAGCCTCTATCAAATATAACATTTGTTTGTGAAAACTTTAATACATTTTAATATACTTTAACAAAAGGCACTGTAACACTGTAACATCAAAATAATTTTATTTTTTGCAATATTTACTAAACTTGCTTCTTAAAATATATTGAGGCCCTCTCATCACTTAAATTATATTTAGCATCAAAAATATAGAACTTGCCTTTACGTCTGAAGCATTTCACATCTGTATCCACTCTGTTGCCGTTCAATTTCAAACTCTGACAAATACTTCGTAATGATTAAATCTCATGATACGTTTATCAGCCAGAGATTAAGAAGGAATGAGTCAGGGCCAGATTTACTATTAGATTGAATAGGCAGGAACATTTAGTGGGTACCATGTTTTGAACTGATTAATGTATTGTAACAGATGTGGGGAAGGAACAACAGACCTTCTCTCTGGCTGAAATGTTCTGCTCATCACTTTTCCTGAATTTACCTTCCTATCTCTGCCAGTACAAACATCAAAGAAGCTCTTTTATTGAACAACTGAATTGTACATAAGACTCTACTGAAGGGGTTAAAATAGTGAATATTGACATGTTCTGCTATACAGCAAAAATATATATTTATAATGCTTCTATATCTGTCCTCTTCTAATGTTTGATTGTTTGGCAAATTATTGTTAATTATATGTACTGCATATGTATGTACTGTATATATGGATGTTCAGTTATCTAGCTAACATCCTACAGCAAAGTATTCATCAACTTCAGCATGTGTTTTTCTTACTGTGGTCCAAACTAGCTTCTAGAAAAATATGGGAAATACTAAAGCTCCCCAATAGGGAATTGATTATTTCAATTATTTTTCTATACCATGTAGAGCATGTGTGTATGGCAGGGTGAATCAGAGGGGTCTTTGCTTAAGGAAGCTTTGGTGTAAATCCAGTACTGAGTATAATGAGTTCTTACATTTATCACATACATTAGTAACTGTTTAGCAACAGTTTTACTCAATTTTACCAATCAATAACTCATAAAATGCGGAAAATAGATTTAGCAGGCACTGTATATAAACCTATTTATGTTTTTATACTGAGTACAGCAGCAAAAAAATTATCATTTTAGGCCTGTGATGTTCTCAATGGCAATTTTGCCACGAACATGTAGGAGAAATAAAAACTTAATGATGTAAAAACTAATACATTAGATTTTCTTGAAGTATTAGAGAAATTCATTTAAGCAAACTGACTGTATCAAAGTGCAGCGCTGAAAACTGCTGTGAGTCATGTTCCAGTAGAATTGTCAGATTTCAGCCTCTTTTAAGTAGCGTTTCAGATTTAATATTTGGAACAGTATATATTTTCCTTAATTATTTTGTTTTTTACAATTCACGCTGCATAGGATTTTTGCAGAGTTATTAGATTATTAGCTATGCCAGACATGATCTAACTATTTTATTATGAAACATCTACTTGCAGTAAGTATAATGCAATTACTTTTAGCTTGTAGTAGGACTACTGCTAAAACATTGGAAATTATTATTATTATTATAATGATGGCCCTGCTGATATCCATGTGCATTTATATATTAGTAAATGTATATGTATATACATACAAGTATTAACATGAATTTTGATACATATAAAGTCTTTTTTCCTTATCTCTCTGCCTATTATCACCACGACTTCCCTCATTATTCCTCATTATTCCTCGTATTTATTTATCCCCTGATTTTTTCTCATATGTCTTAGATTTTGGTACATTCTACCCGGAGAAAATGTAATGTTCCTTTTACATTCTACATGTATAAACCATGGCGTGAAACCCTTTGCAAATACTTGCTACATGTGAAATGATCCCTGCTCTATGTGCAAAACATACTACACTGCTAGTACATTCCACCAGCAAGAATATTGTGTCTACTCGCAAAGGTTTGCATTAGGACCCAAAATCTAAAGTGTATTTCAAACACCTGTAAATTCTAGTAAAACCTTAGTGCGTGCAAGTAAAAGCCTTATACTATCACTAAATATGCAGTGTGACCACTGCAGGGAAGGGAGAGTTTTATTGAAAGTTTATAACTACCCTTACCTATGCACCTCTCCCTCAATCAATAAAATACACTGTAGGTTATCATAAAACCACTCCAAGACCAGTGGGGGTTATCAGGACCACTTTTCCATCACCCTCTTGTGCCTTGAGGTGACGGTTCCATTTATCCCTTAAAGCCATATCTAAGTTTCATGGGTTATTACATTTCTGAACTCCTTTGGTAAAACCCATTTCATAAAACGTTTATTTTTATTATTATCTAAAAATCCCTCTATTTATTATGATGATGCCCCCAGGTGTGTCTATACAGGCATCTGACCCCCCCCCCCCCCTCAATCAGTATAAAGCAGATGGGGATCAATTTTAACCCATTATTCCCCTGCTGTGACTTCATCAGCCAATAGGAGAGGACTGATTTGAGCCCCCAAGTCACTGCTGGGATGTGACTCATGCACCTGCTTCCTGTGTCTGCTCTCTGGGTGCTGCCCCGCCCCTCAAAACAAATCAGCACAGTGGTGGTGAATATAGAGCCCATGGATATTAACATTAACTCTTTAATATGGGGTCCCCGTATCACCCTAACCCACTATTATAGGGGTCCATGTGAACCCCTATGGACCCTATTCCCCCATGGGGGTCCATGAGGACTCCTATAGTTCCGCACACTAACCCTTTCCCCAAACAACTTTTACTAAACTGCAACTAAAATTACATGATAAAAGAACAAATCACAAAAAGAGTCAGCGGCTCTCATCTGAGAAAGAACTACACATAAGACGGTTTGTTCTATCGGTCTGATTACCTACTCAGAGAGCGGCCTCTTTTAACTCACTTGTGCCCTTCACAGGGAGAAATAGCCTGTAGTATATCCGTGTGTCTCACTCAAAAGAGTGATACAGTCCAGAAATACCAGGCGGTTCTACCAATCTGCTTATTTAACCAATCTGCGTAGTAACCAGTCAAAAAAGGTTACCTCTCAGTTTCTGATTGGTTAAGCATGTTAAGTATGAAGGGATTGGAATCCTTGCATCCCAAATGTTTAACTAATTCAAGAACTCTATTTTGCCCTATTCTTATTGGTTAAGGCAGCAACCAATGAGAATAGGGTAAAATTATAGAGATGTTCCTATTTGATCAGTTATTTAAACAGCCAATCAGAAAACATAAGCTTTATAATTCTTTAGTGTAAATAATGGGGATTAACAAAAACTCCCATGGGGTTAGTGGTCGGGCTATTTGGTGTTGGTAAAGACTTAATGGGACAAAGAATGTTTTTACAGAATCTCATATATAGGGTGGTCTATCTTTAATATTAATCACGTTTGACATGTCTGTGTATATACCGTATTTATCGGCGTATAACACACACTTTTTCTCCCTGAAAATGGGGGGCAAATGATGTGTGCGTGTTATACAACGATATAATGTTAAGGACCGTGTCTCTTTCCCTCCCCCCTCTTCATCCTCAACCCCCCCTCCTCATTCTAAACCCCCCTCCTCATTCTAAACCCCCCTAAACACCTCCCCCTCTCCCTTTCCCTTCACTTACATGTTTCTGCTCCGGCCTCGGCTCCTTCTTGACCCGGCGCACATGAGCGCCACGTCAGCATATACCGGGTGCCGGCACCCAGTATATGCTAATGGCGTGACGTCACATGCGCGCCCCGCATTAGCATATACCGGGTGCCGGCACCCGATATATGCGTGCCGGGTTAAAAAGGAGTGGAGGCCGGAGCAGAAGCAGGTAAATGAGGGGAAAGGGAGAGGGGGAGGTATTTAGAGGGGTTTAGGTTGAGGAGGGGGGTTGAGGAGGGAGGTTGAGGAGGGGGTTGAGGATGAGGAGGGAGGTTGAGGATAGGGGGGTTGAGGATAGGGGGGTTGAGGATAGGGGGTTGAGGAAGGAGGATTAGGATAGGGGGTTGAGGAGGGGATTTGAGGAGGGAGGTTGAGGATGAGGAGGGAGTTTGAGGAGGGGGGTTGAGGTTGTAGAGGAGGTTGAGGATGAGGGGGTTGATGAGGGGGTTGAGGAGGAGCAGCGATTTCTGAGTAAACTTTTGTAAAAACATATAATATCCAAAGTTCTTTATTTGAAATTTAAGTTTTTTTTCCTGAAATTTCTTTCTTAAAATGAGGTGCGTGTTATACGCCGGTGTGTGTTATACGCCGATAAATACGGTATATGGGTTTCCAATAAACATAAACCTCCAGATAGAAAGTGTAGTAATATATCAAAGAAAAAAGCAACACAACAGAACACTTATAATACTATTTGTAACCCTTTCAAAGAATTATATAATCTAAAGACACAGACATAGTAGATTAAAAATAAATCAGCTTTATTGATACATATTTAAAATTAAAGATAAGATGAAAAAACGTTGATTTAAATAAATAAAACTTAACCTGTTCCCGCTACTGATGGAGATGCCTATGAAAGTCATACATTAACTTGTTGTTTACAATTGCTATAAATAATACTGGATCCCTTTGAATAATAATAATCACCACAAAATTGCAAATATGAAGAACAATTTTAAGGGAAATCTCATAGATAAGTGCACCAAGGATATTAGATATTAGGAAAATTATATCCAATATGCCATAGAATTGTAATATACCTTGTTAAAAATACAAAAAGTACTGGGGTATCAATAATCATATCTTAATATACAGTACAAATAGTATTAGTTTATATAATATGTCGTATTTCACAATATTAATACCACATAAAAAAATATAACAAAAAATGGAACATGATAGGGAAAATATTTCACAATATTGAAAGGAGTATAACAATTAAACATATACTTGTATTATATAGGTAGCTTATTAATACAAAAAGTGCAAAGTGCAAAATAATAATTAGTATGCATTTTGAAAAAGTGCACAGTGCCACTATATTAATATATATCTTATTATTACGTTATAGCTAATTTAGCATAAATGCTAGTGATATAAATCTAAAAAAAGTACCTATAATATGCAAAAAAATATACCACGAATCCTAATCTGAATCCCTACAAGTACTGTTTGGTGGAACTGGGAGCCCACCACAGGCTCCTTAATAACTAATAATGTAGGAAACTGCAACTCTATCAAATAGATACATATATATCTATGCTAATAATGTGGTGGAACTGGGGATCCACCAATTACCCCTTAAAGAGAAACACACAAATATACACTAACCTCCTGATGCTAAATATATCCATAAGTAGCCTAAGGCTACACAGTACAGTACAATGTATAAATGATTGGCAAAAAAAATGGTACTTAAATTAAAATACAGGGTTCAATAATATCGGCAAAGCTTCCAATAGCATACAGTGTCAACGGCGATTGTGATTAAAGTTAGACAGATACAAATACATAACTTAGTAGTGTCAGCTCATTCTCTTCAGCATCCTACGCCACAGGAAGGGGACAGTCTCTGCTTTCCAGGGCCTGACACGCATGTTTATCGTTCAGCTTCCTCCTGAGGCCATATTGGTGAAGGGAAAGGAGGAGCTTTTTATAGGGTAAGTATATGGTCCTAATTTAACCCTAACATATCCTTTTTCTTTTGCAGAGCCATTCTGATAATGTTCTGTATGAAGGTCAAAGTCATAAGCCACATGCTAAAATAAGAAGAGATTTCAATTATAAATTAATCTTAACCTCCAACATTCAAGTAGTATATAAATAAAGATCTTAAAGATAAATTGCAATTGTGTATTTTTTGTCATGAGTTCCTCAATTCCAATCTTCCCCATGTTAAACTGCACTGTTTTGCTTAACACTCCTACTGTTGGAACCTATCGCCAGCATTAAACGAGGTATAGCTGTAGATGAAGATTGATTTTACATCCAAAAGATAGTATATGTGTGGGTGTGCACACTGCAGACTCTGAAGGAATGCATCTGCAAGCCATGTACTAGTCCTGGAGCTTGTCTCATAAGCATGATAACATCCAGTGCTGAGAAGTGGTCAAAGATTAGTCAGTCTCCACACACTGAACAGCAGATTCTAATGGACTTCAAATGGCACACCGCACCAGCATTACATATATTGATATGAGCCATGATCCACAATGCTCATGATACAGCTCAATGTTTATCTGTAGAAAGCAATCACCACAGCCAATTACAAGTGACCATGATGTCAGGAATATGGAAACACACAGCAAACAATTGTTTAGAGAATCAATACTCAAATACTATTGTCATCACAGGAGGCTGGCTCATCAGCAGCAAGTCCGATGTGGGGAACACCCCCCGGGCCCTCACATGCATCATAGGCACGTTCACAGCCCTTTCAACCTACAGCAACTACCTGCAGTATGTCAAGGTCCTGGGGACCAGTCTCAACAGGCCCAATACTGCCACCTGGTGATATGCAATTGATGCTTTGGCCAGACCCCAATTCTCTCCCACTCCTGACCGGGTCACAACAGATGTTGCCAAAGCAGTGCTTGTCCCAGCAGTTGTTGTCCCAACAAATGATGCCAAAGTAATGGTTGTCCCGGCAGTTGGTGTCCCAGCAGATGTTGCCCCAACAGACCAGTGGAACACCATCCCTACAGGCAACACCATCTCCAAAGGCAACACCATTGCCAATGGCAACACCATCGCAATGGGCAACACCATCCCAATGCGCTACACCAACCCAATGGGCAACACCATCCCCAATGGCAACACCATTGCCAATTGCAATACCATCGCCTTTGTTAACACCATCGCCAACTGCAACAACATCCCAATGGGCAACACCTCTGGCCTCACCACAGCACATCCACAGATCAACTTTGTCTGGAGACAGAACTCACAGCCCCTTAAGAGGCACCTGGATGGACATCTTGCCGCACATCTGCATGGATGATGAGAGGGACAATATAGCAGTGAAGCAGCTGACAGTACCGAGGAGGTTGAAAGCATCAGAGCAATATATGGTGAGGTGAGGAGGCATAATCTAAGGATGGAGAGGTACGAGCAAATGGCTCATAGGGACAGACAAGACCAGACACATCACTTGGCGCTGCTAGTGCAGTTGGCAGTAGCCCACATCAACACTCTCCAGCCTTTGGTTTCACAGGCTCTTCCCCCACCGCAACCAGCTCCTGTTGCCGCCTCATCTCACCTCTTACCGCCGATACCAGCTGCAAAACAGCCACCCCAGTTGGATGCACCCCTCAATCCAACACCTCCTGACCATGGTAGAGGGAGGAAGTGCACGGGCACGGAAGGTGTGGGCCCAGTGCTCAGAAAGAGGAAGTAGATGAGAACATCCCCTATTCATTGAGGAGTGTGGATGTGGAGGACTTAGGTCACTGGTTGTCAAACCTCTCCCCAGGACGCACCACACAGACCATGATTTAGGTGAAACACTGTGTGAATACTCAGGTGAAGCAATTTGAGGCTCCACCACCTGTTGAATTCTAGGTGCCACACTTTTGGTTACTGGGTTTCAACTAAATCATGGCCTATCTGATGGATCCTGAGGAGAGGATTGAGAACCACTGCCATAAGTCCTCCTCATCCACACTCCTCAATGAATATTATTTTGTATTAATGTTGACATACTATTGGCTGGCTACAGAGTGTGTACACGTATGTTTATGTTGAATATTTCTGCAATTGATATTCAATGTGGATTGCCGTTGAGATGAGGTATTGAAGTTAATAGTGTTTTGATTGATATCTTATTCTGGTCTGTGTAGGTCTTAATACATGAAGGCATGTTCTTCAGCCTCCTTTTTCTGTGTCACAGATTCTGCTCATCAAGTTCTGATTATTGTTAATTGAATAGAGGGATTTCTGGTGATCCTTTTATTCATCAGAGTCCAGTTGCAGTGCTTTAGTAACAACATGTGACCCTGGTAGGTGCTATGCATCATGCTTATTCTAGACTATGACATTACCCCCTTTAGGTTTTTAGGTTTCCCCTTTTTCCCAGGATTCGCCCACACCACACCCTTGATATTAATGCACAGTCTTGTCCATTTTTGATTGTGCCCCAATCTGAAATAAAGCTTTGTTACACCATTATCACTGTGTCAGTGTGTTTTCAATGGTTGGGGTTTTGGGACATCCACATACATCACAATTGTGTCAAATTCCTATATCAGTAAACTAACGAGCCCTAGTTACTGTGCAATAGATTAATACATATAATAATAATACTAATATAATAATATTGGGTTCGTGCACATGAGAGGTCCAATTTGTGATAGTGTGGTGTATCAACATTCCCCTAAAGGCCTGTTAACAATATGACAGGTGATAATGTGAATTGATTGAAAGCAATACACTCAAAGGGATGTCACCAAATAATAATGGGTATACATCTTGGAATATGGCCACCAGCAATGGCGTGTGACTTTCCGGGATGGGGAAAGCGGAGAATATCCCTGATGGTGGTGAGCTGGCTGTTGCTGCCTCTGCACAGCCTCCATGTGTGTTTGCTGCCCTTCCTGATGGGTTAGAGTAGATTAGTGTGGTGTGTGTTCCCCTGGTCCCCTTCTGGATTGCTAAGTGCTGGGGGTGAAGGGGCTTGTGTACCTCAATGAAGCTGTGAGATATACCATATAGGGTGACTGTAGGTGGTCATAGTAGAGAGGTCAGACAAATCACAGTACACTAGGGAGGGAACTGGCAACCCGCTCCAGTATCTTTGGCATGCAAACCTTAGGGAGAAGCACCGAAAGAGACAAAAGTAAATGTGCTGCAGTCCATATGGTCACAGAGAGTCAGACACAACAGAGGGACCGAACAACCATAATTAAAATGTTCCCCTGGTACTTGATATATTCTATGTGGCAGTGTAATTTGTCCACTATTTGGTTTCCCAATGTAAATGTGATGAGTGAGATGTATATGAGATGATATTTGTATTTTTAGGGTCCACTTTAGAGCCTCTGTGAATGAGAAAGGGTTAATATGGCAGCCATTTCCATGTATTTGTGCTGCAATTTAATGAGGGAGTGTGTCTTTAATAGCTTTCAGCATCTTGCAGTGTGACTTTTCCTATAGGCATATGCACGACCATTACAACCTATGAGAAAAATAAAATAAAATGTTTTAACTGATAGTTGGGAGTTGTTGGGTCTATTGGTTTGCTTTTATTGTGTTTTGCAGTGTTCCAAATTAGTATGTAAACAATCTGCGGTTCCTATTTGTAATCGTAAGCTTTGGGACGCCATTTGCCATTTGCGGGCTTGACTGTGGGTGCGGTCTTGAGCGATTTTTGCAATTGAATAGCGATTTGCGATTTTAGCGATCAAACTCTTGAGGACGTGAAAGATCAAAGGCTTTTGGAGGCTGTAAGTTCTGGGTTTTTACAACCGCAGAGATTTCAAAGCTGTAACCCTTAAACCGTTTGGAGACCGTAAAAAGACGCCAGTTGATGGGCAAAATAACTTACGACCTCACTTACAGGCTCCAGTAACTTACAATTGCTAAATTGAATCAGGCTACATGTTACTAGAATCTGCCCTTTTATATCACATACAATTTTGCACCATGGATTTGGTATGTGCAGATAATTAATGACATGAGAAAGGAACCAGTTTATTTGATGTTTTTAGGCTGTATTATGGTAATTTAAGAGAGACATAAGAAACTGATTTGTACAAGAACATATTTATTGTATTATGTACTGCAGCAATACACATAAACATCTGGTTGATTCTTAGTGAATATGGAATGTATTGACTTAAGCAAGGCCTGGTTGGTATGTGCACATAAGGGGTTTATACACAATCACCTATTAAAATGTAATGATTAATGATTTTTTAATTATTATTATTGTATTTTTTTTTAACAACATATACATAACTTTAAACAACAACACTTTAGGGATGGGTGGGTGGGTATCTTTACACATGGCTAGCTGGGGGCATAATGGTGGTAATGGACCAAACTCCTACAACTGACTCCCCTCCTCCAGCTAGCCATCTCCGACCCATACCTGCCCAGTCAAGTGGCCCCTCCTCCCAACCCCCCTGGCGTGGTCTACAGGCCCTTCATGACTTAAGCAAGGCCTTGTTGGTATGTGCACATAAGGGGTTTATACACAATTACCTATTAAATGTAATGATTAGACACAGACAACTTCTTGGGAGGATAACTGGCCACAGCGTTTTTTGGTAAACACAAACTGATGTAATAACCATAACAATAATTAACATAACCACGTGTGGGGAGGAGCCTGGCCAGAGACAGTACGCCCTACGCCCTGAACCCTCGTCCAGGGCCTACCGTGTTGGAACATCCATACCACCGCAGGGTATAATCTCACCCATTTTACCACTGTACCGGCGACTCCCCTCACCACCCGCCGCTGCGACAACAACATAAACATAATTTGACATCATATAATATACATTTAATAATAACCAACAAGTGCTTTAAGACAATATGCAAGATAATACCTCCAAATTTACATTACTTATTTTTATTTTTTATTTTTATTTCTTTATTTCTTTTTCAATTATTATTATTGTATTTATTTATTTTTAACAACATATACATAACTTTAAACAACAACACTTTAGGAATGGGTGGGTATCTTTACACATGGCTAGCTAAGGGCATAATGATGGTAATGGCGCCAAACTCCTACTACTGACTCTGACTCCCCTCCCCCAGCTAGCCACCTCCTACCCATACCCGGGCCTGCCCAGTCAAGTGGCCCCTTCTCCCAACCCCCCTGGGGTGGTCTACGGGCCATTTCAAAATTACCAATTCAAACCAGAAGCTGATAGAGATGTTTCAAAATCTCTTCCAATCTTGGAAATATCCACAGATAACTTAGAATCTATGAATAGCTCTCCATATGCAATTCAGTATTTAATTCATCATTCATTTTTATTATTTTGTACATTGCCAAATTGCGAGTCTGATTGTACATTGGAACCTCTATACGTTAATTGATTGATATATATACTCCATTTCAGTGACATAATAATGATGATCTCATTTACTATTGGCTATTTCTAAATCGGTAGTTACGGCCTTGCTTGTTTGATCATGATCACACTCTGAAATGCTAATTATGAGTGCATGGTTTACCGTTTCAGGTTTCGGCCAGTAACTTGCGGGCTTGTTCAATTGAATCGCTCTGTAATTGTAGCAAATCAATGTAGCTTGCAATGGAATAGGGGCCTTACTGTACCATTACACTTGTAGTCTGGTTTAGGTAGACATGAAATCTGCTTACAATAGGAAAAATAAATCAAATTAATAAAAAATAAAAATTAAAAAAATGTATATTTATAGCTCACAAAATTGTTAATACATCAGAAATAAAATAACAGCTGCTTAAAGACTTTTTTTCATTGTGTCCTTCAAATTAAGTTTTGGGATTGCCGTCGAATATTATGTGTTATGTACAAAGTGAATTCATCATTTCTGGTGTAATCAGTTGAAAAGAAAATAAATCTTTTGGTTAATAGCGTTTTTCTACTGTATATAATGGAAAGTGAAATTGTACTAGATTTGTTCAATTTTCCCTTTTTCGTTTAGTAGTTGTTGACACGGGATTGATGGAAAATGTTATTTTCACAAACTGCAAATCTAACACGCCAGCCTGGCTTATCAATCGTATTACCTTATATTGTGTGCTCAGTTTAGCCAACTAATGTTGCATTACAAATATGAGTGTGTTTTGGGACAGTGCATGTATCGGCAAAGAACAAATCAAAAGTATGGAAATGATTACAGACAGAAATGGGGCAGAATTGTAAAATGTATTATTGTCTGCAGGAACTGAATTTGCAAAATGCTGTGATGAAGACCCTACCAATGTCCACCTAAAATGGGTATATGGGTAAAAGGGTTAATTATAAAACAGCTTATCCAAGTGACCTACAATGGCAAACCCTTAACGGTTACCTACATGCCAGAATCTGTAATATAACAATGCCAAAGCCAATACAAATTAAAATATAACAGTCTATGATTACCCAGAGCTATACAAGCTAGAAATAACTTACATTTAGTCACAAGGGAAATGTAATCATATGAATATAGACTACAGAAAGTCTACATATATTAACATACTATTTACTTCATGATACAGCTTTAACATTATTTATTCACAATAAAACAATGCAGTGGATATGAATATGTAACATCTTAAGGACTCATTTGCAGCACATCTTAAAGGTATAAGCAAGTGAGCTGGGTTATTAATGCAGAGGATAATTAGTAGTGTATGAAAAAAAATGTTTGCATAAAAAAATACCAAAATAAACATTAAAACCGTTACCCTGAAGTTTGCTGAATTTCTTGCATTTGCAAACTGTTTTCTATCAATGTTGACACCCACTGAAAATCACTGTGAAAACTAGCATACATAATACATTGTATCTTTTTGGTTTGTGAATTGAGCTGCAGCTTTCCTTTAGATTTCTGTAATACCCAGAACAAGGTCTGTGTCCCATTATTCACTGATTGTTTTATCTACATCCCAGGTGAAACTTCCCCCAGCCCCAGTGATTTGCCCCTGTAACCCACCCAGCCCCAGTGAATTGCCCCCGTGATCTTGCCCAGCCCCAGTGAATTGACCCTGTAACTCCTGCCAGCCAAAGTAATTTGCCCTTCAGACCCAGTGAATTGCCCCTTCACCTGCCCCAGCCCCAGTGAATTGCCCTCCAGCCCCAGTGATTTGCCCCTTGACCTCCCCCAGCCCTAGTAAATTGCCCCATCACCTGCCTCAGCCCCAGTGAATTGCCCCATCACCTGCCCCAGTCCCAGTGAATTGCCCAGTGACCTCCCAAGCCCCAGTGAATTGCCCCATCACCTCCCCCAGCCCCAGTAAATTGCCCCCATCACCTGCCACAGCCCCAGTGAATTGCCCCTGTGATCTCCCCAAGTCCCAATGAATTGCCCCTGTATCCCCCCAGCCCCAGTGATTTTGCCCTCCAGCCCCAGTGAATTGCCCCATGTCCTCCCCCAGCCACAGTAAATTGCCCTGTGACCTCCCCCAGCCCCAGGGAATTACCCTCCTGCCCCATTGAACTGCCCCAACACCTGCCCCGGCCCCAGTGAATTGCCCTCCAGCCCCAGTGAATTGTCCTGTGACCTCCCCTAGACCCAGTGAATTGACCCGTGACCTCCCCCAGCCCCAGGGAATTTCCCCTATCACCTGCCCCAGCCCCAGTTAATTGTCCTCCAGTCCCAGTGAATTGCCCCATGACCTACCCCAGCCCCAGTGAATTGCCCCCATCTCCTGCCAAAGTAAATTGCCCTCCAGCCCCAGTGAATTGCCCCGTTACCCCCCCCAGCCCCAGTGAATTGCCCCATCACCTCCTCGAGCCCCAGTAAATTGCCCCATCACCTGCCTCAGCCACAGCGAATTACCCCTGTGATCTCCCCCAGCCCCAGTGAATATCCCCTGTAACCCCCCAGTCCCAGGGAATTGCCCTCCAGCCCCAATGAATTGCCCCGTGACCTCCCCCAGCCCCAGTAAATTGCCCCGTGACCTCCCCCAGCCCCAGTGAATTGCCCCATCACCAGCCCCAGTGTACTGCCCCCAACACCTGCCCCAGCCCCAGCAAATTGCCCTCCAGCCCCAGTGAATTGTCCTGTGACCTTCCCCAGCCCCAGTGAATTTCTCCTATCACCTGCCCCAGCCCCAGTTAATTGCCCTCCAGCCTCACTGAATGACCCCCATAACCTACCCCAGGCCCAGTGAATTGCCCCCATCACCTGCCAAAGTAAATTGGCCTCCAGCTCCAGTGAATTGCCCTGTGACCTCCCCCAGCCCCAGTGAATTGCCCCGTCACACACTCTCATGCAGACACTCACATAGACACTCACACATACTTGCACAGTCACACACTCACTCACACAGACACACACACTCACACAGATACACACTCATACAGACACACACTCACTCACACAGACTGACACACTCACTCACACAGACATACACACTCACATAGGCACACACACTCACTCACACAGACACACTCACACAGACATACACACAGAGACATACACCCTCACACAAACACAGATACACTCACACAGCCGGTTGCAGCTGACATTAAGGATGCAGAGCTCAGCCTGATCACTCATCACGGCCGTCAGCTCCTCCAGGAGCACAGCCATAACCTTCCATCCCAGAGTGGGGGAAGAGAAACAGGGGAGGGAAAGAAGGGGGAGAGACACAGGGGAGGGAAAGGGGGGGAAGACACAGGGGAGAGAGAGGGGGAAGAGACACAGGGGAGCAAGAGAGGTGAAAATAAATGGAAGTAAGGGGGGAGAAACACACGGGAGGGAGAAGGGGGAAGAAAGATAGGGGGAGAGGAGGGGAACAGACACAGGAGAGGGAGTGAGGGGGAATGAGACATAGTGGACAGAGAGGGGGGAGGGACACAATTTATAAAACTCTATCATGCCGTAATTTTTGACAGGAAAGTCATTAATGACTTAATAATATTTTTTCTCCTCAGAAGCAAACATCTTTTAAGTTCATGGCTGCAGTCACCATCTGCAGAGATCTTGGAGCCCTGGAAAATAAAATCTGTCACAGCCTCCACTTCTCTGCCATCTATTTGCCAGGATCTGAGATGGCTGTTTGCGATAATCTTTGTCTTTTTAACGTTGAGCAGCAAGCCAGCTTTGCACTCTCTTCTCTCACACTGATCTTAAGGCCCTTTAGTTCCTCCTCACTTTGAGCCATCAAAGTAGTATCATCCGCATATTTGAGGTTGTTGATATTTCTTCTAGCAATATTGCTACCAGATTTGGATTTGTCCAGCATGATATATTCTGCATATAACTTGGAAAATTAAGGTGGCTATATACAATCGTGTTGCACTCATTTCCTAATCTTGAACCATTTGGTTGTTTCATGTTTGGTTCTGATTGTGGCTTTTTAGTCCACATACAAATTCCTCGGGAGGAAAATGAGATGATCTGTTACTACCCGCTCTTTGAGAGCTTGCCTCATTTATTATGATCCACACAGTTAAAGGCTTTAGTATAGTCTATCAGCCTTGAACTTGTACAACCGTAGCCTGTAACGTAGCCCGTAGCCCGTAAGACTTACATTATTAAATTGACTATTAACTTGCAGTGTAAGGGCGAAAATGTACCTCTGTGGCTGCAAATCCTTTGTTCTGTTAAGCCCGTAACTGTTATGTTCCAATCATGCTACTAAATTGCAACAAGTGTCCAAATACGCCCTGGCGTTCAAGCCCGTAACCTGCAAATGGACACAAAAACATAACACTTCCAAATCGGACCCACAAAAGGTTTATAATTTCTCAACACTGTAAAAGACAATATAAACACACCAGTGGACTTTATAATATGGGGAAAGCATGGAAAGGAATTACAATTACTTGCCCAATAATCCACCAATGAAAAAATAGGCATTTGAAAATATTTTATTTTATCATACTTTGGAATGGTCATGCATATGCCAATATGAGAAGCCATGCTGCAACATGCAGAAAGCAATTAAAGACACACTACATGATTAAATTGCAACACAAAAACATGAAACTGATGCCACATTAACCCTTCCTCACTTAAAGAGGCTCTAATGTGGACCCTGCAATATATAGATGATTGCATATACATCTCGCTCATTACATCTACATTGGGAAAACAAATAGTGGCCAAATGTCATTGCCAGATCACATAGATACTGGGTGACATTTGATTATTTGTTGTTCAGTCCTTCAGTTGTGTCTGACTCTCTGTGACCCTATGGACTGCAGCACATTTGGCTAGGCCTCTGCCTGTGCTGTTCTACAAGGTTTGCATGCCAAATATACTGGAGTGGGTTGTCAGTTCCTTCTCTAATGGACTGGCATTTGTCTTATCTCTCTGCCCACCTACACTGGCCCCACATGGTATAGTTTACAGCTTAATTCAGGTACACAAGCCCCTTTACCACCACTTAGCAATCCACACTAATATAAATTGACGAATAGCAGAACAGAAAAGGGGGTCAAAAAATGGGAATTGCTACACATCTTGGTATATGGCCACCAGCAATGGTGTGAATCTATCCAGGTTGGGCATAGCGGAGATTACCCCTGATGGCGGTGAGTTGGCTGTTGATCCCCCTTCCTGATGTTTTAGAGTAGATTAGTGTGGTGTATGTTCTCCTGGCCCCCTTCGGGATTGCTAAGTGGTAGTGGTGACGGGTCTTTTGTACATGAATGAAGCTGTGAGTTATAGCATGTAGGGCCACTGTAGGTGGGAAGGTCATAGCAGAGAGGTAAGACAAATCCCAGTCCACTAGAGGAGAAACTGGCCACCCACTCCAGTATCACCTGTCATATTTCTACCAGGCCCTCAGGGTATGTTGATACTCCACAATATCACTAACTGGACATTTCCATGCATATTAACCCTTCATGTTGATTATATATGATGTATATTATTATATGATATCTAATGCTATTATTACTATTATTGTTATTATTATACATATTGATCTATTGCATAGTAACTAGGTCTCATCAGTTTACATATATAGGAATGTGACACAAATGTGATGTATGTAGATGTCCCATAACCCCAATCATTGACAACACACTGACATGGTTAGAATAGTATAACAAAGCTTTATTTCATACACAGAGCACAATCATAAATGTACAAGACTGTGCATTAATACCATGGGTGTGGTGTGGGCGGATACCGGTAGGGCAAGAGACTGTGGGCAATCAAAGGACATCTACAGGGTTAACTGTTAGACAACATCATAAGGATAATGCATAGCATCTACTAGGGTCACATGTGGTCTGGACACGACATAATCGGATCTGACATAGGAACATCATATAACACTCCATTTCATAGAAATAACCATTAACGCGCATACAGCAACCATATGGTCGCCATCTGCCATATTAAACAGATGCTAAAAATAATGATTCAGATGCTAGAAATCATGGCCTCTGCCTTCTGGCTAGCCCTCACATCTCTCCCACCATGTATGATCAGTGGGCACGAATTTCCCTGAGGAGGACGTCCATCTCCTCTGAGCTCTAATTGGGGACCCTGTAGTATGCCACAGCATCTTGCCCTACCAACTGTGCCTGAAGTTCCTGGCCTCCCTGTTCTCTCCCTGGGGCCGGTCCTTCATCCCCACTACCTCCCCCCCTTGGATCAGGCCCCTGACCCTCTGGACCAACTCCTTTTATGCCTATATCTGGGGGCACTTCCCTCCCCCCCTGCTGCTCTCCTCCACCTGACATCCCTGACCTGGTTCTCCCTCTCTCCATATCTCTAGCTCTCCTCACTCTCGTCCTCTTCTCCTCTCCTCAGTCTCCCCTCTCTCTCCTCCTCTCCTTTCTCTCCTCCTGCCCTCCTCTACCCTTCTATGATTTATGAAATGAAAATAAGAATAAATAAATATAATCAATTTTAGTGGATGTGTATGTGGTAAAACAAGAATGTGAGTATTATGTGTAGTATGGTAATTGTATAGGGGGGGGGGGGTTGTAGATGTGCTGTGGCTCACCGCTATGTATAGCTATGTGTACATATTAATCTATGTATGTGAATTATGTGATATCAGTAATTATGTGTGTTGTAAATTAAGTGTTAATATATATTAGCTCCTTCTCTCTCTATCTCTCCAATGCTCACAAACCCACCAATGCCTAGACCTGTGTGTTCACTTGCTCAGCTACAGCACAGTCAATGATTTACGGTTTTGGCACCTTCGAAAACTTCCTCCTGTCGCGTTATTTGCGGTTCACCGCTTTCTCTTGGCTGTTAGGACTGCATCAAACAACGTGGTTACAGGTTTGGATTGTTGCGGCCGATAGTGGCTCATCCGGCCCCTTTACAGCTTGCGTGCGTGGATAAGGTTTACAGGTTTGCGTCTCTGGCCCGTAACTTGCGGCATTGGTTGAAATTAATAGCTCTGTAACACAGTCGAATTGCAAGCTCACAGCCTTTGCTTGCTTGCAGATGCCGATATGGGGCCTCATTCAATTGTGTTTTGGCCAATTGAATAGGGCTCTATTTTTTACAGAAGTTTTTAGTTAGTGAACTTCATTCAAAAGCAAGGTTTTCACTGACAAAAAACTTCTGTAAAAAAAAATGCTATGTGCTTATAAAAAGCCCTATTTAATTGGCCAAATAGCAATTGAATGAGGCCCACAGGCTTCAAATTTAATAGGGCTGTATGAAGCAGAGGTAAATATTTTTTCTGAAACTCTCTTGCTTTCCATATTATCCAGCTGACATTGGCAATTTAATATCTTATGTCTCTGCAAAACCAGTTCTCAGTCCATATTTTGTTGGAGCTGAGCTTGCAGAATCTTAAAGGGACTCTGTCAACCTAACAGGAAGTTTATTTAATTTTACAGAGCATTAAACAATGCATATACAGTGTACTAGTAGGTTTTCTCTACAGTAAATAATTTCTGAATAATTTACAATTGATTTTGTGGCTCCTATATGCTATGGTGCAGCTCAGTATGCTAAGGTGCGGCTCAGAGTACTTCATAAGGGTGTGAGAGGGGTCTAAATGTCAGATAACATTGAAGGTATTTATTTTGGCCACTATGGAGACAGACAAGCAGGCTTTAATCTAAATGAACACATCGAAACAGCTAATAAATATGCAATGGCTGCCCATTTACATATAAATAGAGCAAGTGCTACAAAGAATTTCCCAGTATTTATTAACTTTAGGAAAAATCAATAGCACAACATATAGACAGTTTTTCATGCTCTTTAAGAATAACAAAAAAAAAGCACAGATTGCTTTTGGGGTGCCAGAGTTTCCTTAAGCATTACCTTGCTGGCATATGAAATGAGTGCAGTTGTTTAATAATTTGAATTTACTTTATCACTATCTTCTTTGGGATTGAGATGTAGACTGTCCACTGTTGAGTTTTCTAAATGTATTGCCTTAATGCATTCAACAGCTTCACAGCATCATCTTGCAGGTTTTTAAACAATTCAAGCTGGGATTCCATCAACTTCTACAGTCTTGTTATCAGCAAAGCTTCCTAGGGCCAATTTTCACTCTCTAAGATGTCTGACTCCAACTCATTGAAGAAATTATTGAAGTTATCAATACTGTTAAAATACTTCCTGTAAAGATTTTCTGTTTTGTAACATGCATTCAAACTGTATCCTTTAAGGTTAAAAAAGATCAACAATTTAGAGAGAGAGATGCTATTACCCAAACAGGAAGTTGGATTCAGCCAACATGAACATATACACTATACTATCATTTTTATCTCAACTGTAAAGCATTCATGAGAAATATAGCACTGTTCTATAGCTAATGTGTGGCTTAATATGCTCAATATTTTTGTCTTTTATGATGACCACTTTGGCATGCAATTTCCACAAGATCTTTAAATTTCTTAAAGTGATTTCTTGACTTTCCCATTTTTTTTATCTTTTTCTATCTCTTTAAATTTCTATAATGTCTCCTTGTCTCGTCTTGCGATCCTCTGGAATTCTTCATTCAGTTGGACAGATATTTTCCCATTCTAATTATCTTTCACTTTACTTCTTTCCAGGGCTATTCTTGGTTAAATGCAGTTGATGGTAGCTCCAGCACTGTCTAAAATGTAATCTAACTGTTGTTTCTCTGGGAAAGAATGCTAAATAGTCATTTTTTGTTATTTACAGTGTCTATTTTTCACAAAGGTTTCTCACTGCAAGACAGAAAATTAAACATGTACTGTAGAGGAAGATAGAGCTGCAAATAATAGATAATATATATGCAAATGACCCTTAGGGGTTTTTCTCACCCTAAAGTTGATAGGGGGAACCAGACGTGGACTCCTTGTTCACTGTGCCTTATGGAGTACAGCTGCACCTCACTGACGAGGCCCACAGAGGCCGAAAGGTGGCTGGGGTTTACTGTTTCTCCTGTTCAGGGTAGAATTGCCTGGTATTTCTGGGCTGGATCACTCTTTTGAGTGAGACTAGGCTGATATACTACAGGATATTTCTCCCTGTGAAGGGCACAAGTGAGCTAAAAGAGATTGCTCTCTGAGTTGGTAACCAGACCTATAGGACAAACCTACTTCAGGTATTATCTGTTCTCAGATTGAGCCCCTCTAATTTCATTCTTGTTAATATATACTGGAGGAAGAATATAGTTTGGGAAATGCTTCACATATTTGTAAAATATGTATCTAACAAGTTGTGTAATCAAGAAGAATAAAAGCATTTTAGAGAAAATTGTACGTTTAGTAGACACTGCATGAATGTTTTTCCATGTTGAATTACTTATTGCTCTGGAGCCTGATAGGGTGGGCCAACCTACAGTGAGTTGTTCTTCTATTTACTTGTATTGTCAAGCGGCTTTCAGGCTTTCTGTACATTTTAATAGAAATGTTATCTGCATCCACAGTATATCTTGTTCCAATCAGTCAGTTAGGAACAAAAGCAAGTGTTTGTTTGGTCTAGCAAAATAAGATACAGTAGTTAAAATTAAAATGTTGTTTATCTCAAAAAATCCATAAAGTAAATGTGCCCATTAGTGTGGATCACATTTAAGATTTCCTTTAAAGACTGATTTGTATTATTTATTTTCTGAAACCACTTTACTATTATCAATTTTAGCCCTTCAGTAGAGCATTCTGTAAAAAATAACTTCAGTTGTTCATAAAGTTTTATAGTTGTGACTTTTTTTAAAAGTTATTTTAACATCCATATGGATATCTTTTAACCAATAAAATAAAAATAAATAAAAAATGAGTAAAAAAACATGTTGTTAAATTAGATGGATTACACATATGGATTGTTTACCAAAACAATTATAAAACAATGAAAGTATGATTCAATTTATATTCAAAATCAAATTTGCAAAATAGTCTTGTTAGTAAAAATATCTACATCACTTGTTTTGGTTTTAATAATTTATTATCTGTTTTTAAGTTTTGTAGTTAACTTTTCCTATTTATTTCATAAGGTATTATAAGATGATTTTAAAACAGGGTCTGTTTGTTTTTATATAACAAATGTGTATTGCACAAGTAATCAATTTACTGATCAAATACCAGAAATAACAAATTTGAGAAAGCAAAATGTAATATTTATGAATATTGTGCACCAAAAGACAAGAGATACAAAGCACAGAAACTTGCTGAATAAAATATGTGGGTTTTATAAGATCTTGTGCCATATGTACTGAAGGGTTTCATTTTGGGGAACTCTTGGGCCCCCATTCAATTGCAAACCCGTAATTACCTTCATACAGGCCACATGTCCGCGGGTTAGAAATTTGTTACAATTCCGGCTCTATTCAATTGACTCAAGAACGCAATTACAGGGCTAAAGCCTAAAACCATAAATCATGAACCTGTACGTAGCAATTCAGGGCATGATCATGATGAATTGAGCAAGTAACGATTTAGACAGAGCCAATAGTAAATGAGACAGTCATCATGACGTCAGTAAAACATGGAGTTTAAACTACAATCAATTAGTGTTTAGAAGTCCGATCTGCAATCGGACTCACAATTCAACAATGAAGAAACAAATATGTTTAAAATATGTAATGGCACCCGTCAGGGTTGTCCATTATCTCCTTTGTTATTTATTCTCTTTATGGAGCCTCTAGCGATATATATATAAGAGAATGTAGAGAAATTTAGGGTGTGATCATAGGCCAGGAAGAATTTATGTACATGGCATTTGCGGATGATATTATTATAACTATGTCAAATCCAGAGTTTTCCTGTCCAAAACTTCAGGAAATACTAGACAAATTTGGTAGTTTGTCCTATTTCAAAATTAATCGTTCAAAATCTGATATTTTAACTAGAGGCATAAAGCCGGAAGTTAGAAACAATTTGGAGAGAACTTTTATCTTCAATTGGAATATACTTCAGTTGGACTAATACAGTAAATGGGGTTCCTCAGATATCAGTACTTAATCCTTTTATTTTAATATATTTGTTAATTATTTAGAAGTAGTACTGGAGAGTAATGTCTCTGCCACTAAAGTGTGCAATATACATACTTGGATACATTAGAGGAATGAGCAGCTAAACTGAAGGTGAGTTTTAATAGAGAGAATATAACATGATGTCTTTAGGAAAAAAGGAAAATATTCAATAAATAATCTCAATTCATCTAGGGTTATATGAGATGTAAAATTATTTTGGTGTGCTTTTGGAGAACCACCTACATAACCATGCTTAAAGGGCCACTTAATGCAGCACAATTTGGAACACACCACTGTAAAAAAATCTCCTAAAAGCATGTTGAAATACTTTTAGAATGTTTTAAATACCTGCATTTTTCACAGAAAATGTATAAAATAAATCTATGTTTACATGTGTCACTGGCAAGCCCCCAGACACAGCAACAGCTCTGTGGAGTGAGCATAATCAAAAAAAGAGTTAACCCTTCACAAACAGAATACTGCAATCACCTAAATAGGCCAGCTATAAGTTAACTGCTTGCTGCATTCAGGAAAAACAATGCTGTTAATCTTTTCCTTCACCAAGCTTTCACTGCACAGTCAGACATATGTTATTAATCACGAAACAGTGATTAGACAGGACATAGTATGTTTGTAAGCAGACCTAAAATGTAAGATTTTTTAGGTGTTATTAGTGTAATTAAAAAAATAAATCATTTTAACATACAATCGTGTGCTCTTTTACACCATGAAGATCACCAATAGTGAGGTAAATATCACTTTAATGCCAGGCAGGAACTGGAAAGCTAAATAGAATATCAGCATGAATTTAGAGATGTATAGACGCAAAGATAGCAGAAAATTATACACCATGTAACTTCCCTGTCAGACCTCACATGGAATTAGGAGGATCAGTTTGGGGCCTTACTTCTAAAATGGAACATTGTATACTTAGAAAAATGTTCAGAGAAGGGCAAGGCACTTATGGGGAATTAAGGAAATGGACTGATTAAGCTATGAGTAGAGGGCAGCCAAATGACACTAATTTATATAGAAATGTGATCTAGTTAATTTAAAGGGTTTTATCAGGGACACTTCTCATACCAAAAAGTTTACAGTTGACAAGAGATTAGAGCATAGGAAGTTTCACGTTAAAGAATGAAAGCGATCCTTCACAGTGAAGACATTCAGACTGTATAAATCCAAAGGAGGTTGTGACAGCAGTTTCAATAGGTATCTTTAAAAAGGGGTTGGGTATATTCTTGAAAGAAAGGGTCATACAGGATTATGTAAATTAACTTCATTGAATGGATGTTTTTACAATCATGAAAGGTTCCCCCAATTGTGCTAATTGATAATATTTCAATGTGTACTTGTTTCTCTGATGAATTCATGGTGTATGTCACTAGGGTCTGAAAAGATTAAAAAATGTTAAATTTGATGTTTAAAAAAAAAAAAATTTGAACGTCAATTACCATGTTACTATATCTACCATCACAGTTTCCTTTGGCTGAAAATTTCACAACTTGACTGATTTTAATGTAAATAATTTTTTTCCAGCTCAAAGTTGAAACCCGTTTCCTATAACAGGAGTACTCAGTGATAGATTCCAGTTTGTTAATAAAAGTAGGATTTTACCTTAGTCAGAAAATCTACAATATTTTTTTTTTTCACTGTAGGTGAACATGGAAATACATCTGTCTGACTTGTATAAGCTAACTTTGCATATACACTCTCTCTATTTTGAAAATGATATTATTTGCAACATACACAATTACCTGCCTTTGAGTCAACAGAAAGTGCTTTTCAATTACTGTCATGTCTAACACATGCTGATTTTCTACTAACTTTGTAGGATAGAGCCAAGCAGCACATGACATATTTCTGTTTATTGTGGCTTCTACCACAATAAAAATGGCTATTATTTACTTCCAATTTTGGCGAGATATTCATCATTGTTGTTCTGCATCATTATGTGTTGATTAGGAACTTTAATATGCTAATTACTGAAAACATGGCTTCAATCAAGAAAGAAGATGATGGATTCTTCTAGCAACATGGAAGTACCGATTTATCCAGGGCTGAAGATTGAGGACTAGGGGATGGGTGTTTGTCTCTTGAGGTAATCAAAGGGATTGGTAATGCATATACCCCATACAGGTTTCATTAATTTCTTTATTTTTTTACACCTTAGTATAGGAACAATTGGGGACCAACATGGACCCTTATTTTACTCATAGGGACGCCATGGGTTAGTTTTAGTGATACCTCCTTGGCATTTAAAGCTAGATTTTCATACTATGGGGGTCCATGAGGACCCCCATGGTCATACATCACTATACCATGGGGGTCGTAAGGACTACCATGTTGTAGGGGTGAAACTTATTTGCCATGGGCATCCACATGGACTCTAAAGGCTAGTGTTAGTTATCCCATGGGAGTCCACAGGAAGCCCATGGCCTTAATGGGCCACACATTTTTAACAAGGCTTCTCACATGCCTAGTGGGGGTCCAATGAGTCTCCCTGTGTCCCACGGGCCAAGCTAGCAGGTTGCCCTGGGCCCCTAGCTTTGCCAAGTGTTGGCCCTAAGGGGTCTCAATGGTCCGAGTAGGAATACCCAGGAATTTGGATGGTTTCCATAGAATGCTGCTTTCACCAGATTCCATTCTCAGCAGCACAGTTAACACATTTGGCCCATATTTGTAACAATTATTTTTCTTTTATAAAGTGTGTTTTACAAGCCAGCAAAGACAAATGTACAAGATAAAATATTGGGTTTAGTACTGCTATTTCCACATGAATGTAGACAGCACAGTATCACATATTACTACAAGACCACTGTGGGGACATTTTTCTATATTAGTTTTGAGTAAATAAACAAGGCAGTGGGCAAAATGTTTTTTAGAAAGCAAAAAAATAAAAATAAACATAACCTTCATACTTTGCAACTTTTATGTAGATTTATTCTTTACTGCATGGATCCATTTTGCTTTTTTCCTTCTACCACCTGTTACATTCTCAGTTTGTCCTTGTAAGCTAATTAACTTTTAAGTCTGTCTCAAAGGACACTTCGTATGTATTCAAATCACCACTTACCCAGAAAGTTAATCTGCTGAAACCAAAATGGAAAATTCTACAGCAGCATAATTGCATATAAAACATAATAAGTTAGAGCTGAATTCTTTGTTTTTACATTCTAAACAAATTTTGCATATTTTTTTTTGTTTTTTCAAAAAAATACATTTAAAAAGTATGACACAGTGGTACTATTATAAACATAATTTAATATCAACTAAAGCTGGAAGAAATGCTCAAATGAGAACAAACATTGAATAATACCTTAGATGATCTAATTTACATATCCATATGGTGTCCCTAAATAGGACTCCAGAGGTAGACTCCTTGTTCTCTTTGCCAAGAGAATCAGCTTACACCTCACTAATGAAACTCCAGGGAAGGTGGCATCCATCGTATAACAGGGTGTTACTTCATGTGAAATACTCAAAGTTTAACTACTGTTAAGTCCTTCTATAATCTGTCTATTGTTCTGCCTAATGGTGATCACATGTATAAAGTGAGGACTGGCAGATAAGGTAACAGGGAATAAGTCCTTGAAACAGCTGTTGAGAACCAGGGTTGTAGTACACAATTGTATGCTTTGTTCATCCTCATTAAATCATCTCTTAGCATTTTGTTGTTGTTGTTCAGTCCTTCAGTCTTGTTCAACTCTCAATGACCATATACATGCAGCACACCAGGAACATCTGTCTGCGTTTTTGGTTGTGCTTATCCATATGGTTTTCTTGGCAAAGATACTTGAGTGGGTAGCCAGTTTCCTCAACCAGTGGACCGCAATTTGTCTGACTTTTCTGCTATGACCTGCCCATCTTGGTTGACCCTACATGGTATAGCTCACAACTTCACCACAACAAGGTGTTCCAGAAGGGGTTTAGCATTCTATGACTCTATTACTGTGTCAATGTATAGTGAATGGTGGGCTTCAGTGCAAAATATTCTGCAGCTTTTCTCTACAGAGTAGGCACCTATAGGAGTTTACAAAAAGCCAGAAATATATATAGGTGGCTAGATCGCCCCATTTAAAAAAAAACATAACTATCTTGCTCTTTCCACTAATAAATTGAACCCACCCCTTTTGTGCAACACTGCTGCCAGCCATGGTAGGTCATGCTGTGGGCCTCAATGATATGCACTTGCTGCACCAACAGTAGCTCCTCCACTGGACTGTATATTACTATTTTCAGCAAAGTCTTCATTTAAATGCAAAACATTGTGACTGATACTATTGTTTTGCAAGCCTGAGAAATGCCCAGTTCACATATCATTTGCACATTTGTTGGTACTGTGATTTTCTCATAAAACTATAATAAAATAATCATACTGGTAACATTTTTACTATATGGTTCTTTGGATAACTAAACTTCCCGATAGAAAGCTGTTTTTAGAAAATAAAAAATATAAACATAACTTTTTATTTATTTGGTACTTTTATGCATCAATTTTTTAATTCACTGTTCCATTTCCTTTCCAGGCTTTACTTGCCACATCTGTCTTAGCACAGTGTGCCCTTGTACGTTAATGAGCTTTCCATTAGACTAGTAAAACAATTGTCAAGTTTAGCTGCCTCATTTTTCTTGTTCAAAAAACATATTCCATTGCTTTAAAAGTCTTATTTCCCCTCATAAAGTATATCAGTATAAACTACAAAAATAATGTAATTTATGGTGGGCAAAAGAGCGATAGAAGCACACCATCGTACAGTAGTACAGTAAACAAAAAGTACATTTGTGCTCATATTTGAAGTTATAAAATAAATTAAAAGACTTATTTCGTGCTCAGGATTCCAAGAAATACAGTTATTTCACTGCATTCTGGAAACCTGGGTAGGGACATGCAAATGTGCTAACAAAGGCTCTGCTCATTAATCAATTTCAAACATGACTCCTTTTAGGCATATGCCTGCTGTATTACACAGCTTTAAGCAAAGCCCAGGATGGATCATGCACAAGCCAGAAAATCTACCCACAGACAGCCGTTATTGCCTCTCATCAGTGTGGGGCCAGTTCCTAGCTTGTGTAGTAGATTTTGTGGTAAGGTAGTTTATCACAACAAAGATTTAATTTATGGTCAGCAAAAGAGCGATAGAAGCCCTCCACCGTACAGTAGTACAGTAAATAAATAGTACATTTGTGCTCACATTTGAACATCTAAAATGAGTTAAAAGACTTATTTCCAACTAAAATGGCAGCTGCATCATAATTTTATTTAAAGATAATAAATGAAAGACTGTATTTTTCAAGAGAATTATTCTTAGACACATGACAGTGTGTACCATTGTATTACAATTAAATGTCTTTTAAATGTTCAATGCTATTCCAGGTCATAAAGCATTATGACATAATTCTAATTCAATTAAAATAAAGCAGGCTTTTAGGAAGCCTCATCTGGAAACCATTTTGTTATTTTATGTAAATGCAAATTCTAGTTAAACAAATGTATTTTTCTTTATTGATTGTAAAATCTAAATTGTGTTTGCATTACAAGACCGAATGATCTTCATCTGTAGTTGAGACATTTTATAAATAAAAGTAAACAAACATCAATGAAAAATTCATAGTCAAATTAGCAAATTGTTTAACCAACAAAATACATTCATTTTCTAAAACAACTCTATTCCATATTTTATGCTAATAGCAAGTTGGAAAATAAGGCACATTTTTTTTTCTAAAATAAAGTAGGGTTTGAAAATCAAAATTATGTTTTTTGTTCAAATCGCACCTTCCAATTATAGGGTTGTTGACTTATTTTGCAAAGCATTTGTTCAGCTATATTGAGAGTGCGATCTTGGCAGCATATTTCAGATACTCTGGCAGTGGCAAAGCTACTGATGGTGCAGCAGGTGCAAATCACTGGCATCCATAACGGGGCCCTCTGCTACTGACAGTAGCCTGAAGTAAAGCAGGACTCTAATATTGAAAAGGAGAATGGCATATATGTATTTTATTTAAAGGTAATCTGACAACCTACATACATTTTTGGCTTTTAGTGAATAATTTTGAATAGGGGCCCGCCATTCCTTAGTTCTTCAAAATTCCTGGTGTTCTTTCAAGAAAATAGTGCATAAGATAAGAAACTATGGGATACAAGAATATACAATTATTTGTAAGTAATACTAGTTGAGTGCTGTCGGATCTGAAACCTCTGCAGCCTTTAAAGATCATGTTATCTTAAACTCAGCCTAAGTAATAGTATTGACCCCCTTAAAGAATCATAAAGAAGGCTTAGTAATCCGAAGAAAAATTAAGTAAATGTATGAATAGCGGCAAATGTCGGAGTACTAGAAAGGACCGGCAAGGGGGTTTAATCCCTGTCCACAGCACTGTAAAAGCAAATAAAAAAATCAATACTGCCTCGTAAATGACGGGGAAAGTGATGAAAGACATTTTGCAAAAAATTCTCAAGCTTGCAAATCAGCAAATCATTGAGTTAATACGTATCAGGCTACCCATATAGACTAGAACAGTATTTGCATTCATTTTTATTATTTTGTATTTTGAGGGTTTGAGAGTGCCATCGCATATTGGACCCCTGAACCTAATTGATTGACATATAACCTCCATGTTTTACTGCCATAATGATGGTGGTCTCATTTTCTGTTGTCTGTTTTGAAATCAGTGGTTACGGCCTTGATTAATTGATCATGTTCCCGCCCTGAACTGCTACGCACGAGTGCATGGTTTACGGTTTTGGTGTTCGGCCAACACTTTGCGGGCTTGTTCAATTGAATAGCACTGGATTCGGAGACAAGCGGGAGCCTGTAGCAAACCCGCAGACATACAGCCTTTATCCAGCGAGATGCGGGCTTGGAATTGAATCGGGATACAAATACATAGGTTAAAAAAATACTTTTAGTCCAGCATGTTCAACCTTTTTAGATCTCCTCTGATCTTTTGTAATCTGTGAATTAATTGTTAATTGATCCAGAGGAAGGCAAACAAAAAAAAAAAAAACATTGGAACTTTGCCATTTGTCTCATAAGGGGAAAAAATGTAAATCCTTCCTGACCCCAGATAATGACAACTAGATTCCTCCCTGGATCAATAATACTTCTCTAGTTATCTAGGATAACCTTGAATGCCCTTTTTATTCAAAAATATATATTTTTAAAGTTATCTATCAAATCAACTGTCACCACCTCCTTTGGTAGATAATTCCACAGTTTAACCACCCTTACTGTGAAGTCCCATTTTCTTTCTTTAAGATGGAATCTTTTTCCTTCTAACCTCAAGGGATGTCCTTTTCTCTTGTCACAAAAAGTTCACTTGACAAAGCCTTATATTGACTCTGGATCATACTGTGGATCATATCCCCTTTTAGACGTCTTTGTTCTACAGAAAATAAGTTTAATTTGGTTAGAATTTCTTCATAGCTTAGTCCTTATTAGTTTTATTGCTCATCTCTGTATTTTTCCGTATCTAAAATGTCCTTTTTATGACATGGTGCCAAAAATTGTAAAATTGTACTCCATATCCTTTTGCTATTTTCGGCTGCTTCTTGTGCATTATCTATGTTTTCATTTTACTTGATAGGTTACTATAAAACTGTGTTTTGTATTGACAAAATATTCATACAGGAGAGAGAAAGAGATGTATAGTGTATATAAATCTGATTGTGCCTAGGGTGGGTAATATAAAAGAGACAGCTTTAAATAAGTAGTTTCTGATACCCCTTCTGGATCGCTACCTTGTCATGGTGACGGATCTTGTGTACCTCAATGAATCTGTGAGGTATACAATATAGGTTCATCCAAGATGGGCAGGTCATAGCAGAGATGTGAGACAAATTATGGTTCACTAGAGAAGGAACTGGCAACCTACTCCACTAACTTTGACGAGAAAACCATATGGAAAATCACAACCAGAAACACAGACAGATGTGCCCTGTATGCTACAGTCCACATGATCACAGAAAGTTGGACACGACTTAAGGAATGAACAATACCAACAACTTTCTGATAAGTCCGTATACACATATATTGTTCAAGCTCTGAATATATAAACTGGCGTAAATACTATGTAATATAAAGTATGTTAGACACACAGAATAACCACTCAGTAGAAATAGTATCAGTGGGAGATTAAAATGATTAGTTTTGGCATAGGGCTATCATGAACATAGGATTGTTCAAAGAACCAAATATGGTTTGATGTTTTGATAGAGAGGAAAATGAGCAAGGCAATTCTTATCTGCTGTCAAAATGTATGTTTCTATTACCAGGTCCTCTACTGTAATTTAGCCTCTGGCACTGCTCTGTCATTCCAGCAACTAACTTTACAACATACCTAATGCTTCATCTGTTCCTCAATCTGTTCATCTCTATCCAATGCTGCACTATGAGTGCATATTTATGTTTTTATTTTTATTGTTAACTTTATATAGTACAATTTGCTTTCCAGTTTTTTTAGATATTATAATATAGGAAATAGTTTACCAGGGATATTTATGAAATTACATATGAAAAAATACACTTTACATTCTACCTTAAAAGATCATGTTTATTCTATGTTTGTTAATGGACAACATATTTACAACAGAAGAAAATATTTACTATTTAATGCAATTATTCTGTAATGGATGTTCCCATTTTATTTCTGTTTATCTGCTTCTACAATTGAGAGATGACCATGAATTCAGAGGCATTATGTTGCATCAACAGAAATGTCAATATAATTGTTTGTTTTTTTTAAATTATAGTGAAAAGGGAAATTTAATAAGTTTACAATCCAATCTACTCTTGAGAAAACAGATCAATCAAACAGCGAAAACAAGGCAAAATCTGTCCTCTGTAATTAATAATAACTTGTAATAGATAATTAATTAAATGTTTCATTTTCTGTTTCCACTCCAAAAACATCTGTGTTTTGATCACCAAAAGAGGATACTGAATCTATTGTAATACATAAAATATATAACAGTGTTTCACCAATTTTCCTTAAACTAAGGTTGCTACTTTCTACTAATATGAAATATAGAAATAAATGAAGTTGTGACTGCTCTTTTTTAAATTAATGATGAATGGGCTAGTTAATGGTAACAGATGTTACTCTGGGCACTATGGGGGCCGGCGTAGTGACTGATGGAGAGGCAATCTACTTGTCCAATTAAAAAAAGTTTAGAAACTTCATGTGATTTTCAATAATTTCCAACAGATTCACATTTGCTACCATTTTGTAATATTAATGTCTTCTATTGAGAGAATCAATAAAAACTGGCTTCCATGTGCATTTGCAGTCATAGACAATCTTAAAGTAACAATCTAGCCTTATAAGGTTTTATTTCTTTTCATATTAACAGATTAGAATGAAGTAAGGAAATTACATTCAAATTTAAGAGCCATAAATCCGTGAGCTACTTCTCACATCTCCTATCAGGTCAAAGAGTAGGTGTGAGCTCCGCAAGAGGATGTCTTGATTTTTTTTGTGTGGAATCAGTCTATGTTTGCCTGCCATGTCCACTGCAGAGAAGGGGGCAAATAAAGACTCATATCAGGGCAAATTCTCTCTCAGCCCTTGGACTCCTGATAGGGAGTGGAGACAAATGTGTGGCTGCTAAAATCTAAAACCCTAAGTTCAAATGTAAGTTTTTATAGGGGTATGTTTATCCATAAACCAAATATGCCCAGATGCAGAGAGTAATGTTTAGATGGACAACAAACAATAACTGTGTCATGTAAGCTTATGCATAAAAAAATAAAATCCCTTCAGGTAAAACAGAATATAAAATAAATACAAGATCGGGAGGGATGAAAAATGAATGAGAGGAGCAAGAGGGGATGTAAATAAGACAGATCGGTAGAAGGAAAAGAGAACATCATGCGTTAGTAAGGGCTGGATTAATCTAAAGCTGGAATCAATATTGCTGGAAGAAAAATAATTAATCTCAGATACGTGGATGATACTACTCTGATGGCTGAAAGATAGGAGGAAATAAAGGAACTATTAATGACGGTGAAAGAAGAGAGTAGAAAAGCTGGCCTGCTGCTCAACATTAAAAATACGAAGATCATGGCAAACGGCAATCTCAGTTCCTGGCAAATAGATGGGGAAGAATTGGAGACAGTGATAGATTTTATTTTCCTAGGATCCAAGATCTCTTCAGAAGGTAACTGTAGCCATTAAATTAAAAGGTAATTGCTTCTGTGGAGGAAAGCTATGGCAAGTTTGGACAAGCTAGTAAATGGTAAAGATATTACATTGCCTTGCAAAAGTATTCACCCCCTTGACTTTTTACCTATTTTGTTACATTACAGTCTTAAATTCAATGTTTTGTTAATCTGAATTCTATGTGATGGATCAGAACAAATAGTCGGTGAAGTGAAATGAAAAAAAATATATACATAAAACTATTTTTTTGAAATAGAAAACAGAAAATTGGCATGTGCATATGTATTCACCCCTTTGTTATGAAGCCCATAAAAAGCTCTGGTGAAACCAATTACCTTCCGAAGTCACATAATTAGTGAAATGATGTCCACCTGTTTGCAATCTAAGTGTCACATGATCTGTCATTACATATACAACACCTACGCAAGAGGCACCACTAACCAAACACTGCCATGAAGACAAAGGAACTCTCCAAACAAGTAAGGGACAATGTTGTTGAGAAGTACAAGGCAAGGTTAGGTTATAAACAAAATATCCAAATATTTGATGATCCCCAGGAGCACCATCAATCTATCATAACAAAATGGAAAGACCATGGCACAACAGCAAACCTACCAAGAGACGTCCACCCACCAAAACTCATGGACCGGGCATTAATCATAGAGGCAGCACAGAGACCTAATGTAACCCTGGAGGAGCTGCAGAGTTCCACAGCAGAGACTGGAGTATCTGTACATAGGACGACAATAAGCCGTACGCTCCATAGAGTTAGGCTTTATGGCAGAGTGGCCAGAAGAAAGCCATTACTTTCAGCAAAAAATAAAATGGCACATGGGAGACTCTCAAAGTGTATAGAGGAAGGTGCTCTGGTCTGATGAGACTAAAATTGAACTTTTCAGCCATCAAAGGAAACGCTTTGTCTGGAGCAAACCCCACACATCACATCACCCAAAGAACACCATCCCCACAGTGAAACATGGTGGTGGCAGCATCATGCTTTGGGGATGTTTTTCAGCAGCCGGGAATGGGAAACTGGTCAGAGTTGAGGGAAAAGATGGATGATGCTAAATACAGGGATATTCTTGAGCAAAATCTGTACCACTCTGTGCGTGATTTGAGACTAGGACGGAGGTTCAACTTTCAGCAGGACTATGGCCCCAAACACACTGCTAAAGCAACACTTGAGTTGTTTAAGGGGAAACATGTAAATGTGTTGGAATGGCCTAGTCAAAGCCCAGACCTCAATCCAATAGAAAATTTGTGGTCAGACTTAACGATTGCTGTTCACAAGCGCAACCCATCCAACTTCAAGGAGCTGGAGCAGTTTTGCAAGGAAGAATTGGCAAAAATCCCAGTGGTAAGATGTGGCAAGCTCATAGAGACTTATCCAAAGTGATAAGTTTGATTGCCGCAAAAGGTGGCGCTACAAAGTTTTGACTTTAGAGGGGTAAATAGTTATGCACATTTACTTTTTCTGTTATTTTGTCCTATTTGTTGTTTGCTTCACAATAAAAAAAAACATCTTTAAAGTTGTGGGCATGTTCTGTAAATAAAATGATGCAAATCCTCCAACAATCCATGTTAGTTCCAGGTTGTGTGGCAACAAAACACAAAAAATGTCAAGGGGGTGAATACTTTTGCAAGGCACTGTACATTATCAACAAAGGTAAAAAAAAATATGATATTTCCAGTAAAAATGTATGTGACTGATGTGACTTTAGAGCTTTAAAGAATGCTGAGCACTGTAGAATTGACGCCTTTTAATTGTGGTAGAGGAGAAAAATGCTTAGAGTCCTTTGGACTGCAAGAAGATCTAATAAATCATTACTTCAGGAAATCAAGACAAACTGTTAACTAGAAGGTATGATCAGGAGGCTAAAGCTCAAATATTTTGGTCATATCATAAGAAGACAGGATTCCCTAGAGAAGACTCTGATGCTGGGAAAAATTGATAGTGCACGAAGAAGAGCATGTCAGAAGTGGAGATGGATAGATGAGGTAATTGAAGCAATGAACATGAACTTGATGGAGCACAGAGGAACAGTGGCTGACAGATGCGTCTGGTATGAGGCGGTTCATGGGGTCACAGAGAATCGGACACAACTGAATGACTAAACAACAACAACAAAGAGGGAAGAGGATTGTTCAGAAGGGTCTAGGTCTTCATAAATTTAGGTGCAAATGTATTTGTAAAAACTTTTTTTCTATAGTATTTATTTGTGTATATACTTTTTCATAATAATAAGGCATTTTTTTTTGTGTAAAAAATGTTTCTGGTTGAGCTGTCACTTCTTCTTCACTTCTCAATGGCAGAATTATTGTAACTCAGAAAGAAAATGTACATATGGCATCTGGGAGGAAATTCCATGACAACCTTTTACAAATGTGCTATAGAGCGCAGCAGGGAAGTGCTGCAAATAATCAGGGGATTGGGTAAAAAATATGTAAACAGGTTGTAATTTTTTTGTGCCACAGCAGGTTTTTTCTGTTGTTCGTGATATTGATTAATGTGACCATTCACTATAACACAACTCAAGCGGCAATGGGATTTAATGATATAATTTATGTAAAAGATGAGTACTCTTTTTTTGCTTTGTGTGGATATTACAATCTTTTTTACCTCCCATTGATACACAAATTAATAATAAGATTTTGGGGACAGGGCTCTTTATGCCATTTCGTAAGCCAGATTCACTAAGCTTTGCATAGATTGTGAAACATTTTATTGAAGACTGCAGTGCTTATTACCTATGGAACATTTGACAGCACCACTTCACTGAAACACTTTGAAGCTCACTGAATCTACCTATAAATGTAGTATTGATATTCTGTCCACTCATATTCATGTGGTCAGAAAAATACAGTCTAACTGTAATGCACTGGACTGGAAGGATTACTGTCATATTCTATAATTAGACAAAGTCTGCTAAAACTTTCTCTAAAACTGCTTTTATGTTATTGTCTAATTTGGAGACGTTCAATCATTTCCGTCTTTCCATGACCTCATGGACCGTAACAGATCAGGGCATCTTTTATGTCAATGGTCATGCTGATCTACTTGATATTCATGGCAGATGTACTGGAGTGGGTTGCCAGTTCCTTCTCCTGTGAGCCACAGCATACAGCTCCTGGTATCCCAAGTACTGACCAGGCCCAACACTTCTCCTCTTGAGGGTGGTGTGACCTCTTGGTTCCCTAATTGGAATCAAACCCAGGTCTCAGTGGTAAAAGCACCAAATCCCAACCACTGGATCACCAGTGAACCCATGTTATTGTCTTACACAGCTGCTAATGTTGTTATTTTACTATCCATGTCAAAATTATGCAATGAAACATTAAGATACAGAGAAATGCAGCTATATTAGTCTTTAAGGTACCACTTAACAATGAAAAAAAAAACATATGTTAGCAAACTTTGAGTCTTACTAAACAAGAATCCTGCAGAACAAATGAAGTAGCCTTCCTAGTAAATCAAGAGTGGCCAAAGCAGTGCTCGGTTACAACCCAATAGATGACAGAATGATTTCAATTTGAATTCAAGGCAAGGCATTTAACATCACAGTGATCCAAGTCTATGCTCCAACCTCGGATGCTGAAGAGGCTGAAATTGTCCAGTTCTACAAAGACGTTCAACACGTCATAGATATCACATCAAGAAAAGATGTTGCTATCATCATAGGAGATTGGAATGCTAAAGTAGGGAACCAAAAGACAACTGGAATGGTAGACAGAATTTTGTCACGATCATTCTCCAGTCGTAGCAAACACCCTCTTCCAACAGCCTCCGAGATGACTCTACACATGGACATCACCAGATTGACAACATAGAAATCAGATTGACTTTATACTTTGCAGCCAAAGATGGAGGAGCTCTATAAGGTGAAAGTAGCCCAGGAAAGACGGAAAGTGAAAGGTTGTGGAGATAAGAAAATATTTGTACAACTGAATGTAGAATTCCAGAGGATAGCAAGCATTGAGCAATTTAAAGAGATCGAAGAAGATAATAGAATGGGTAAATCAAGAGATCTCTTCAAGAAAATTGAGAACCTAAAAGGCACCTGTAATGCCAAAGTGGGTGTGATAAAAGACAAAAATGGTAGGAACTTAACAGAAGAAGATCAGATAAAGAAGAGGTGCCAGGAATACACTGAAGATCTATATAGGAAGGATCTTAACAGCAGCGATGACCTCAATAGTTTCTCTAATGAGCTGGAGCCAGACATCTTGGAGAGCAAAGTGAGATGGGCCCTAGGATGTCTTGCTAATAATAAGGCTGCAGGAGGTGATGGAATTCCAATTGAACTATTCAAAATTCTACAGAATGATGCTGTTAAAGTGCTGCTTACCTTATGTCAACATATTTGGAAAACTCAACAATGGCCAATAGACTGGAAAAGGTCAGTCTACATCCCAATCCCCCAAAAAGGCAGTGCCAAAGAGTGCTCAAATTATCGAACAATTGCACTAATTTCACATGCCAGCAAGGTAATGTTTAAGATTCTACAAGCTCGACTCCAGCAATAAATGGACCGGGAACCACCAGCTGTGCAAGCCGGGTCCCGCAGAGGAAGAGGCACAAGATATCAAATTGCCAATATCCACTGGATAATAGAGAAAGCAAGAGAGTTCCAGAAAAAACATTTAATTCTGCTTCATAGACTATTCTAAAGCTTTTGACTGTGTGGATCACAAAGAAATGTGGGATGTTCTTAAAGAGATGGGAGTATCAGATTATCTCATGCTCCTCCTAAAGAATATATATGTGGACCAAAAAAACAAGGTCAGAACCGAACATGGGACAACAGAATGGTTCAAGATCAGAAAAGTTGTGTAACAAGCTTGTATATTGTCACCTTATTTATTCAACTTATATGCAGAGTACATCATGCGTTAGGCTGGACTGGATGAATCCAAAGCTGGAATCAATATTGCTGGAAGAAATATCAAAAACCTCAGATACGCCGATGATACTATTTATTGACTGAAAGTGAGGAGGAATTAACAGACCTATTTATGAGGGTAGAAGAATAGATTGTAAAAGTTAGCCTGCTGCTCAATGTTAGAAAGACGAAGATCATGGCAATCATGTCAATCTCAATTCCTGTCAAATAGACAGGGAAGAAGTGGAGGCAGTGACAGAATTTATTTTCCTGGGATCCAAGATCTCTGCAGATGGTGACTGTAGTCATGAATTTAAAAGATATTTGCTTCTGGGGAGGAAAGCTATGGCAAGCTTGGACAAGCTAGTACAAACATTAAACTATCAACAAAGGTCTGCATAGTTCGAACTATGGTATTCCGAGTAGTAATATGCAGATGTGAGAGCTGGACCATAAAGAAGTCTGAGTGCCGTAGAATTAATGCCTTTGAATTGTGGTGTTGGAGAAGACCTCTTAGAGTCCCTTTGACTGAAAGAAGATCCAAACAAATCAGTACTACAGGAAATCAAGACAATCTTGATCGAGCAGTGACTTAGAGATCTACCTGGCATGCTGCGATCCATAGAGTCACGGAGAGTTAAGCAACTAGACAACAACAACAAGCATATTTAAACTGGAAAAAAGTGATAAAGCTAATTTTTAATAAGGAAAACTAAAGTATGATGCCCCTGCTGGACATTGCAGACATCCATGATACTTTGGTGGAAGTTGTGTGTGAAGAATGCGTTTGCATTTTTAGGGAGCAATGCTTTCATATATGAGAGAGAAGGGGTGTTGAGTTCAATTACATCCAATATCCAACAACTTTTCGTCTTTTTGTTACTTGCTCCCCCACCCCTCCCTCTGCTGATAAATAAGAAACACACCTTTATGACCCAGCTCCCAGTAAGTGATGTTACAAATATTTTTCACCTATTCAGAGGAAAACAGAGCATTCACATTTTTATTTAAGTATATTGTTCTGTAACAATTAGAAATTTTTGTGTGCACTTTAATATTAAAAAAAGGTCTACTAAGGCATTAGAGCTCATGTTTGCTAACCTGCATTGCAGCCCATCACCTCATTTACTAAGACCTGTTTCCTAGCTACTATTTAGTCTACCCCATCTGAGTTTTTAGAGTATTTTAAGAATTAATTGTACGTAATCATATTACTGATCCCTGTTTAATAAAGAAATTCATCGTCTTCTGCTTCCCAGAATGTATTTCTATTTTAAGTATGCTTTGAGGGCTTAAAAAAAGGGCATAACCCCCTCTTAGCAACTACTGCTTTCAAAGCAGACTTGACTTGGGAAGAGATACTGTATGTCACAGGCCCCTTCTGGATTGGTACCTTGTCGTAGTGAAGGGGCTTGTGTACTTCAATGAAGCTGCGAGCAGTACCATGAAGGGTCACCCAAGATGGACATGTCATAAAAGAGAGGTTAGACAAATTGTGGAGAAGGAACTGGCAACCCAGTCCAGTATCTTTGCAACTTTGTAATCTTTGTAACTGTATGAATAACCCCAACAAGAAACAAAATGTGCCTGTCGTGCTGAGGGCCGTGGGGTCACGGAGTCGGAAACGATTGATTGAGTGAACAACAACAACAAACATCACATGGGAGTGTTTGTAGATGGAAAATTACTAGGCCATTGCACATTACAGCGTTTATTATAATAAAGGTGATTTCAAGAAATGTGAGCAATAGCTTTAAATTATAAATTAAAAGAAACACCTAAAAATATAACAATATCAAGAAAATGCAGCCCATCTTTTGCTTTTAGAAGAGCTTTGACTCTTCTTGTATTAGCAACATAAATTACGAGTTGTGGGCATCCTTTGGATTTCGTAAAACTATGCTGATATACAATACAGTAGAAAATAGTACAAAAGGGTGAAAGATTGGGTTTTGTGTTCCTTACTCCAGATCATGCTTCTTTGTGAGCTGATATCGGATACAAGTGACATCCTGAAAGTCAGCTATGTGGTAAATTTCAGTTTTCTGAAGCTCACAATATATAGTTTTGGTTGACACTGTGTCACAGAGGGGCAGACTGAATAAGGTGGTACTTATTGTGGCTTAACTGTATTGGTATGTAGATCTACCTTGTGAAGCATATACCCTTGTTGATAAGCTTCAACCTCTGTTCCTCTTTGCTGATGCAGCTTGTCCATGTTTGTCATATGCTGCCATTATTTCAGATGCATGTGGTCTCTTTGAAACTCTGTTAGTTACCTCACGTTACTTTGAAATCAAAGTGCCAATTGTCAGACCTCTTTTATACTGCTAACCGGCAATAAACCTAATATCACTTTGCAGCTGCAATTGTAATTTAGTTGGTTTAAAGTTGAAATCCTTTTCATGTGGTGTTTCGGTTACTCTGTCCACCCCTGTATATTCTGTATTGTAACATATTGTTTCAATACTTATATATGCCATTTTACATGACAACTTATATTTAATTACACATATATAATATTTAAATTTAATAATACATGTTAACAATATTGTATACCAGATAGGTAATTAATTTATAATTTGTATGCTGACACATTCATTGCAGTTTTTGTTTTGAATTATTGAGGTAACCTTGTTTATGAATTCTTCTATCAGCCTTGAAATATTGCTTCAGGATTTAAATAACAAATGTAATTTTTATCTAATTATAACTCTCTTTGTAAATCCCTAAGCATTTTATTCATATACAAATCGGTGACATGTTTTATTGGTTTAATATCAAAAAGCTCTTATTCCCACTTATATGTGATTTACCATTACCAAAGCCTTGTTAGTAATTTGTTAATTTGTTTAGGAAGAAAATATATATATATATATTTTTTTTTTTTCCATTGCAGACATGGGCCCTCATTCAATTGCAATTTGGCCAATTGAATAGGGGTCTAAATAAGCACATAACATATTTTTTTAAAGAAGTTTTTAGTTAGTAAATATCTATCCAAAAACAAGGTTTTCACTAACTAAAAACTTATTTAAAAAAAAATATGTTATGTGCTTATTTAGAGCCCTATTCAATTGGCCAAATCGCAATTGAATGAGGGCGCATAGCATTTAAGGAATTAAACTAAA
Organism: Discoglossus pictus; assembly: GCA_027410445.1. NCBI lineage: Eukaryota > Metazoa > Chordata > Amphibia > Anura > Alytidae > Discoglossus > Discoglossus pictus. Next base: position 43,254,966 of record CM050173.1, read on the forward strand.
CATTGAGTAGTGTGTTGCAAATTTGGTAATGTGGTTTCATTTGTTTGAACCCCCCCATTTTTTTTACATTTTTAAAACTGACCTGTCTGGGCAGCCCAGAGGAGTCGTTTGGGAACCACTGGGTTAGACCAAAACCCCTGCTGGTGAGATGAACTTTCCTCATTACCTTGTCAGTAACAGCAGAAACAAGGGTTTCATGGTGGTCCAGTGGTTAGGATTCGGTGCTATCATCGCTACGGCCTGGGTTTGATTCTAGTCAGGGAACCAAGAGCTCACACTACCCTGAAGCCAAGCAGGGTTGGGCCTCATCAGTACTTGGATGGGAGACCATGTGGGAATACCAAGAGCTGTATACTTGTGGCCCACTGGAGAAGAAACTGGCAACTCACTCCAGTATCTATGCCATGTATACTGGATGGATCAGCATGGTGTGTTGCAGTCCACTAGGTCACAGAGAGTCAAACACAACTGAATGACCCAACAACAGCATAAACAGAAAGTCCAGATGGTAAGCAGCAAAAAGACACAATAATGTTCTATCTGTCAATGAGAATGTGATAGTTGCATCTACCAGTGCTCTAAGCTGGGCTAACAGACAGCAACAGAGAATACTTCAAAAAGGGATCATGCTAAAGAATAATTACGTTTAAAAGTTGCAATATGTAAATTATTTGTATTTAATTTTTTGCTTTTCAAAAAAAATTCACATTATCATGTTTAGTTATTTCAAGAAAAATATACAAAATATGTAACCGCAGTGGATCTTATCTTTAGGAATACAAATGTTATATAGTGTTAAGAAGAAAGCGGTTGGCATGTGGTATAAAACAGTTGACTCCACACAGTAATTTTGCACTGAACAAGCAGAGAATGGGAGAGATGGAGTGAAAGGGTAATCTATAAAAGCCATTGATTTGCTAATTGTAGGTTTCTCGGCATTAGTTAAACATGCACCTTACAAAAATGTTTAAAAGACAATAAGAAATTTATAAAGCTTATCCCATTACTAATTTGCCAGTGCTGTAATTAGTTGAATTTGTGTGAATAAAGCAGGATAAATTGAACTCGTTACTTGTTATGGTAACAAAGCCATACAAAGCTTCATTAAAGGGTCACTGTAATGCCATGGCAACATGATCTAATTGTTTTAATTATACACTAATCAATAATAGCACTCCTATTTAATATTTTATTATAACAATATTCAATATTAAATTTGTTTTCAGAGAATAGAGTATAATTCTCCAGTTGAATGTTTGTCTCCCCCCTGATGAAGACATTAAGGGGAGGATGGGGGTTGGTTGTGAAACAGGTCCAAAGGGAATAAATATATTATAAAACAATTATTAATAGGCTGCTCCAACAGCAAAAGCTAATTTTCAAGGGGAGCCTCACATACAACAATCCAGTTGACGATAGGTTTTGTGTCTGCAAAGTGTAGAAGCTACCTGTTAGACCAGGGGTATGACAATTCTGGTGAAGGAGAGCCACATACAGGCCAGGATTTGAGGAAACCCCTTCGGCATGTCAGTGAGCCTATTGCTGCTTCAGTCATTCTGATTGGTTCTCATGTGCACAGAAAGCAAATCCTCAAATCCAAGTCTGTGTGAACTCTCCAGGACTGAACTTGCCTACCGCTGTGCAAACCTCCTCCCCCAACTGGCCTTAGAATGGGGGGATACCATCAGCAGATGAGCTTGAACAGTTAATGCAATATTGACAATTAAAAGAGTTACACCACAGACTCACTGAGCATTGCCCAGCAGATCTTGTGTTCTCCAAGATTTTTTAGTATAATGATGTCTGTGTTCCATCAGACTGCTTGCATATTTAATTTGTATTTAAATTTAAGCTTATTTTCTTATTTTCCTTTTACATCTTATTTTATTTGGTAATGTATACATACTTTAATAAAAAAAGATAATAATATATTTTGTAATCTTATATAAATCCTTTAACTGTTGTTATTATGTAAGTGCGTACATACTTTTAAATTCCTAATACCAGATAATATCAGTATTATTTGGATAATGTCAACATTATCTCGAATTGTGAAGTTATATACAATATACACTAAGAAAATTTCATCAGGCCAACATATTAAACTTCAATGGTATATTCTCTACACGTCCTCCAGGAATAATCAATCAATTACACTGCCACCCATATTATTCAGGGTTTGATTTAAGATCATCTGTCAACAGTATAATAATGATTAATCATACACAAAAATTATTGTCAAATGCATTTCAGTGTAATACTATAGATTGTAAAATACCTTTTTGATTTGTTTTTAATTTTGTATTTGGGGAATTTCTATAAAGAATATATTTGTGTGTGTATTTACATGCCTAAAATTAATATAATAAATGTAATCACTGCTCAGAATCTCAAGATATACATTGTTTTCACTGCACTCTGGGAAACTGTCTGTGTGTGTGTGTGTGTGGGGGGGGGGGGGGGGGGGAAGGGCATGCTGATGAGGTTACAATATGTTTCCCTTGTAAATATGGCCCATTTAAAGCCATTATAATAGCTTTTGAGCATAGCACAGATGGATATGCATGAATTAGGAAACAGTATATATATATATATATATATATATATATATATATATATATATTGTTTCCAGCTCAAGAATCTCAAGATATACAATATTTTGGTTGTAATATGGGAACATACAAACAGGCTCACAACATATCCCATTTCCAATTTTAAGATGGCCCCATTAATAGCAAATATACCATATAATGCAGCTTAGCACAGGTTGAATATGCAGATATCGGCTAACCTACCCACAGAGTGCACAGATAGTCTCAATTTAAATGCTTCTGGGGGATTTAGCAAGGTTTTAAAAAACATTTGTATGTAGTCTTTGGTACGCGTAAATCTTTCTTCTGCTGTTTGCAGTAAGTGCTGTGCAATCCCTAAATTCTTATTAGCATAGGGTTTGGGTGTCAAAGTGTCAGGGAGTAACTCGTAGTTTATTGTCATTAAAAAACTCAATGAAGATTTGTGCAGTGGCGGCTGGTGAACTTTCAAGTTGGAGGGGCGCCAGGGCGAAACAAAGCCACTCCCCCTTTTCAAACCACACCCATTTTATAACTCCTCCCCTGACATCATAATGACCTTTATAAGCCCCGCCCAATTACCTTATACTTGTAAAGCCCATTGAAATACATGATCAGCAATGCAGAAATGTCAAGAAGTAAAGTAACAATGTGTTAAATTCATTGGTATACAATATAGATTGAAAAAACTCATGTGACAAGACTACAGCAATATCATAATTGCACCTATACGCATTAACAGAAAAATGAAAGCAGTGACCATTAGTCGGCTCTTCTTCTCAGGGTATTCACGTTCAGTAAGTTGACCAACGAATACAAACAAATCTGCTGCCACATAGGATTTGCACCTGGGGTTGAAAGAAAACAAGCAAATCAATCAGACCATTCAAGAACAAAACCATACTTAAAAAACATTAAAAGACCAAGTGGAACCATATAGGCCCCAAACATACCTTAGAAGACCAAGCGTGACCATAGGCCCCAAACATACCTTAGAAGACCAAGTGTGACCATAGGCCCCAAACATACCTTAGAAGACCAAGTGTGACCATATAGGCCCCAAACATACCTTAGAAGACCAAGTGTGACCATATAGGCCCCAAACATACCTTAGAAGACCAAGTGTGACCATAGGCCCCAAACATACCTTAGAAGACCAAGTGTGACCATATAGGCCCCAAACATACCATAGAAGACCAAGTGTGACCATAGGCCCCAAACATACCTTAGAAGACCAAGTGTGACCATATAGGCCCCAAACATACCTGAGAAGACCAAGTGTGACCATAGGCCCCAAACATACCTTAGAAGACCAAGTGTGACCATATAGGCCCCAAACATACCTTAAAATACCAATCAGCACTGTATAGGCCCAAACCAGTGGATCTTGGGATTCAAGAAAACAACAACATTTCACTTCTGTTTAGACAACACAATAATCAATGTCAAACAAACACGTTGAATTAGCATATGGATAACCATATGAGCAGTAACACCACGCCAAGGCTTCAACAATTGTTACTGACCATTCACACACCTTTCATATCTCCTTCCATATGCACACCATTCATACTTTACTTACCACTAGTTATTTTTGGTAGTTCTGTGGTGCCATTTCTTGGAACTTTACGTACCCTTGAAGGTGCCTCCAATTCCTTCAAACCAATGCATTCAACCGCTCCAGGGCCATGGTGCTTCTTAAATACCTTTTTATCCTCTTCAATGTGGAGAAGCATCTTTCTGATTCTGCAGTAGTCTTCGTGTTGGAAGCAGGATTCCTTATAGCTTCACTGTCTCTGTGAAATCATTATGCAGATTCAATTGATGGTAAAGTTGGTGCAGAGCAACAGCACTCGTACAGACATGAAATTCTGGCTTTTCGTACAGAAGTGACAGCTACCCTTGGAAGTGCCTCCAATTCCTTCAAACCAATGCATTCAACCGCCCCAGGGCCATGGTGCTTCTTAAATACCTTTTTATCCTCTTCAATGTGGAGAAGCATCTTTCTGATTCTGCAGTCGTCTTCGATGTCGTAAGCAAGATTCCTTATAGCTTCACTGTCTCTGTGAAATCAGTAAGCCAGATAGTGATATATATATATATATATCAGTCACACACACACACATAAAAAATATACATAAATATACATAAACATATACATAAAAAAAAATATATTAATTGATATTTATTATTTGATTAATTGATGTACTTTATTACTTATTTGATTATATTGTTCATGTATTTCTATTAGACATTATTTTTTATACATATTACAGTGCTATTTATTTGCTATACATGATTCAGGATATTATCCTGTAACATGTATATCACATAAATAGCCTTGTAATATGTATAATACATACAGGGTCACACAAGTTCACACTAACCTTTTTTTCCCTTACAGGCTTCCATACCTGCTTTGCTGATTTGCTAATTTTTTAAAGACTCTCATTGGTTGAAATCGATGTCAATCAAAAATGTCAGCCAATCAGAGTCCTTCAAAAATTAGTATATAAGGCAGAGCGTGGGAAAAAAACAATTACTCGCGGGTGGAGCTCCTTGTAGGAGGAGCTCTGTTAGTTTGTTGTTTTTTTTTTTTAGAGTGTCAGGTTTTTTTTGGGTGGAGGCCTCTTGCAATGGGCCAGAATGGATGGACAATGGCTTCAATCAAGATTGGATTATTTTTTGACATGGGCTTCAATCAAGATTGGATTATTTTGACATGGGCTTCAATCAACATTGGATTATTTTTTTGACATGGGCTTCAATCAACATTGGATTATTTTGACATGGGCTTCAATCAACATTGGATTATTTTGACATGGGCTTCAATCAACATTGGATTATTATGACTATCCAGGGCACTGAGGGCAGAAGGCCAACGCTGGAGGGGTCAATTTGACAGGTAAGTATGTGCTGTTGTTTATTTTATTTTTATTATTGTTTGTTTAGTATGTATGTGCTGTTTACTTTATTTTTATTATTGTTTGTTTAGTATGTGTGCTGTTTACTGTATTGTTTTTCCCTTACCTTATTTTTATTTTATCTTTAAAAGTGACTGTCAGGCCTAGGTCGGTCGTCGGTGGTAGGTAAGTTGGTGGGTGGCTGGGTAGGTGGCAGGCCAGGCAGGCATAGTGGGGTAACTGGGGGGACCCTACCTTTTATTAGGGGCACTAGGGGTTTGGTTTGGCCAGGGGCAGGGCAGGTGCCAGGTAGACTTACTGTTAGGTTGGGCAGATGTGAGTAGTTTCAGCCAGGGAGGTCTCTCTCAGTCTCAGCGTGAGCAGGGTCAGGAAACAGAAAGAGGGAAGGGACAGGCAACTGGTGGTTTTATTGACTGTAGATGTCAATCAAAAAGTAAACTCGAGGCCCTATTAGCTGGCGGGCGCTCAGAGCTAACGGTCTGGGTGGGTTTACATTGTTCTCTTGACAACTGTACAGTCTTCCGTCATTGATTGGTCAATGATGGAAGACTGTCAGTCATGAAATTGATACATTTATGACCCCCCATGCATATAGTCATTGTGCTGGTGGGCGGAATGCATTAACGGTCAGGGGGCCAGGCCAGGCCTCATTGAAGAGTCTAAAGGTTAGTGTACTAGTGTAATATGATCACACAGGGATGCAGGGGGCTACAATAGATGCACAGCAGCATTAGTTAATATATACACACAAGGGCAAGGGGTTATCTTAAAGTGACAGTGTCCCTGGGAAAAGTTTGCTTCATTTATTACTGTATTAACACTTGAATGATGATGTACACATTATATTTAATTGTTTTTGGGTTATTACTAATAAATTATTGTGTTTTTTTATTGCAGGGTCACGAAAATATTTGGGGGGCGTTTGCCCTGACGCCCCAATGGACGGGCCGCCCCTGGATTTGTGCCTTGATTTTCGGCTGTGTCGTGAACTTCCCTCAGAGCAGTATGCTTGCAATGTTCTAGGAATGGAGGATTAACGTAGCTCAAAAACCACCAAAAGGCCAATATTTTAGTATATTTTTAAAACTCCTCTGTAATTATGACACCAATTAATCCAATATGAAATTCTGCAATACTAATATACCTTTTCCTCTCTGCCACAACTTTGCAACAAGATTATAGAAAGACATTATACTGAATAGTTTACAATCCAATAAAATAGCAGATCATCTTTTTCTATGATGAAATTATAAACCTTGGAATGCATACTAATAACCTTTTGCTAAAGTCACTTGAGGTTTGCCAGATGGTCAACCAAACAACTGGACTAATCTTTCAAACCAAATCAAGCCAAAAGGAAAATATATGTATTGCGTTTAATACAAACAACTTGCTCAAAAGGATATTATAGTCACGTTTTTCTATCTTGATATTTAAAGAGCAGATTTAAACATTACACACTTATTTTGCATATTAAAGGAAATGTTGCTATTATTCCTTGTGCAATCTGCTTTTCCAATAATGTCAACTTTTATAACATATACACATTCATTTTCTTTAAAAAAAAAAACATTTTTGAAACATGGTTTTTAAATGCTAGCAAGTTTATTGATCTCTGGCATGCCCTAAGTACAGGAGCACATTATTTTAAATGGACATTAATCATTAAACACCACTGTAGTTTGGTAAAAGTGTCACATACTTTTGAAGAATTTAACAAGTTAACATAATTTACAGCAATACAGCTAGGTCATCCACTGACTATATATATATATATAATTTGTACCTAGAGAATAGAGTGCCCTGGTGCAAAAAGAAAAATGTGGGCCCCCATGAGGAGGGATTGTACCAATTCACTCATTGCTCTTCCCCAAGACTCCTTAACACAACAGCACTCCTCTCCAAGACCCAGTGGCGGAGCTAGTGAAAGGAGGGCCCGGTCAAAATTGTGAGCCCACTTCCGGTGACATATTATATATTATATAAAATAGAGATTATAGATTACCAATATATATATTAAATTATATATATATATATATATATAATAGATTTAAAAATTATATATATATATATATATATATATATATATATATATATTATAGATAGATAGATACAATGTATTATACATATATTAGCTTTTCAGTCCTAATATATGGCCCCCCATTCAGCCCATGCCATGTCCCCCACCTCCCCAGACCAGCCCATGCTATACCATGCCATCTCACTTCATCAGACCATCAGCCCCCCCCTCGTGGCTAATTACCCTTATCCACAGCACTTTATAGTTGTGCCTCTTCTAGCCCCCCCTATTGGCGCTTCTTGATGACATCATTCGGGAATCCCTACATCCACAATAAGACACTCCGGCAGGGGAGGACAAGAAGAGGCACAACCATAAAGTGCTGTGGATCAGGGTAAGTAGCCACAAGGGGGATCCAGGCGAGGCTGAAGGGACCAAGTGGGTATAGCATGGGTTGGGGAGGCTTAATTTGGGGGGTGGGGTTTTTTATTAGGCCTAATAAACCAAAGTAAGAAGATTGCACTGGGGCCCCTCAGAGGCAGGGCATCGGTGCATTGCAATGCCTGCAGCAGCGCTTCCTCCACCACTGCCAAGACTCCTTTCCATAGCTGTTTCCCTTTCTTTACATCCGACCGGAGCAAAGCACATAGCACCCACCCCTCTTACATCCATCCCTACCTACATCCAGTTCTTGTCAGCAGCTATCTCCTCTCATAGCACCCAACTCCTCTCAGCATACACCTCACATAGCACCCATCTGTATCTCCTTTGCTCCCCCCTCACATAAACCATACCCATTTTACTTTGCTGTCACTTTGCAGCCCTTGCTCTCTTACCTTCTTCCCTGATACACATCGCCAGAATACAAGTGTTGTTTCAACCTTCATTTTCTCCAACTCTTCATAGGTTTCTAATCCTTTTAGGAGCAAAGTCAAAATGTCTATCTTCATCAAATAGTCAAAATGTGTGCAGTTATTTATCTACACTGTTTAAGTCAAATTCTTCAATAAAGCATAATATAAATATCCAACATCAGTAGTCGTTTAATTAAATCCATATTTATTGACTTAAAAATGAAATATTCATTATAATACTTACTTTCAAAGACCAAGTTCAGCTGCTGGGCCCCAACTGCTGTAAGGTCAATGAGGAGGTGACTTTGTCGAGAAGTCAGTGACTTGAGCCTTGCCATGTTAAAGTGAGGACCCTTGACAAAAACTTTCGATGTTTGCCTTATTAGACCTGGCCTTCACAGACAGCAGCCCTTTAGAGCTGTCTCTTAGCGAATCACCCCATTACGCTTGATGACCTCCTTATCATTACCAATATATTGGCCCCACAGTCATATTGTTTAAGTGCATATTAGCAATGAAAAGCAATATTTGAAGCTTTGAAATCTAACATTTGAAATTAGTGAGAAGATACGCCTGTTTCAAACCCTATTAGGTATCCTCTAGATCCTCTTTTTTTCATTTTATTATTTTTACAAATCCTGATTGTATTTCTATTCGGAAACTAACTAAATAAATGAAACCCTTTTGTATGAGTGCTATAGTTGTTCTTTAATACATTATGGTAATCCTTTAATATCCTCAAGGTACAGTATATAGTATACTCATTATAAATATTGCATAATTATGTACTGTATTTTGTTTTATTTTCTTAACTCCACCAGGTGTTAAACTATAAATATGTTTCTCATGGAAAGTCTAGCATTAGGGAAAATTTACTAAGTAGCTCAGCTACATTTCACGTTATCTCGTTATTTACTATGTTTTATTTCCTATGGGGAAAAAGCCCTTCTCACATTATTTCAGGTGAGAAAATGCTTAGTAAATTCCCCCCATTTATCTTTTCACTTTTCTCAGTTATTTTATAAATAGACACATTCTCTCATTATTCAGTTGATCAGTCAATGGTTTTCACAGATCACTGACTACCTGTATGATACTCAACTTCATTCAATCAAATAACTCAGTCATTTGGACTTCCACAGGTAAGACATGTCCCCCTAGACTCAGTACACACTGAACTGACAGCTTTTACACTGAGATGAACAAACTCAACTATTCCCTGCTTTTACAGAATCAATCAATAGACTATTCTAAGACAGAACATTTATTTCAAGCCACCACAAGACATGTGTGTGGAGAATGTATATATAGCGAACTGTCACATCTGTGATGCAAAAATGATATAAGTCTATTATTACACAGTAAAGTAGAAACAATGAAAAATATAGGTACTGCTTCTAAAAGACCTCATTATTTTCCTTCCTACATACTATTCCGAGAAGTAAGAAAATCATGTAGACATGAATAGAAGAAAGATACAAACATGATAAAATGTATAACCTGGGTAAAATTGGGAGGGTAATTAGGCAAGTATATATAAATGAAGCTGACACTTACAAATATATAATTATAGTTGAAATAGTTAAACGGGCATTGTGGTCATTTTTTTCTATATGGGTCTTCAAATAAAATTGATAGTGTCCACATTGTTTTTAGGGGTATGCACTAAACTCGCTTCATAACGTTCAAAGAAGATGACCCAAAAGTGCTAGCTTATTTGTGAATTGATATATTTTGGGAGATGTTACCAGTCTCTTCTGGGTTTGTGTCTGTGTTTCCAGCACATTGATGGAGGAACACAATACAAGATGCTGCAATGCTTCCCAGATATTTTTAAAACTTTAGCCAGCGATCCCCAAAAAATAAACCAAAACAAATAAAATAAAATATGAAACCTACCTTCCACGGAGGCATTACATTAACTTATAAACCGTTTACTCAATAACCAGCTCTCACCCAGCTAAGCCTGGGTGGAACAAAAACAAAAAGGCCAATAGTTTGTGCTCCGGCTCAGATAATTTGCAAACATCATTACCCATATTCCAGGAACAGTCTTAACCAGGTCTCTCCAAATGTAGCTAAACAAATTATCTGTAAATTAACCCCAGCAGTCACACTATATAAATACATAAACATAGGCACATTGTTGTAATCCAAGGGCTGGGGGTAGGGGAGTTGGGCTCAGGGGGGAGGTTTGATTTACTCCGCAAAAATCCTGCCTTTAGCTACAGGAATTTTCCATCAGCATTGTAAGGGGGAGGGTTTCTCTGTGTCCAGTGGTTATACTAGGATCATCAGTAGAAGCATCAGGAACACATGGTCCCAGGCTCAGCATAAGCGGTACTGGGTTTGAAAGGCAAGGAGACACCATCTCTATGTGTCCCAGAGAGAGCATATTCTTTAATCCTTGGGGCTTATTTCTTCCATACAAAAAACAATGGTACATTTACATAGGCCAGCCCTGAATTAATCAGCAAGATACTTGATAAGTGCCGATTGATGGGATGTATAGGAGCAGGGGAGGGGCTAAAGGGTTTCCGGCAGGTGCAGGAGTACTAAGATGTCTACTTCCCTCAGCCAGTGGTCAGCTTATCTCCATTATCAAATTGTCAGACCTTCCATATAGTGTATGTGCTCTCCAGGGGGTTGAGGTGTCTCCACTAGCAAAGTTAGCTGTCTGTGAATCCAATAAAGTGACCAGGCAAAGTGTCGTCTTATTTCCCCACCAGATGGTCAGATCTTCCATATAGCTCCATGGCTCTCCAGGGAGCTAGGGCAGGGTTTTCACTGGGGAAGGTGGCTATCTGGGACTCCAGGAAGTGAGGCTAAGAGGGTGTAGGAAGCAGGCCTGAGCTTCCATATAGTACATAGGGGTCTGGGGCTAATTGACACATTCAAGCCTATAAAATGTAGTGATTCAGAGGGATATCATTTTGACATCTCCTCACATTTGACCTCCCTTTACATTTGTCTAGTAAAACAAAGTGTTTAAATTGTTGTCTGGCAACCTAGCTAATTTAGCTTGGTCTTTAAACCAGTGCTATGGTCCCTATGTATTAAACATACCTCAAAACACATTATACACATAGCAATAATCACATCAGAGGGAAAATGGGGAATTGGGCTCCAGTGGGCTAGTCTTTATGGGGTTCTGGAGACAAGGAGGGCCACCTTGGCTCAGTTTTAGGACAATGCCAATTTTTTAAAACTTCATCCAGGGGAATCAGAAGCAGTGATTTTTGTCTTTTGGGACAGCTTAGATGATTGTGAGAAACAACTGAAGAAAACACAAAGCTTGTGGCTGAAGAAAAATCTTCTGATCTTCACATACACATTTTGGCCCTGAAGGGTCTTTGGTTGTGGGGGTCAGGGGATTCACAAAGAGGCCCCCAAAAGTGAGGTTTGACACACATTTTTTACATATTTTACATTTTTTATTAATTACTGCAGGGATCCATTTTCTTTTATCAACTGATCATGTCCATCATGTCTATAATTTTCTCTGGCGGGTGTATTGTTGTAAACTAATGGTCATTTGTTTAGACACACACTATAATGCAATATATACAGCTCTAGCTCTAAATATATATATATATATATATATATATATATATATATATATATACTCACTTTTTCTCTGCATTCAGTGACAGCTCTCACGGTATAACTCTCTAGTTCTCTAGTGTGGCAGCAACTTTACAGGGAAGCGCCTCTAGCATTAACATCACCCTCAATTCTGGACTATGATGAGGACATAACTGCTTTAGAGATTTATACCTCAGTGCCACCTCAGTGCCAAAGATTTTGGTTTGGATTCTAAAGGAGATGCTGAAACTGCTAAAAAAATTGGCAAACTGAAGCAGCAAATGATGATTTAGATGTTATGCTGCCCTAAGCCATCCAGATTTGTGCGCCCCCCACTCACAACTCCTTTTAATATAGTATGTCAAAAAGTGTCAAGTAAACGTGAAGACAGAAATATTACTGCACATTTCTATGCTAATACAGTACATACATATTTCATTGTACTACACCGTATCTTCAAGAACCATGATCCCCACTGAAAATGTGCTACCCTAGGTCTTTGCTTCTTGGACCTATGTTGAAACACACCCTTGAAGCTACTTTGCTGTGTCTTCCAGTAAGACACATTTTGTCAGTATGGTTGTTACAGCAAAATGTAAAATAATATGCGGAAGTATAAAAAAACAACAAAACAATCTACTTTATTATTGAATAAAAACATGTTTTAAAGGGTTCCCATCGGACAGTGAGCTTGTTAAATATTTTACATCTCCCATTAGTATTTCTTGCCTTCAGGCGGAAGAACCTGTTTAACTCCAGCAGGCTTTTGATGTTTTCTTCACTTAGCGAATTTCATGCTCTTCAATAGCTACACAAATCAGACAAACAAAATATTCATTAGATTGCCTCCTTAATGAGTATCATCAACTTTGGTTCCTATGGAGACATATTGCATCATTTTCCAAAGTAGCCACGTACAAAAGACCCGATCAAGGAGGAAACTGCTATTTATCATGATAGATCTAAGCCTTAGCAGTACAATAAAACAATAGCTATCTAGAATGCTCAAGGAATAAAGTACATATGCTATTTCAGCTTGTGAATAGCAAGTCTAAATAATGCAAAATAAATATTGGAATATGAAGTATAAAGAGACAGAGAGTTACCAACTATTTAAGAGTATATGAGGTTTACTAAGTTTAAATAGTCAAGAATTTGAAAATAGGTTAAATGTATTTGATTGCAAACAATGCAGACTTCATCTTAACTATATTTTATATGCAGTTATGCTGCAGTGGAAATTGCCATTTTAATTTCCCCTAAGTCTTTATGATATTAATTATTGTATTTATAGTTTCTTCCCTGCCTCTGATAACCCCAACGTCGGGTTTCCAATTATCCGTTGCAAAGGAGAATCAGATTACCAGGTCATGCTAATACTTTTGTTTTTGATTCAAGCACTCCAAGCAGCATGACTTAGGGTTTGATTCTTAAAACATAACTAGCCATTTGCCGTAAAAAATGACGAAGCAATACAATTTTAAGCCATGGCAATGCTGTTTGCCACACCATGTCAAGCTTTTTGTACTCTGAGGACCTTTGGCGCTCATTGCGAACCTCTCCTCTGGTGTACTTTTGCTCCTCTGAGCACCTTCGTCGCTCATCACAAAGACAGATAAATATGTATATATTTGTTTGCCAGTGCAAACATCAGTGGGAAACTTTGCCATAATTATTGGCTCTGGCTTGCCACAGTCACTCATAGCAGTTCACTCGCAAGTTTGGGTAATTAATATACAGTGGATATAAAAAGTCTACACACCCCTGTTAAAATGTTAGGTTTCTGTGCTGTAAAAAAATGAGACAAAGATAAATCATTTCAGAACTTTTTCCACCTTTAATGTGACCTATAAACTGCACAAGTCAATTGAAAAACAAACTGAAATCTTTTAGGTAGAGGGAAGAAAAAATATAAAAATAAAATAATATGATTGCATAAGTATGCACACCCTTAAACTAATACTTTGTTGAAGCACCTTTTGATTTTATTACAGCACATACGGAGACTGGACCGCAGGACAGTATTCCAACATGATAATGACCCAAAAAAACACCTCCAAGACGACCACTGTCTTGCTAAAGAAGCTGAAGGTAAAGGTGATGAACTGGCCAAGCTCTGTGATGTCATCATGGAGGAGTGGAAGATGACTCCAGTGGCAATCTGTGAAGCTCTGGTGAACTCCATGCCCATAAGGGTTAAGGCAGTGCTTGAAAATAACGGTGGCCACACAATATATTGACACTTTCGGTCCAATTTGGACATTTCCACTTAGGGGTCTACTCACTTTTGTTGCCAAGGGTTTAGACATTAATGGCTGCGTGTTGAGATATTTTGAGGGGACAGCAAATTTTCACTGTTATACAGACTGTACACTTACTACTTTACATTGTAGCAGAGTGTCATTTCTTTAGTGTTGTCACATGAAAAGATATGTATATATATATATATATATATATATATATATATATATATATATATATATATATATATATATATATATATAGAGAGAGAGAGAGAGAGAGAGAGAGAGAGATAGATGTATATAGTAAACCTGAATGGGCCTAGGTTGGGTAGCGTGAAATATGGCTTGTAGATTTGTTTTATTCAATTGCTAGCTATTAACATATCCACAGAACTATAAAGATTTGATAAAACATTTTCAAAAATATAATTCCACTCCTTTTGCTTATAAGGCACATTTATAGTTGACAAAATAAACAATTACTGTTGCCTACATGCCTCGACTAAGCTAGTTTTCCTTGAAAATAGCACCTTCGATCTTCCTAATGTCTTGGTATCTTTTAATAATGAAAACCACATGGAGCTGTACATTCTTTAGCTCTATGACATATTACCTTAACATATTACTATTCATATTACATTCAATTGGAAACAATTCTGATTGATGGTTTTTCATGTTACAAAGTAACAACTTTTGATGTTTGCAGTATATTACCTCCTTGCTGATTAATGAGAGTTGCTGAAGCAGTGTACAATATCTGCTGTCAGTTATTTCTTTTGTGGATGAATACATTATGTTGCTAGAAATTATTGTCTTTTTAAGAATATATATCTTAGCACTTAGATTTATTGCTTAGTTGACACAACACCTTATGCAAAATGGAACTGCAGAGGTTACTTTTGATGCATGCATGAAGCAAATCCATTTCTTAGTACTTCAGGTTTGTATTATACTATAATCACATATATAGTTGTGAGCGTACGAGTTGTTGCTAACGCTTGCGGGCTCGTGCATCGAGCCGCGGCCCTCGCATAGCGAGGGCTGTGGGCGAGGTCCTCAGTTGCTGGCATGGAGCGCCAAAGGCTCTCCTTGCCAGCAATTGCAACCCTCGCAAAATGTACGTTCAAACGCAAACAACCACAAGGTCCAAACGTCGGCTGTGTTAACACACACACGCACGACTTTAAAAAAAAAAAAACTCAAAGGTGCCTCACACGCGGTTAAAACACATATGCGTCGTACACGTAAACACCAACTGTGTCCTTCGCAAAAAAATTACGCCTCATTGCAAAAAAATATGGCCGCGAAACGACCCATTCCCAACACGCAAAACTGCGCACATGAAAACATCAGAAACACAAGTAATAAACACAACGAACACATGAAAAGCTTACTTACAGCATTTAAGTCCAAAAAATGAGTTTTAACTGCCGAAAATCACATAAGCGAGAGAAAAAATGGCCGCCGAACAAAACGAAAACGAGGCTTCAGTCGTAACTATTCTACAGTGACTCGCAAGACTGAAATACATACTATGCGGAACGTATCACACTGATATTATCCACCATTTTGAAAACTACTACGCACAAAATGGCGGATGGAACGCAAATTGTAAGCTGGAACGCAAATAGCGCATGCGTATTGCGTTATAACGGTCTCAGGCACTTGAAAGTTTATAAATACTGCCTACTTTCCAGAAAATTCTACATTTCTACTCAGGTGATGAACGGAGTGACTGGATAGTTAACTGCTGCTGTTACTTGAGAAGAGAATTGTTTCATTTGCACTGTAGAAAAACATTAAAGCTTCATAAAAAACACTAATTAAGCAAATCAAGTATTCAACATATGGTAGACAAAAAACAGGATTGTACCAAAAATCACACAAACAAATAGCAAACTAAATTAATATTCTTCTTTAATGTTTAAGAACCTATACACCTTATAAAGAAGCCTAAATATTCATACCAAAAGTGGTAGACACAAAACAGGATTGTACCAAAAATCACACAAACACACAGCAAACTATATTAATATTCTTTTTTAATGTTTAAGAACCTATACGCCTTATAAAGAAGCCTAACTAAGCATACCAAAAGTGCTAGACACAAAATAGGATTGTACTAAAAATCACACAAACACATAGAAAACTACATTAATATTCTTCTTTAATGTTTAAGCACCTATAAGCCTTATAAAGAAGCCTAAATAAGCATACCAAAAGTGGGAGACACAAAACAGGATTGTACCAAAAATCACACAAACACATAGCAAACTAAATTAATATTCTTCTTTAATGTTTAAGAACCTATAAGCCTTACAAAGAAGACTAAATAAGCATACCAAAAGTGGTAGACACAAAACAGGATTGTATCAAAAATCACACAAACACATAGCAAAGTTAATTCATATTCTTCTTTAATGTTTAAGAACCTATAAGCCTTATAAAGAAGCCTAAATAAGCATACCAAAAGTGGTAGACACAAAACAGGATTGTACCAAAATCACACAAACACATGGCAAACTAAATTAATATTCTTCTTTAATGTTTAAGAACCTATAAGCCTTACAAAGAAGCCTAAATAAGCATACCAAAAGTGGTAGACACAAAACAGGATTATACCAAAAACCACACAAACACATAGAAAACTACATTAATAAGCATACCAAAAGTGGGAGACACAAAACAGGATTGTACCAAAAAATCACACAAACACATAGCAAACTAAATTAATATTCTTCTTTAATGTTTAACAACCTATAAGCCTTATAAAGAAGCCTAAATAATCATACCAAAAGTGGTAGACACAAAACAGGATTGTACCAAAAATCACACAAACACATAGCAAACTAAATTAATATTCGTCTTTAATGTTTAAGCACCTATAAGCCTTACAAAGAAGACTAAATAAGCATACCAAAAGTGGTAGACCCAAAACAGGATTGTACCAAAAATCACACAAACACAAAGCAAACTACATTAATATTCTTCTTTAATGTTTAAGAACCTATAAAAATCACACAAACACATAGCAAACTAAATTAATATTCGTCTTTAATGTTTAAGCACCTATAAGCCTTACAAAGAAGACTAAATAAGCATACCAAAAGTGGTAGACCCAAAACAGGATTGTACCAAAAATCACACAAACACAAAGCAAACTACATTAATATTCTTCTTTAATGTTTAAGAACCTATAAGCCTTATAAAGAAGCCTAAATTAGCATACCAAAAGTGATAGACACAAAACAGGATTGTAGCAAAAATCACACAAACACATAGCAAACTAAATTAATATTCTTCTTTAATGTTTAAGAACCTATAAGCCTTACAAAGAAGACTAAATAAGCATACCAAAAGTGGTAGACACAAAACAGGATTGTATCAAAAATCACACAAACACATAGCAAAGTTAATTCATATTCTTCTTTAATGTTTAAGAACCTATAAGCCTTATAAAGAAGACTAAATAAGCATACCAAAAGTGGTAGACCCAAAACAGGATTGTACCAAAAATCACACAAACACATAGCAAACTAAATTAATATTCTTCTTTAATGTTTAAGAACCTATAAGCCTTACAAAGAAGCCTAAATAAGCATACCAAAAGTGGTAGACACAAAACAGGATTGAACCAAAAACCACACAAACACATAGAAAACTACATTAATTTTCTTCTTTAATGTTTAAGAACCTATAAGCCTTATAAAGAAGCCTAAATAAGCATACCAAAAGTGGTAGACACAAAACAGGATTGTACCAAAAATCACACAAACACATAGCAAACTAAATTAATATTCGTCTTTAATGTTTAAGCACCTATAAGCCTTACAAAGAAGACTAAATAAGCATACCAAAAGTGGTAGACCCAAAACAGGATTGTACCAAAAAACACACAAACACATAGCAAAGTTAATTCATATTCTTCTTTAATGTTTAAGAACCTATAATCCTTATAAAGAAGCCTAAATAAGAATACCAAAAGTCGTAGACACAAAACAGGATTGTACCAAAAATCAGAGAAACACATAGCAAACTAAATTAATATTCTTCTTTAATGTTTAAGAACCTATAAGCCTTACAAAGAAGCCTAAATAAGCATACCAAAAGTAGTAGACACAAAACAGGATTGTACCAAAAATCACACAAACACATAGCAAACTAAATTAATATTCTTCTTTAATGTTTATGAACCTATAAGCCTTACAAAGAAGCCTAAATAAGCATACAAAAAGTGGTAGACACAAATAGGATTTTACCAAAAATCACACAAACAAATAGCAAAGTAAATTCATATTATTATTTACTGTTTACCAAGCTATAACACTTACAAACAAGTCTACATTTGTATACCAAAAGTGGTGGACACAAAACAGGATAATGCTAAAAACATTGCAATCATATCCAAAATAAGAACAACATTAATAATTACAGTACAAAAAAAATAACTGGAATATACAAATACATTTAAATTATTTTTAAAAGGTTGCACAAAAAAACAGCATTGCAGAAAAAGTCACCAGAACAGATACAATTCACCAAAATAATGAAATTTTTGCTTTATTACAAATACATTCAAATCAAATAACATTTTCAGATACTGCGTGAAGACAATCGGACGAGGACTTTCAACAGAGGACCAGACCATGGGATGAGGACTTTCACCAGAGGACCAGACCATTGGATGATAACTTTCAACAGAGGACCAGACCATTGGACCAGGACTTTCAACAGAGGACCAGACCATCGGACGAGGACTTTCAACAGAGGACCACACCATCGGACAAGGACTTTCAACAGAGGACCAGACCATCGGACGAGGACTTTCAACAGAGGACCAGACCATCGGACGAAGACTTTCAACAGAGGACCAACAAACATTCTGATTGAAATCCCACTTCAACCAAGGTACAGTATAATAATAATGCATCCATGTCAACAGAAAAAGAAACAAAAAACAAGCACTGACTATGGCCCTTATTCAATTGCAATTTGGCCAATTCAATACATGAACAGAAAAGTAATATCTTAGGGAATTAAACCCATTAGTGCTTGACACTACAAATTCAAATGTGAGAACAACATTGGGTTAATCATAATCATATAGTAATAGAGAATTTTATTAGTGAGAAAACAATGTCGATTAAAAGAATTTAAAAGAAATTTAAAAACACTGTGAAAAATGGTTCCTTCAATGACTCTTGTGACCACTATTGCCACTCTATTGTATAGTATTCTTAGAGTGTGGTTACACAGATAATTCCTCAGAGTGTATAAAAGGGCAACTGCACAATGATTCAAGAGCTGTAGACAAAACCCATAGGTATATGTATGTATATACAATATTAATATAGATTGCTGGCAAATGAAATGAAGCACCTATTATTGGTAGAGTTATCTTGGTGTTTCAAAAATGTAAAGGCTCAGCCTCATATGGGAGTGTCATGGAGTCTGATACAAATACCAGTCACTATATGCAGCAAAGCTGCTTTCCCTTAATGTATCTGTATACAAACACAACTGACATGCTGTTTGTAAAGCATTAACTATCTCCTCTTAACTAAGTTACTGAGGGTCTGTGTCAGTTCAGGGGTTAGGCTATAATAGCCCAAATTATATGCCCTTAAAAGTGCCTCTGAGTTCTTTGTAATAGAGCGTTTGCGCCTCCATTAACTCGGAGTTTCGCGCTTCCTGATTGCGGCGTGCGTGATGACGTCACGCTACGTACGCCTGTTACCTAACATGTTTCTACGTTACAAAACGTCTTTGTCAAAGGATCAAGGCGTGTACTGAAAATGAGAGCTATTTAAAGGGAGCGGTCGCCATGGTTACCAGCGCTACCGAATGTGCTACACTAAAAAACATCTCTTATTTATTATCAGCCTGGGAGGAAGGAAGATAATTTAAATAGAACTTGTATAAGATCTCAGACATAAGAGAACCCTTATATATAATAATGCAGGATTGAAGAAATCTTCCATGTATCGGTGTGAATGCAATAGTGAATCGATGGATATAGTCTCTTCTAGTGATCAATGTGTCACTGGGAAGTGGACTTATAAAAGGAAAAGATTAATATAATATTGCATCAAGTGCTAAATAACTTGCTTAGTGCAGGGGATAATAAATGAAGTCCCAAACCATGAGGGACTAAGTACTAAATACCTATAGTGTATGAATATGCAATTGAGTCCTGGTTGAGTGATAAGGAGAGCACCATCTAAAAAGAGGGGCAATAAAGTAGCCTATAATTATATAAGCTAAAGTGCAAGTGATAGTGTACCAAAAGATATATCTATTAGGCAAAAGTGCCCTATAAAGGAGGCGGTAAAAGTGAACTATAATAAATAAAACATATAAGTGAAACATATAAGTGAAAAATATTTAAATGAAGGGAGTATAGGAAAAACCTTCATTTAAACCATTGGGTACTTGTGCTTGAAGTTTATAAATCCATTTAGATTCAGATTGTAGTAATTTTTTTTGGAAATTGCCCCTTCTGGGCCCTGGAGTTACTGAGTCTATGATGCAGAACTTAAGTGCATCCGGATTGTTGTTGTGGCAATATTTAATATGTCTTGCTATGGGGGTATCATATTCATTAAGAATAGAGTATATATGTTCCCCCATTCTACGTCGAAGCTCTCTACAGGTTTTACCTACATAAATCTTATTGCAAAGGCATGTGGCTATATATATCACTCCTGTAGATTTACAGTTAAAGAAGTTGTTAATCTCGTAACTGAGCCCATTAATAGGGTGTATATAGTTTTTGCATGGTTTCACAAATTTGCAAAATTTGCATCTACCACATTTGTACATTCCCTTAAGGGGTTTAAGCCATGTCTTGGTCTCAATTGGATTGTCTTTGTACAAACTATGTACAATCATATCTTTGATATTGGTGCCTCTCCTATATGTTATGCTTGCCTTTGGGGTTAGGGCATCTTGTATGTCTTTGTCACTTGTAAGAAGATGCCAATGTTTTTCAAGAATGTTCTTAATAATATCAGAGTCATGACCATATGTCATTATACATCTAATAAGATCCTGGTTAGATGTGTCATTTACTTTAGTGATATTATTTACCTGTTTCTTTGTGACATGTGCATTAAGCAGGTCAGTTCTATTACAAGATAAGGCATGCTTACAGGCTGATTTAAGACTCCTATTCGGATAACCTCTTGATTTAAACCGCTGTCTAAGTTTATCTGCTTCTGTTTTGAATTCATGTTCTGTACTGCAATTTCTCCGAATCCTTAAATATTGGCCTTTAGGGATTCCTCTTTTTTGGGGTCCAGTGCTGGCTCTCCCATTTTAATAGTGTGTTGGAGGCTGTTTCCTTTCTAAAGGTTGAAGTGCAGATTCTCCCCTCTAAGTCTTTTTTAATTTTTAAATCTAGGAAGGAGACTTCACTTTGACTTGCCTCAGAGGTAAATCTCAGGCCTAGTTCGTTGTTATTCAAATATGATATGAACGCAGTTAGATCTTCTCTGTTGCCCGTCCAGACAAGAATCACATCATCTATGTATCTTCTCCAGATGAGTATATTACTTCCAAAGGTATGTGTGTTGTCATCATATATGTATTTGTCCTCCCACCAACAAAGGAAAAGATTGGCATAACTGGGAGCACACGGTGTTCCCATTGCCGTTCCTTGTTGGTGGTACCATTTATGGTTAAAGACGAAAAAGTTATGTTTCAGAACATATTCAAGCAGTGATATCAGCAGTTGGTTTAATTCTTCAAAAGTGGAGCCTTTCATCTTTAGAAAGTATTTTACTGCGTCAATCCCAAAATGATGAGGAATACTACTATAGAGAGCTTCAACGTCAATGCATACCAGCCACGAGTCAGTAGGTATAGTTAGGTCTTCTAGTTGCCTAAGAATATCTGGGGTGTCCTTCACATATGATGGCAATCCCATCACAAAGTCTCTCAGATGGTAGTCCAAGAAAACACTACAATTGTGTGACAAATTATCAGTGCCAGAGACTATAGGTCTTCCCGGGATAGGCCTAGTCTTTTTATGCACTTTTGGAAGGGAGTAGAAGACTGACACCGTAGGGAATTTAGGGAGCAGGAAATGATAAGTTTGATCATCAATGATTCCTGAGTGTTTAACACCATCTAAGATATTCTTGAGGGTTGATTTAAATTCTACTGTGGGGTCCTTGGGAATGATCTTATAAGTCATTTTATCCTTAAGGATCCTTTCACACATATCTTTATAGTCCATGTTATCCATTAGGACTATATTACCGCCCTTATCGGCTGGTTTGATGTGGATGGTGTTATCGTCTCTCAGTTCTTTAAGAGCTGCATATTCAGATTTAGTGAGATTGTATATTTTTTTGTAGCTCATATGATCTATGTTCTCTATGTCATTCGAGACTTGTTGTAAAAATACCCAGATGTTGGCATAATCTTTCAATTGCGGTGTGAAAGTACTTTTATTTCTCCATCTCTTAGGTTCAATTGTTGGTGTACAGTTTTCTTCCAGTAGTTCCACAAGGCCTTGTATAATCTTAATGTTCTCTTGGGGTACACCTAAGTTGAGGATTTCCCTCTCTTGCTTCATTTTATAAAACTTATATAGAGCTAACTTTCTGGAGAACAAATTTAAGTCCTTTATGTGAGCAAAGGTATCTGCTTTGGATGTAGGTACAAAGGTTAGGCCTTTACTTAATACTGAAATATGTGACTCTTGCATTTTAAAGTGGGATAAGTTAATAATTCTTAGTTCATCCTCTCTTTTGCTGGGTATCCTTGAAATTGATTTGATCTTGTTTGTATCGATCTCCTTCCTTGAGACCGTCCTCTTCCTAAAAAAGGAGTAGGAGGGAGATCATTCTCATATCTAGAATATGGTCTTGTTAGTCTGTCAGGATCATATTGATTTTATCATTTATCTTGTAATAGAACTGACCTGCTTAATGCACATGTCACAAAGAAACAGGTAAATAATATCACTAAAGTAAATGACACATCTAACCAGGATCTTATTAGATGTATAATGACATATGGTCATGACTCTGATATTATTAAGAACATTCTTGAAAAACATTGGCATCTTCTTACAAGTGACAAAGACATACAAGATGCCCTAACCCCAAAGGCAAGCATAACATATAGGAGAGGCACCAATATCAAAGATATGATTGTACATAGTTTGTACAAAGACAATCCAATTGAGACCAAGACATGGCTTAAACCCCTTAAGGGAATGTACAAATGTGGTAGATGCAAATTTTGCAAATTTGTGAAACCATGCAAAAACTATATACACCCTATTAATGGGCTCAGTTACGAGATTAACAACTTCTTTAACTGTAAATCTACAGGAGTGATATATATAGCCACATGCCTTTGCAATAAGATTTATGTAGGTAAAACCTGTAGAGAGCTTCGACGTAGAATGGGGGAACATATATACTCTATTCTTAATGAATATGATACCCCCATAGCAAGACATATTAAATATTGCCACAACAACAATCCGGATGCACTTAAGTTCTGCATCATAGACTCAGTAACTCCAGGGCCCAGAAGGGGCAATTTCCAAAAAAAATTACTACAATCTGAATCTAAATGGATTTATAAACTTCAAGCACAAGTACCCAATGGTTTAAATGAAGGTTTTTCCTATACTCCCTTCATTTAAATATTTTTCACTTATATGTTTCACTTATATGTTTTATTTATTATAGTTCACTTTTACCGCCTCCTTTATAGGGCACTTTTGCCTAATAGATATATCTTTTGGTACACTATCACTTGCACTTTAGCTTATATAATTATAGGCTACTTTATTGCCCCTCTTTTTAGATGGTGCTCTCCTTATCACTCAACCAGGACTCAATTGCATATTCATACACTATAGGTATTTAGTACTTAGTCCCTCATGGTTTGGGACTTCATTTATTATCCCCTGCACTAAGCAAGTTATTTAGCACTTGATGCAATATTATATTAATCTTTTCCTTTTATAAGTCCACTTCCCAGTGACACATTGATCACTAGAAGAGACTATATCCATCGATTCACTATTGCATTCACACCGATACATGGAAGATTTCTTCAATCCTGCATTATTATATATAAGGGTTCTCTTATGTCTGAGATCTTATACAAGTTCTATTTAAATTATCTTCCTTCCTCCCAGGCTGATAATAAATAAGAGATGTTTTTTAGTGTAGCACATTCGGTAGCGCTGGTAACCATGGCGACCGCTCCCTTTAAATAGCTCTCATTTTCAGTACACGCCTTGATCCTTTGACAAAGACGTTTTGTAACGTAGAAACATGTTAGGTAACAGGCGTACGTAGCGTGACGTCATCACGCACGCCGCAATCAGGAAGCGCGAAACTCCGAGTTAATGGAGGCGCAAACGCTCTATTACAAAGAACTCAGAGGCACTTTTAAGGGCATATAATTTGGGCTATTATAGCCTAACCCCTGAACTGACACAGACCCTCAGTAACTTAGTTAAGAGGAGATAGTTAATGCTTTACAAACAGCATGTCAGTTGTGTTTGTATACAGATACATTAAGGGAAAGCAGCTTTGCTGCATATAGTGACTGGTATTTGTATCAGACTCCATGACACTCCCATATGAGGCTGAGCCTTTACATTTTTGAAACACCAAGATAACTCTACCAATAATAGGTGCTTCATTTCATTTGCCAGCAATCTATATTAATATTGTATATACATACATATACCTATGGGTTTTGTCTACAGCTCTTGAATCATTGTGCAGTTGCCCTTTTATACACTCTGAGGAATTATCTGTGTAACCACACTCTAAGAATACTATACAATAGAGTGGCAATAGTGGTCACAAGAGTCATTGAAGGAACCATTTTTCACAGTGTTTTTAAATTTCTTTTAAATTCTTTTAATCGACGTTGTTTTCTCACTAATAAAATTCTCTATTACTATATGATTATGATTAACCCAATGTTGTTCTCACAATTCAATACATGTCTAAATAACCACATCACATATTTTTTCAAGAAGTTTTTAGTTGGTAAACATCTATCCACAAACAAGGTTTTCACTAACTAAAAACTTCTTTAACAAAAAATGTTATCTGCTTATTTACAGCACTATTGAATTGGCCAAATCGCAATTCAATGAGGGCCTATAACTTTTAACAAAATATAACTGACACATTTCTCATTTACCTCTTATTTGTCTGTTATGGACAATAATGTTTAACAGTAATTCCACATTTCAATATACCCAATTAAATTTTATTATTTTCTTTTACAGATTAACATGGCTACTAACGAGAGCAAACAAGAGAAGAAAAGACGTCAAACTAGAGAAAGACAAGAGAGATGGGCCGACCAGCAGACACCAGAGGAGAAAGAAATGCGACGAGAAAAAGAACGCAAAAGGCTTGCAAGCAAAAGACTATCAGCTGCAAAAATTAAAGATACCCCAAAAAAACCTACCAAGCAAATAAAGCATTCATTTTACCAGAAAAAAATAAAAGAGATACCAAAAAAAGCCACGAAAAAAACAAAGCATTTAGAACCTGTTCCTAAAACATTACATGACATTTTACCGAAACCAATACAAAACATACCAAGAAAAGCCACAAAAAAAAACAAAGTATTTAGAACCTGTTGTTTTTTTAATTTTTTAATTTTTTTATTAAACATATAGCTTACATCATCGTAGAAAAATGAATAAACAAACAGTACACAGAAGTAAACATAAAAATGACGAACAAACCATTGTACCAACAATATTCTCCAAAAGTAGTGCAATTTTCAAGATTATATTAACCAATGAAAAGGTACAATGTACATCCATACTAACATTCACTCAAATTCGAGGCAGGTAACATGTTTACACAGGTAGGCCAATGAGGAGGATTAGGGCCAGATGAAGTTACACCAGAGAAATAGTAAGGTAAGTAATATTTCCCCCTGCCCTCTGGCTAAGTTGTACTATGTTTGATGTAGTTATCCCATTTAGACCAATTTATCATATTTCTATTTTTTGCATTAGCCAAACTGTAATCATTGGAAGTTAGGTCCCTGTTATAGCAAATAGCATTGATTAACTCTCTAATTGTAGGGATATCAGGAGTTTTCCAGTATTTTACTAACAACCATTTGGCCCCCAAGAGGACATGCAAAACCAAATGCCTTTCCACTAGGGGAAGAAACTCCAGACCCTTGTGGAGAATAGCCACTTGAGGGGTACAAGGGATATGTTTATCTAGAACTCTAGCTAGAAGTTGACAAATTTATAGCCACAAATCTGAGATCTTTTTGCACTTCCACCAGACATGGGAATCATCGCCTAAGGAACTACACTGTTTCCAGCATAGGGAATCCCCTTTTGTATTGGATTTTGACATTCTAACCGGGGTTAGATGCCATCTGTGTAAGATTTTAAAAAAGAGTTTCAGATAAGCTGGATTTATAGCGGATTTCTTAATCAGCTTTATAATATCCCTCCAATTGTCTTCATCGAGGGCCACATTAAGATCTAATTCCCAGCCTTTGATTCCCTTACTTTTAATAAACGGAGTGATCTTGCTTAGAATCTTATTGCAGTTTGAAATAATATGACGATTCCTTCTCTTTATAATTAGTTCTTCTATTTTAGCAGGTGCATTTATTTCTTGGGTTTTAAATTCCCAGGAAATTAAAGCTTGTTTTAAGCTTTCATAATTTAGCCATGAGAGTTTTTCCAGGTTGTATTTTTTCATTAATTCGGAATATGTCAAAAGATTATTATTATTATTATATAACTCTGGTACCAAGGAAATGAATCCTTTATACGAAAGATAAAGGTTTACGGAGGGGTCACTGGAATAGACCAATTCAATAGGGGTGGCTAAAGATGGATAATGTGTTATTTGCATTCTCTCTTTATTCTTATACCAAAATTTTACTAGAAATTGCAAATTTTTTGGTAGTTTACCCAGTGAATTTTTATTATAATACGGTAACCATAATAGGTTCTTTATAGATGAGTCACTAAGAATAGCCTCTTCAAAGACCAGCCATCTAGGTTTCTCCTGGAGGGTGTTCCAATTTATAAGTTGCGCAACAATAATTTTATGATATATGTCTTTTATACTAGGGGCATTTAAGCCTCCTTTTTCATATTTCTTACTAACCACGCTTTTCATGATTCTACTTTTTTTCCCACCATATATGTATTTATCCAAAATGTCCAGGATGATTTTCAGATAATTGTTTGATATTCTGTCAGGTATGGATCTTAAACAATAGGTAATTTTCGGGACAATACTCATGTTGGTTGCTGCGATTCTCGCCGACCAGGGCAAGTTAAGAGATCTCCAATCACATAGAATAGGTCTGATTTGTTTCATGACACCTTCCAAGTTAACTTTAAGAATATCCTTGACTCCAATTGACAGTTTTATGCCCAAATGGACTATATATTTGGATTTCCAATTATACAAGGATATTTTCCCCAATCTATTTTTAACTTCCGGTTTAAAACCTCTCATTAAGGTATTAGATTTTAGATTATTTATCTTGAAATATGATAGTCTTCCAAATTCATCCAGAATTTCTTGTAATTTTGGACATGCCTCCTCCGGGTTAGTCATAGTAATGACAATATCATCTGCAAAACCCATAAATTTAAATTCATCCTTATTAATAATTACACCCTCTATAGCTTTACACTCTCAAATATAAATAGCTAGGGGTTCTATAAAAAGGATAAACAGTAAAGGGGATAGGGGACATCCCTGCCGAGTGCCATTTCCAATTTTAAACTTTTCTGACTCAAAGTCTGGATTTGCTATATATGCCGTAGGATTGGCATACAGGGCTTTAACGGATCTCGAGGCAAAGTCGTTAAATCCGAATTTCGTCAGGACAGTCTGGAAATATTCCCAATTGACCCTGTCGAATGCCTTTCCGGCATCCAAAGACAGGGCCAATAAGGGTATATCCTGTTCTACAACGTAGTTTAAAATATCAATCATTCGTCTGGAGTTATCAGATGCCTGGCGACCAGGAATAAAGCCTGTTTGGTCTCTATGGATCAACTGGTTAATTCTGGTTTTCAGTCTATTTGCCAATATTTTGGCGTAGATTTTTATATCTAAATTAATCAGAGATATTGGTCGATAGCTCCCGCACTGCTCCGGATTTTTACCATCTTTCAAAATGTTAATTATTTTAGTCTCTGACATCTCAGGGGGGATATCCCCTGTTTGTTTTATTTCGTTAAATAGGTTGCATAAGTGACTTTTTAGTTCCGACAAAAAAGATTTGTAAAAAAGAGAGTTAAATCCATCTACCCCTGGGGATTTGTTGGATTTGCCGCTATTATTACTTATGATTACAGTGATTTCCTCTATGGTTATCTCACTGTCTAAGTATTCGCTATCCTTTTCTAAATCTCTAGGGAAATTGATCTTACATAGGAAGGCTTCAATTTCTTCTTTGGCTGGAAGTTTAAACCGCGTATCATTTCCTAAGTTGTACAATTTGGTGTAATAGTCCTAAATAGTGATGTCGCGAACATCAAATTTTCGGGACGCGAATTCCATCAATTGTTCACGAATGGACGAACATCGGCGAATAGCCATAGACTTCAATGGGCAGGCGAATTTCAAAACCCACAGGGACTCTTTCTGGCCACAATAGTGATGGGAAAGTTGTTTCAAGGGGACTAACACCTGGACTGTGGCATGCCGGAGGGGGATCCATGGCAAAACTCCCACAGAAAATTACATAGTTGATGCAGAGTCTGGTTTTAAGCCATAAAGGGCATAAATCCCCAAACATTCCTAAATTGTTTGGAATAACATGCTTTAAAACATCAGGTATGATGTTGTATCGATCAGGTAGTGTAAGGGTTACACCCGCTTCACAGTAACAGACCAATCTCCCCGTTTAATGCACCGCAAACAACCGCATACAGTCCCTTTGCACAACCGCAAACTCCTCATTTGCACAAGGTTGGATACCAAGCAAACCATGTCCCGTTCCTTGTCCTCACTGATGTCATTGAAGGTCTCTTCCTCCACCCAGCCACCAAGGGTCCCCGAAAGGTGACAACAAGCCCCCTGGGATGCCTGCTGTGTTTGGTCTTCCACCTCCTCAAAGCCACCTTCCTCCTCTGACTCCTCTTCTTCAGACTCCTCTCTCTGCGTTGCCTCTGTCTGCGTTATTATAAGGTGTGTACTGTTAAGTAGTACTATTCCTATCGGTTTAATCCCTGTTATGTCCACTATAAGAGGACGTGTATATGGCATGGATTTTTGGAACAGGGAGATGGAAAAAGATGCTTGGTCGGTTCTCCCCACTTCGAATTTGGGGCACTGCGAGTGCAATCTAAGGTGCCACCAGATAGGAGTGGTGTATTAAGTTGTACTACTCATTCCTATCAGTTTAATACCTGTTACATCACCTATCAGGGGACGTGTATATGGCATGGATTTTTGGAACAGGGAGATGGAAAAAGATGCTTGGTCGGTCCTCCCACTTCGAATTTGGGGCACTGCGCGTGCAATCTAAGGTGCCACCAGATAGGAGTGGTGTATTAAGTTGTACTACTCATTCCTATCAGTGTAATACCTGTTACGTCACCTATCAGGGGACGTGTATATGGCATGGATTTTTGGAACAGGGAGATGGAAAAAGATGCTTGGTCGGTTCTCCCCACTTCGAATTTGGGGCACTGCGAGTGCAATCTAAGGTGCCACCAGATAGGAGTGGTGTATTAAGTTGTACTACTCATTCCTATCAGTTTAATACCTGTTACATCACCTATCAGGGGACGTGTATATGGCATGGATTTTTGGAACAGGGAGATGGAAAAAGATGCTTGGTCGGTCCTCCCACTTCGAATTTGGGGCACTGCGCGTGCAATCTAAGGTGCCACCAGATAGGAGTGGTGTATTAAGTTGTACTACTCATTCCTATCAGTGTAATACCTGTTAAGTCACCTATCAGGGAACGTGTATATGGCATGGATTTTTGGAACAGGGAGATGGAAAAAGATGCTTGGTCGGTCCTCCCACTTCGAATTTGGGGCACTGCACGTGCAATCTCAGGTGCCACCAGATAGGAGTGGTATATTAAGTTGTACTACTCATTCCTATCAGTTTAATACCTGTTACGTCACTTATCTTTCCTCCCAATAGCACATTCTATATGTCATCAACCGGCCTGGGGGTATTTAGAGTACCCCACTTTAAGGCCCTTAACCTGGGACAAGGTGGCTTGGCTATCAGAATTGCTTCAGAGCCTTAAAAACCCACCAAACCCCCTAATCAGACACTCACTATCATACTGGAAATAAGCCAAGAATCACACGGGTTTGTTCCCTGGATCCACCCAAATTACCCCAATTCTTGACCACCCTCAGGCCCCGAAACACATGAGCACAACATCACAACACTGGTGGAGGTCAAGGAAACTAGATAGACTGGGAGACTGGTTATTAAAGGGCCATATGCTCACCTATGAGGAACTGAGGGACAAGCATGAGCTACCGCTGTCAGAACATTACAATTACTGTAGGCTGAGGCATTTCACACACTCCCTGACCCAGAAACAGGGGACACCGGTCTTAAATTGGTTCTCCAAAATTTGTAAAGATAAACCTCTAGCAAGGGGGATCATTGGGTCACTTTACAAATATAAAACATTTGTTACTGGTTGAAGCGACACTGGGGGAAGGACCGGAGTGGGGGAGCCCTAGAGACCGCTCAGAAGGCAAATCATCCCAGGAAAGGAGAGGTTGCTTACTGAAGCCTTGCCCAGGTTAGATATTGTAAATAATAAGCTAATACTGCTGGAGGGATGATAGCTAATAGGACTTTGGTGTTCCCTGCAGATATACTCTTTACTATTGTCTGTTTTACCATGTTTTAGGTATCTCTTAAATTGCAATCACAGTAAAAAATAAGAAAAATTATTAACCTAAAAAGTAAAAATAAGAAGGAATAACCAGCTAACTTTCACAAAATGTCTTTATTGTAAATATGTATTTTTGCACAACTGTTATGCAAGACTGTTAAAAAATGCTTTATTTTTCATTACATGCTGTACGCCTTCTGACAATAAAAGAATTTAAATGCAAAAATTAGGTGTTATTGCAGCGACCAGAAAAATTGATGTTAGTTTGTGGACCATTATTAGCTCAAGGCAGCTCATCTATCAGGCCTTTTTTAATCAAATGTAACGCACCCCTGTCAGTCCCTTCGGGATCCATCCCTCATTCATCTGAATAAAGGTTAGGTAATCTAGAAGTTTTTGACCTAGGCGACTTCTCTTATCATTGACAAAACCTCCTGCTGCAATGAAGGTCCTTTCTGACAGGACACTTGAAGCGGGGCAGGACAGAAGTTCTATGGCAAATTGGGATAGCTCAGGCCACAGGGCAAGTGTGCACACCCAGTAGTCAAGGGGTTCATCGCTCCTCATAGTGTCGATATCTGTAGTTATGGCGAGGTAGTCGGTTACCTGACGGTCGAGTCGTTCTCTGAGGGTGGACCCCGAAGGGCTGTGGTGATGCATAGGACTTAAAAAGCTCTGCATGTCCTCCATCAACAACACGTCTTTAAAGCGTCCTCTCCTTGCCGGCGTGGTCATGGGAGGAGGAGGATTATGTTCACCACTTCCGCTGTTAGATTGACGTTGTGCTGTGACATCACCCTTAAACTCTGTGTAAAGCAAACTTTTTAATTTATTTTGGTAGTGCTGCATCCTTTCCGACTTGTGGTAATTTGGTAACATTTCAGGCACATTCTGCTTATACCGGGGGTCTAGTAGCGTGGACACCCAGTACAGGTCGTTCTCCTTCATCCTTTTTATACGAGGGTCCCTCAATAGGCACAACAGCATGAAAGACCCCATTTGCACGAGGTTGGATGCCGAGCTAGTCATGTCCCGTTCCTCGTCCTCAGTGATCTCACTGAAGGTATGTTCTTCCCCCCAGCCATGTACAACACCACTGGTACCAGATAGGTGACAACAAGCACCCTGGGATGCCT
Source organism: Discoglossus pictus (assembly GCA_027410445.1). Classification (NCBI taxonomy): domain Eukaryota; kingdom Metazoa; phylum Chordata; class Amphibia; order Anura; family Alytidae; genus Discoglossus; species Discoglossus pictus. The sequence goes on from CM050173.1 coordinate 43,287,176, forward strand.
GTTGTGGTTGGTCTTCCTTCTCCTCCTCAAAGCCACATTCCTCCTCTGACTCCTCTTCCTCATAATCCTCATCCAGCGTTGACGCAGGTCCAGAAAGCGATGCTGATAAGGCTGTTTCTGGCAGTGATGGTGACCACAACTCTTCCTCTTCATGCTCATCTACGGCCTGATCCAGCACTCTTCGCAGGGCACGCTCCAGGAAGAAAGCAAATGGTATGATGTCGCTAATGGTGCCCTGGGTGCGACTGACCAGGTTTGTCACCTCCTCAAAAGGACGCATAAGCCTACAGGCATTGCGCATGAGCGTCCAGTAACGTGGCAAAAAAATCCCCAGCTCCGCAGAGGCTGTCCTAGCACCCCGGTCATACAAATACTCATTAACAGCCTTTTCTTGTTGGAGCAGGCGGTTGAACATTAGGAGTGTTGAATTCCAACGTTTCAGGCTTTCTAAAATCAAGCGCCTCGCTGGCATGTTGTTTCGCCGCTGGATATCTGTAAAATGCGCCATGGCCATGTAGGAACGCCTGAAATGGGCACACACCTTCCTGGCCTGCTTCAGGACGTCCTGTAAGCCTGGGTGATTATGCACAAAGCGTTGTACAATCAGATTACACACATGTGCCATGCACGGCACATGTGTCAACTTGCCCAAATTCAATGCCGCCAACAAATTTCTTCCGTTGTCACAAACAACTTTGCCAATCTCCAGTTGGTGCGGAGTCAGCCACTAATCCACCTGTGCGTTCAGGACGGACAGGAGTGCTTGTCCGGTGTGACTCTCTGCTTTCAGGGAAGTCAACCCCAAGATGGCGTGACACTGCCGTATCCGCGATGTGGAATAGTACCTGTGGAGCTGGGGGGTGCCGTTGATGTGGAGCAAGACATAGCAGCAGCAGAAGAGGACTCAGCCGAGGAGGTTATGGAAGAGGATGGAGTAGGAGGAGTAGAGGAGGTGGCAGCAGGCCTGCCTGCAAGTCGTGGCGGTGTAACCAACTCGTCTGCAGAGCCACGTATTCCATGCTTGACAGCCGTCACCAGGTTTACCCAATGCGCAGTGTTGGTAATATACTTGCCCTGACCATGCTTTGCAGACCAGGTATCAGTGGTCAGATGGACCCTTGCCCCAGCACTGTGTGCCAGATATGCCATTACTTCCTTTTGCACAATCGTGTACAGGTTGTTGACTGCCTTTTGTGCAAAGACATTTCGGCCGGGTTCCTTCCACTGCGGTGTCCCAATAGCTAAAAAAATTTTGAACGCCTCGGTCTCCACCAGCTTGTATGGTAAAAGCTGGCGGGCTAAGAATTCAGACAAGCCAGCTGTCAGTTGCCGGGCAAGGGGGTGACTTTGTGACATTGGCTTCTTACACTCAAACATGTCCTTGACAGACACCTGACTGTGGGCAGATGAGCAGGGACTGCGCAGGGCGAGACACGGAGTGGCGGATGGTTGAGAGGGTCCAAGCAGGGCAGCAGTGGTTGATGTGGCTGAAGATGCTGTACTCATGTGTTGATCCCATAGGCGTTTGTGATGTGACATCATGTGCCTTCGCAAAGAAGTTGTACCTAGGTGGGTGTTTCTTTTCGCACAGGTTGCAAATGGCATCACTGTTGTCACAGGCAGACACACGAAAAAATTGTTACACTGCTGAGCTCTGCAATGACGGCATTCTGGTGGTGGCAACAGCATGCGTTGACAGCGTGCTGTCTGGCTGACCCCGGGTGCCGATGCATGCTGTCTGACTGTGCCACTAGCTACTTACGACGACCTCCCGCTGGTTCCAACTCGTCTCCTCCTCCTCTCTGTCTCCCCATCTGAACGTTCCTCCTGTTCTTCTTCTCTTATAGCGGGCACCCAAGTGACATCCACGGACGCATCGTCATCATCAACCGCTTCACTTGTATCTGACAACTCAACAAAGGAAGCAGCACCGGGGACAACATCATCATCATCATCAGACCGTTTGTCCATGTGTGTAATGCTGCCTGACTGGGACATATCCCTGTTATCTACATCCTCTGGCACTAATGTTTGTGCATCACTCATTTCTTCCAACGGATGTGTAAATAACTCTGCTGACGGATCAAGTGAAGCGGCTGTGGTGCTAGTGTTGGTGGTGGAGGCAGGCGGGCGAGTGGTAACTGGAGAGGTGCCCGAAGCTAAGCTGGAGGAGGATGGTGCGTCTAGGTTCCGAGCGGAAGCTGTAGAAGATTGGGTGTCCTGTGTTAGCCAGTCAACCATGTCCTCAGAACTGTTCAAGTTCAGGGTACGTTGCCTCTGAAAACTGGGCATTATTCTAGGGCCAAAGGGAATCACAGCACCACGACCACGACGGCCCCTGCGGGGTGGCCTGCCTCTGCCTGTCATTTTTTTTTACGATTAGTGGTACTATGAGTGCAAGCTACTGTGACACCAGATATGAGTGTCACTGTGAACTGGCAAAAGTTGGCAGAGTAGATGCAATAGGTTTAACACACACGCCTGTAGGCAGGCAACTGATATTCAATCGATTACAGTCAAAAAAGGGTTGGTTTATGTCACTGCACACTACGGTTGCACTAGATATGAGTGTCACTGTGCACTGGCAAAAGTTGGCAGAGTAGATGCAATAGGCCTCACACACACGCCTGTAGGCAGGCAACTGATATTCAATCGATTACAGTCAAAACAGGGTTGTTTTATGTCACTGCACACTACGGTTGCACTAGATATGAGTGTCACTGTGCACTGGCAAAAGTTGTCAGAGTAGATGCAATAGGCTTCACACACACGCATGTAGGCAGGCAACTGATATTCAATCGATTACAGTCAAAAAAGGGTTGTTTTATTTCACTGTACACTACGGTTGCACTAGATATGAGTGTCACTGTGCACTGGCAAAAGTTGGCAGAGTAGATGCAATAGGCTTCACACACACGCCTGTAGGCAGGCAACTGATACTCAATCGATTATAGTCAAAAAAGGGTTGTTTTATGTCACTGCACACTACGGTTGCACTAGATATGAGTGTCACTGTGCACTGGCAAAAGTTGGCAGTGTAGATGCAATAGGCTTCACACACACGCATGTAGGCAGGCAACTGATATTCAATCGATTACAGAAAAAAAGGGTTCTTTTATTTCACTGCACACTACGGTTGCACTAGATATGAGTGTCACTGTGAACTGGCAAAAGTTGGCAGAGTAGATGCAATAGGCCTCACACACACGCCTGTAGGCAGGCAACTGATATTCAATCGATTACAGTCAAAAAAGGGTTGTTTTATGTCACTGCACACTACGGTTGCACTAGATATGAGTGTCACTGTGCACTGGCAAAAGTTGGCAGAGTAGATGCAATAGGCCTCTCACACACGCCTGTAGGCAGGCAACTGATATTCAATCGATTACAGTAAAAAAAAGGGTTGTTTTATGTCACTGCACACTACGGTTGCACTAGATATGAGTGTCACTGTGCACTGGCAAAAGTTAGCAGAGTAGATGCAATAGGCTTCACACACACGCCTTTAGGCAGGCAACTGATATTCAATCGATTACAGTCAAAAAAGGATTGTTTTATGTCACTGCACACTACGGTTGCACTAGATATGAGTGTCATTGTGAACTGGCAAAAGTTGGCAGAGTAGATGCAATAGGCCTCACACACACGCCTGTAGGCAGGCAACTGATATTCAATCGATTACAGTCAAAAAAGGGTTGTTTTATGTCACTGCACACTACGGTTGCACTAGATATGAGTGTCACTGTGCACTGGCAAAAGTTGGCAGAGTACATGCAATAGGCCTCACACACACGCTAGCAGGCAGGCATATGCAATTAGATTACACAGAAAAAAATAATAAAATAAAATAAATGATGTTCTAGCCCTAAAAAGGGCTTATTTGGGTTGCTGTCCTTGCAGCAGATATCAAATGAGTACTTCAGGTGTTTAGTGAAAGCTAAATACACAGCCTGGCTATCTATTTCCCTATTAAATCAGCAGAAATAAATAATAAAATAAAATAAATGATGTTCTAGCCCTAAAAAGGGCTTTTTGGGTTGCTGTACTTGCAGCAGATATCAAATGAGTCCTTCAGGTGTGTAGTGAAAGCTAAATACACAGCCTGGCTATTTATTTCCCTATTAAATCAACAGCAGGTAGAACATATTTCCTCTATCAACGAATGCAGCTTCAGAATGATTCTATAATGGAGGCTGTCATTCAAATGGAAGGCTCTGGAAGGGAGTGTATGCTTCTGATTGTCTGGAATGTGTCTGATGACTATAAGGTGCAGGGTCAAAGTTTCCTCAATGATAAAGAAAAGGGGGCGGACCGAAAAGCGCATGTGTTCGCCGTTCGTTGCGAACATGCGGAAATCGCAGCCAATAGTTCTCCGGCGAACTGTTCGGGACATCACTAGTCCTGAAAGATCCCGCTAATTTTGTCAGGGTGTAGATGAATTTTACCCTCTTTATCCCGGATTTTTAAAATCCTGTTCTGGCTTCATTGCTTCTTTAGTCTGTTAGCAAGATATTTACCAGATTTATTGCCGTATAGAAAATGGGATTGCTGATATCTCCAAAAGAGATTATCCTCTCTTAACTGGAGATTTTTTTTAATTTGATTGTGTATCCCCTTAATTTTACCTTTTAGTTATTTACTTGGGTTCATCATATTGTCCTGATGTAGCTTTTCTAATTCTATGTAAAGGAGATTTAATGACTTGCCCTGGTTTCTCTTATTTTCGGCAGATCTAGCGATTAGTATCCCTCGAATAAACTCAATATGGGTTCCCAGTAACACTGGATCTACTATGTCTATATCCAGAGTACTAAAGGAACACCCAAGACTCTATTTTAAATATTGTAGCAACCAGTTACTGAAAAAACAAAAAATCTAGTTATAGAAAAAACAAAGTGAATATTATATATGTACAAAATGTGTGATAAAAGATATACCGAAGAGTATATCAAGCAGCAGGCTAGTTAATGGGTAAAGGCTAATTAATTAACCCGTTGGTAAAATTGTAGATGCCCCACATAATATAATGTTATTAATAGAGCCAGCACCTGTCCATTTGAAAGTGCAGATGGCGGCTTACAGTTGCTGTTGTTACTAGACAAGTGGATCTCTATGTTTCCCTATGGGAGAAAAAATGACCAAAGCACTCACCATCCCATGAGCTGAAGTAAGTTCTAACTGGATCAACATAGATGAAATCCACAAATTGAATTGACTAGTGATCTTCATAAACAGCACAATGCTGTAATGAAAAAAGTTCCTCTATACCAAAGTAATAGGTTAGCTGAACTAAGTAATTAATTTAGAGGGACAGGTGTACTGAAAAGAGGAGAGAAATTCCTCTATTACCTTGTAGTGGTGCAGGAATCAATGTTGTGCACCCCAAGGGAATGCCTGCCCACAGGAGCCTGCTGCTAAGTTCCCGAGGCGCGTTTCCTCGTAGTTAGTGTTGCGGATTCATCAGGGGATATATGATTCATAGAAATCGCGGGTTTTTAAAGAGTCCCGCGATTTGCGAGACGCGATGACGTCACCGCGCTCACGTTCACGCTGTGACGTCATCGCATACTACGCGATCACGTTTCTCGCGAGACTAGCGAGAAAGGGTCGCGAAATCGCAATAATTGCGAGATTTCAGAGTAATAGTGCCTCTACAGGCAATACCTGTGTACCATAATCTTGCCATGTTTAATATCCATTGGGCTGCCTATTGCTAGTATAATGATTGTAATATTATTCCTAAACACCAATGTATAATTAAAAATGGTGTGAGCCCTAAAGAAAGAATAATATATTAGGGGAGAGTGATCCCTATTATCTACACATACGGACCCCAATCAGTGAGCCACTATGGTGAACTAATACACTCGACTGGCCTAGTGCTAGTGAGTAAAATTGGTTGGATAATAAACAATAATAAAAAAGGGGTGAACCCCTTTTGAGGCATAGGGAGTAAGAGGAAAATAAACTAGCTAGAAAATATCTAAAGTAATGAAGTGCCCTAGTATAAACCTAAGTAGTACTAAGTATTCTATACGCCTAACTTGGACTAAATATAGTGACCTAAGTGTGGAATGCTAGAAGCTCCTAAGGTCAAGAGAAACTCTGAATAATAAAATATGTGAAGGGGAGTAGAAAACTACTTCTAAAATGTAATATGAGATGATAGAGGAGAGTTAAAAAAAAAAAAGGACTAATGTTCAAATAAAGGTAGTGAAGGTAAATCCTTCATTGAGGCCATAGGGTGTTAATGTTTTTAAATGAAAAATCCACCAGGCTTCTCGTTGGAGTAATTTGATTTCCATATTATCCCTTCTGGGGGAGATGTTAATTTTTTCAATGCCCATGAATTTAAGACACATACATTTCCATTGTGGATGGAATTTACGTGTCTTGCTACTGCCACGTCCTGCTTATTAATTATGCTGTTGACATGTAGAGATGTCGCGAATAGTTCGCCGGCGGACTGTTCCCGGCGAACATAGCATGTTCGCGTTCGTGGCGAACTGCGAACATATGCGATATTCGACCCGCCCCCAAACTTTGACCCTGCAACTCACAGTCAGCAGACACATTCCAGCCAATCAGCATCATACCCTGCCTTCCACACCCTTCTACCTGATGGACAGCAGCCATTTTGGAATCATAACTAACTTGCTGTCTTACTGAGAGGAGGCTGAGTGTAGGTGATACTGCATCAATAGGGAAAACCATAGCTAGGCTACTGTACACAGTGTGCAATACAGTCCTGAAGGATTCTTTTGATCTCTGCTGCAAGGACACCCCTGTGTCTCTTCCCCCCCTTATCATCATCCTCCCCTCACCTTAGCACCCATCCCTATCACCCATCACACTTATCCCTAACACCCAACCCTAACATCCCTCACCCTAACACCTAACCCTAACACCCCTTACACTTATCCCTAACACCCCTCACCCTAACACCTAACCCTAACACCCCTCACACTTATCCCTAACACCCCTCACCTTAACCCTAACACCCCTCACACTTATCCCTAACACCTAACCCTAACATCCCTCACCCAAACACCTAACCCTAACACCCGTTTCACTTATCCTTAACACCCCTCACCCTAACCCTAACACCCCTCACACTTATCCCTAACACCCCTCACCCTAACACCTATCCCTAACACCCCTCACACTTATCCCTAACACCCCTAACCCTAACACCCCTCACACTTATCCCTAACACCTAACCCTAACATCCCTCACCCTAACACCTAACCCTAACACCTCTTACACTTATCCGTAACACCCCTCACCCTAACACCTAACCCTAACACCCCTCAAACTTATCCCTAACACCCCTCACCCTAACCCTAACACCCCTAACCCTTATCCCTAACACCCCTTACCCTAACCCTAACACCCCTCACACTAATCCCTAACACCTAACCCTAACATCCCTCACCCTAACACCTGAACCTAACACCCCTTTCACTTATCCCTAACACCCCTCACCCTAACCCTAACACCCCTCACACTTATCCCTAACACCCCTCACCTTAACACGTAACCCTAACACCCCTCACACTTATCCCTAACACCCCTCACCCTAACCCTAACACCCCTCACACTTATCCCTAACACCTAACCCTAACATCCCTCACCCTAACACCTAGCCCTAACACCCCTTACACTTATGCCTAACACCACTCACCCTAACACCTAACCCTAACACCCCTCACACTTTCCCTAACACCCCTCACCCTAACCCTAATACCCCTCACACTTATACCTAACACCTAACCCTAACATCCCTCACCCTAACACCTAACACTAACACCCTTTACACTTATCGCTAACACCCCCCACCCTAACACCCCTCACACTTATCCCTAACACCCCTCACCTTAACACCTAACCCTAACACCCCTCACACTTATCCCTAACACCCCTCACCCTAACCCTAACACCCCTCACACTTATCCCTAACACCTAACCCTAACATCCCTCACCCTAACACCTAGCCCTAACACCCCTTACACTTATCCCTAACACCCCTCACCCTAACACCTAACTCTAACACCCCTCACACTTATCCCTAACACCCCTCACCCTAACCCTAACACCCCTCACATTTATCCCTAACACCTAGCCCTAACACCCCTTACACTTATGCCTAACACCACTCACCCTAACACCTAACCCTAACACCACTCACACTTTCCCTAACACCCCTCACCCTAACCCTAATACCCCTCACACTTTTACCTAACACCTAACCCTAACATCCCTCACCCTAACACCTAACACTAACACCCCTTACACTTATCGCTAACACCCCCCACCCTAACCCTAAAATCCCTCACACTTATCCCTAACACTCCTCACCCTAATCCTACCACCCCTCACACTTATCCCTAACACCTAACCCTAACATCCCTCACCCTAACACCTAACCCTAACACCCCTTACCCTAAAACCCATCACACTTATCCCTAACACCCCTCACCCTAACACCCCTCACACTTATCCCTAAAACCCCTCACCCTAAGCCTAACACCCCTCACACTTATACGTAACACCCCTTACCCTAACCCTAACACCCCTCACACTTATCCCTAACACCTAACCCTAACATCCTTCACCCTAACACCTAACACTAACAACCCTTACACTTATCCCTAACACCCCTCACCCTAACCCTAACACCCCTCACACTTATCCCTAACACTCCTCACCCTAACCCTAACACCCCTCACACTTATCCCTAACACCTAACCCTAACTTCCCTCACCCTAACACCTAACTCTAACACCCCTTACACTTATCCCTAACACCCCTCACCCTAACACGTAACCCTAACACCACTCACACTTATCCCTAACACCCCTCACCCTAACCCTAACACCCCTCACACGTATCCCTAACACCTAACCCTAACATCCCTAACCCTAACACCTAACCCTAACACCCCTTACACTTATACCTAACACCCCTTTAACCCTAACACCTAACCATAACACCCCTCACACTTATCCTTAACACCCCTCACCCTAACCCTAACACCCCTCACACTTATCCCTAATATCCCTCACCCTAACACCTAACCCTAACACCCATCACACTTATCCCTAACACCCCTTACCCTAGCCCTAACACCCCTCACACTTATCCATAACACCCATCAACCTAACACCTAACCCTAACACTCTCACACTTATCCCTAAGACCTAACACCCCTCACACTTATTCCTAACACGCCTCACCCCAACACCTAACCCTAATACCCCCTTACACTTATCCCTAACAGCCCTTACCCTAACACCTAACCCTAACATCCCTTACCCTAAAACCCATCACACTTATCCCTAACACCCCTTACCCTAACCCTAACCCCCCTCACACTTATCCATAACACCCATCAACCTAACACCTAACCCTAACATTCTCACACTTATCCCTAAGACCTAACAACCCTCACAGTTATTCCTAACATCCCTCACCCTAACACCTAACCCTAACACCCCTCACACTTATCCCTAACACCCCTCACCCTAACCCTAACACCCCTCACACTTATCCCTAACACCTATCCCTAACATCCCTCACCCTAACACCTAACTCTAACACCCCTTACACTTATCCCTAACAACCCTTTAACCCTAACACCTAACGCTAACACCCCTCACACTTATCCCTAACACCCCTCACCCTAACACCTAACCCTAACACCCATCACACTTATTCCTAACACCCCTTACCCTAGCCCTAACACCCCTCACACTTATCCATAACACCCATCAACCTAACACCTAACCCTAACATTCTCACACTTATCCCTAAGACCTAACACCCCTCACACTTATTCCTAACATGCCTCACCCTAACACCTAACCCTAAGACCCCCTTACACTTATCCCTAACAGCCCTTACCCTAACACCTAACCCTAACATCCCTTACCCTAACACCCCTCACACTTATCCATAACACCCATCAACCTAACACCTAACCCTAACATTCTCACACTTATCCCTAAGACCTAACACCCCTCACACTTATTCCTAACATGCCTCACCCTAACAACTAACCCTAATACTCCCTTACACTTATCCCTAACAGCCCTTACCCTAACACCTATCCCTAACATCCCTTACCCTAACCCTAACACCCTTCACACTTATCCATAACACCCATCAACCTAACACCTAACCCTAACATTCTCACACTTATCCCTAAGACCTAACACCCCTCACAGTTATTCCTAACATCCCTCACCCTAACACCTAACCCTAACACCCCTCACACTTATCCCTAACACCCCTCACCCTAACCCTAACACCCCTCACACTTATCCCTAACACCTTACCCTAACATCCCTCACCCTAACACCTAACTCTAACACCCCTTATACTTACCCCTAACACCCCTTTACTCCTAACACCTAACCCTAACACCCCTCACACTTATCCCTAACACCCCTCACCCTATCCCTAACACCCCTCACACTTATCCCTAACACCCCTCACCCTAACACTTAAACCTATCACCCATCACACTTATTACTAACACCCCTTACCCTAGCCCTAACACCCCTCACACTTATCCATAACACCCATCAACCTAACACCTAACCCTAACATTCTCACACTTATCCCTAAGACCTAACACCCCTCACACTTATTCCTAACATGCCTCACCCTAACACCTAACCCTAATACCCCCTTACACTTATCCCTAACACCCCTTACCCTAACACCTAACCCTAACATCCCTTACCCTAACACCCATCACACTTATCCCTAACAACCCTTACCCTAACCCTAACACCCCTCACACTTATCCATAACACCCATCAACCTTACACCTAACCCTAACATTCTCACACTTATCCCTAAAACCTAACACCCCTCACACTTATTCCTAACATGCCTCACCCTAACACCTAACCCTAATACCCCCTTACACTTATCCCTAACAGCCCTTACACTAACACCTAACCCTAACATCCCTTACCCTAACACCCATCACACTTATCCATAACGCCCCTTACCCTAACCCTAACACCCTTCACACTTATCCATAACACCCATCAACCTAACACCTAACCCTAACATTCTCACACTTATCCCTAAGACCTAACACCCCTCACACTTATTCCTAACATCCCTCACCCTAACACCTAACCCTAACACCCCTCACACTTATCCCTAACACCCCTCACCCTAACCCTAACACCCCTCACACTTATCCCTAACACCTAACCCTAACATCCCTCACCCTAACACCTAACTCTAACACCCCTTACACTTATCCCTAACACCCCTTTAACCCTAACACTTAACCCTAACACCCCTCACACTTATCCCTAACACCCCTCACACTTATCCCTAACACCCCTCACCCTAACACCTAACCCTGACACCCATCACACCTATCCCTAACACCCCTTACCCTAGCCCTAACACCCCTCACACTTATCCATAACACCCATCAACCTAACCCTAACATTCTCACACTTATCCCTAAGACCTAACACCCCTCACACTTATTCCTAACATGCCTCACCCTAAAACCTAACCCTAATACCCCCTTACACTTATCCCTAACAGCCCTTACCCTAACACCTAACCCTAACATCCCTTACCCTAACACCCATCACACTTATCCCTAACACCCCTTACACTAGCCCTAACACCCCTCACACTTATCCATAACACCCATCAACCTAACACCTAACCCTAACATTCTCACACTTATCCCTAAGACCTAACACCCCTCACACTTATTCCTAACATGCCTCACCCTAACACCTAACCCTAATACCCCCTTACACTTATCCCTAACAGCCCTTACCCTAACACCTAACCCTAACATCCCTTACCCTAACACCCCTCACACTTATCCATAACACCCATCAACCTAACACCTAACCCTAACATTCTCACACTTATCCCTGAGACCTAACACCCCTCACACTTATTCCTAACATGCCTCACCCTAACACCTAACCCTAATACTCCCTTACACTTATCCCTAACAGCCCTTACCCTAACACCTATCCCTAACATCCCTTACCCTAACCCTAACACCCTTCACACTTATCCATAACACCCATCAACCTAACACCTAACCCTAACATTCTCACACTTATCCCTAAGACCTAACACCCCTCACAGTTATTCCTAACATCCCTCACCCTAACACCTAACCCTAACACCCCTCACACTTATCCCTAACACCCCTCACCCTAACCCTAACACCCCTCACACTTATCCCTAACACCTTACCCTAACATCCCTCACCCTAACACCTAACTCTAACACCCCTTATACTTACCCCTAACACCCCTTTACTCCTAACACCTAACCCTAACACCCCTCACACTTATCCCTAACACCCCTCACCCTATCCCTAACACCCCTCACACTTATCCCTAACACCCCTCACCCTAACACCTAAACCTATCACCCATCACACTTATTCCTAACACCCCTTACCCTAGCCCTAACACCCCTCACACTTATCCATAACACCCATCAACCTAACACCTAACCCTAACATTCTCACACTTATCCCTAAGACCTAACACCCCTCACACTTATTCCTAACATGCCTCACCCTAACACCTAACCCTAATACCCCCTTACACTTATCCCTAACACCCCTTACCCTAACACCTAACCCTAACATCCCTTACCCTAACACCCATCACACTTATCCCTAACAACCCTTACCCTAACCCTAACACCCCTCACACTTATCCATAACACCCATCAACCTTACACCTAACCCTAACATTATCACACTTATCCCTAAAACCTAACACCCCTCACACTTATTCCTAACATGCCTCACCCTAACACCTAACCCTAATACCCCCTTACACTTATCCCTAACAGCCCTTACACTAACACCTAACCCTAACATCCCTTACCCTAACACCCATCACACTTATCCATAACGCCCCTTACCCTAACCCTAACACCCTTCACACTTATCCATAACACCCATCAACCTAACACCTAACCCTAACATTCTCACACTTATCCCTAAGACCTAACACCCCTCACACTTATTCCTAACATCCCTCACCCTAACACCTAACCCTAACACCCCTCACACTTATCCCTAACACCCCTCACCCTAACACCCCTCACACTTATCCCTAACACCTAACCCTAACATCCCTCACCCTAACACCTAACTCTAACACCCCTTACACTTATCCCTAACACCCCTTTAACCCTAACACTTAACCCTAACACCCCTCACACTTATCCCTAACACCCCTCACACTTATCCCTAACACCCCTCACCCTAACACCTAACCCTGACACCCATCACACCTATCCCTAACAACCCTTACCCTAGCCCTAACACCCCTCACACTTATCCATAACACCCATCAACCTAACCCTAACATTCTCACACTTATCCCTAAGACCTAACACCCCTCACACTTATTCCTAACATGCCTCACCCTAAAACCTAACCCTAATACCCCCTTACACTTATCCCTAACAGCCCTTACCCTAACACCTAACCCTAACATCCCTTACCCTAACACCCATCACACTTATCCCTAACACCCCTTACCCTAACCCTAACACCCCTCACACTTATCCATAACACCCATCAACCTAACACCTAACCCTAACATTCTCACACTTATCCCTAAGACCTAACACCCCTCACACTTATTCCTAACATGCCTCACCCTAACACCTAACCCTAATACCCCCTTACACTTATCCCTAACAGCCCTTACCCTAACACCTAACCCTTACATCCCTTACCCTAACACCCATCACACTTATCCCTAAACCCCTTACCCTAACCCTAACACCCCTCACACTTATCCATAACACCCATCAACCTAACACCTAACCCTAACATTCTCACACTTATCCCTAAGACCTAACACCCCTCACACTTATTCCTAACATCCCTCACCCTAACACCTAACCCTAACACCCCTCACACTTATCCCTAACACCCCTCACCCTAACCCTAACACCCCTCACACTTATCCCTAACACCTAACCCTAACATCCCTCACCCTAACACCTAACCCTAACACCCCTTACACTTATCCCTAACACCCCTCACCCTAACACCTAACCCTAACACCCCTCACACTTATCCCTAACACCCCTCACCCTAACCCTAACACCCCTCACACTTATCCCTAACACCCCTAACCCTAACACCCCTCACACTTATCCCTAACACCTAACCCTAACATCCCTCACCCTAACACCTAACCCTAACACCCCTTACACTTATCCCTAACACCCCTCACCCTAACACCTAACCCTAACACCCCTCACACTTATCCCTAACACCCCTCACCCTAACCCTAACACCCCTCACACTTATCCCTAACACCCCTCACCCTAACACCTAACTGTAACACCAATCACACTTATCCCTAACACCCCTTACCCTAACCCTAACACCCCTCACACTTATTCATAACACCCATCAACCTAACACCTAACCCTAACATTCTCACACTTATCCCTAAGACCTAACACCCCTCACACTTATTCCTAACATGCCTCACCCTAACACCTAACCCTAATACCCCCTTACACTTATCCCTAACAGCCCTTACCCTAACACCTAACCCTAACATCCCTTACCCTAACACCCATCACACTTTACCTAACACCCCTTACCCTAACCCTAACACCACTCACACTTATCCATAACACCCATCAACCTAACACCTAACCCTAACATTCTCACACTTATCCCTAAGGCCTAACACCCCCCACACTTATCCCTAACACCCCTCACCCTAACACCTAACCCTAATACCCCCTTACACTTATCCCTAACAGCCCTTACCCTATCACCTAACCCTAACACCCCTCACCCTAACACCTAACCCCCTCACCCTTATCCCTAACACCGCTTACCCTAACACCCCTCACAGTTATCCCTGTTTCTCTCCCCCCCCTTATCATCAAGGAAGGGGGGAGGATGATGAGGGAGGGGGGAAGAGACACAGGGGAGGATGATGAGGGAGGGGGGAAACAGACACAGGGGAGTATGATGAGGGAGGTGGTAAAGAGATACAGGGGAGGGTGATGAGGAAGGGGGGAAAGAGACACAGGGGAGGATGATGAGGGAGGGGGGAAGAGACACAGGGGAAGATGATGAGGGAGGGGGAAAAGAGACACAGGGGAGGATGATGAGGGAGGGGGAAAGAGACACAGGGGAGGATGATGATGGAGGGGGGAAGAGACACAGGGGAGGATGATGAGGGAGGGAGTAAAGAGATACAGGGGAATATGATGAGGGAGGTGGGTTGATGATGATGGAGGGTGATGAGACACAGGGGAGGGTAATGAGCAAGGGGGTAAAGAGACACAGGGGAGGATGATGAGGGAGGGGGTAAAGTGATACAGGGGAGGATGATGATGGTGGGGGATGTTAGATTATTTATGCCCTTTATGGATTAAAACCAGACTCTGCATCAACTACCGTATGTAATTTTCCATGGGAGTTTTGACATGTATCCCCCTCCGGCATGCCACAGTCCAGGTGTTAGTCCCCTTAAAACAACTTTTCCATCACTATTGTGGCCAGAAAGAGTCCGTGTGGGTTTTAAAATCCGCCTGCCCATTGAAGTCTATGACGGTTCGGCGGGTTCGCCGGTTCGCGAACATTTGAGGCGGTTCGCGTTCGCGGTTTGCGAACCGAAAATGTTATGTTTGCGACATCACTATTGACATGTTCAAGAACTCGACGTCGGAGCTGGCGCATAGTTTTTCCTACGTATTGTAGGCCACATCGACATGATATGAGGTAAACCCCTGAAGTTGTTTTGAAGTTAATATAATCTCGAACTGAGAATTCCTTTTGGCTAGAAAAGCTGGTAAATTTAATTGTTGTGCAGATATGTAGACAGGCTTTACATTTTCCACAGGGCTTGGATCTAGCTGTCCGTATAAACGACGCACCATAGTGTCTTTGCTGACTTTACCGAGTCCTTATTAATTTGAAAAAAATCCTGTATATCTTTTTTGATAGCGGAAACAGATTCATTTTTTTTAAGTAGCAATGGATTAATTTTCCAACTGTTCTTAGATATCACCTTATTTGTCCCTACCAATATAATGCTATTGATAGAATGGTCTGACCAATGTGCCAAAATTATTTCGGAATGTTCTATCATTCGCACTGTGCTTGCATCCGCAAAGATATAGTCTATACGGGAGTAAGATTGGTAGCGATTAAAAAAAAAGGTGAATTATTTTTGATCTGGATGGAACACCCTCCAGGAGTCTAGTAGTTCATATCTCTTAATCAAGCTAGAAAACTCAGACGCGGCTTTACTAATATGGGCTTCCGACTTAACTTTATAAGACCTCTGTTTATCCATTGACACGTTAGTTACCAGATTGAAGTCCCCACATAACATAATCAATGCTTTTTTAAATTAAAAATATCTCGTAGTAAATTTTTAAGATATCTGTTTTGGTTTTTATTTGGCAGACATTAACTAAGGTTATCAATCTATTGTTTATATGGCCAATCCATATTATATATCTACCCAAGGGGTCTATTTTTTTAAATTCTTCAGCCACCACTAACCTTTTGTTAAAAAAGATAGAGACTCCTTTTGATTTGTTGTTAAATGTGGAGTCGATTCTAGTTGGATAAGATTTATTGGACATATATTGCACTGACTCCCTCTTTAGATGGGTTTCTTGGAGGCAGAGAATATCCGCCTGAATCTTATTATAGTTCAAGAAGGCTATTTTCCTCTTTGTTGCTGAGTTCAGACCATTTACATTATGCAAGATGACTTTTAATCCTTTACCCATTGACAAGATTTTTAGATTCCTCCCATGTCATATATAATAAAGTTTCCACTTTACAATGCCTCAGATAGTTCCCGGATACATTCATCATTCTTTCAACATACACATTCATACATATTAAACCAAAGTCTACTGACATCCTAGACTCTGGTTAACAGGGCGATAGCCTGGTATAGGGAAATGTCAGGGGTGGCTATCCACCTTTGGTAGGGAGACCTACAGATAAGAAAAAAAGAAAAGGACAAAGAGAAAAAAGTAGAAAAGGAAAAAGGAAGGATAAAAGAAAGAAAGAAATAGAGGAGGAGATGTACTATTAAAAAGATTACCTGTTGCATAGTAGGGTAGGCTAGCATGCATGCCCTTACAGAACCCATGTAGACGCTTATTGACCTCTAATAAAATATATTAACCCTTAGCTCTTCTCCCACTAGGGGGGCAGAATACATAATTCCTTTCCCCCGCCCTACCTCCATTGCCCCCCTCCCCACCATCTCTCCCCCATCTCACCGCTCCCCTCTCCTATTTAGGTGCTGTAATATTATATTATGAAAGTATCCCCTCCCAGGGCGTAGTGACAATGTACGACATCCTACTTCTAATGAATGAGCACTAACCTCTAATTGTGAAACTACAAATTATATACTAAATTCAAATAAGTGCTATATAAGTTATTATGAGGTATTCCCCTTTAGATTGGGGGACCAAAGTGACTAAAGAAAGAGAAAAAGCGGACCCATATATCATATAATCCTATAAGGGAATTCTTAATTGTAAAGTGAAAGGAAGTGGTGAGAGAGGGGGTAGGCGGACCCGGAGAGAAGAGAGGGATGGGCATAAGAGGCGGGAAACAGAGAAATTACATGTGGGAGGATATCCCTTTTCGGCTTTATACACTATGAAAATCTTTTTCTCATCTATCTAATGAACTATCAATATTTCCTGGCAAGTCTTGAAACATTAACCCCTTCTATATTTGGGTACATATACACTTTTTAACTTAGCCTTGTATGCCAGGTCAAGTTACTGGCAGACAGTGTCACTTTTTCAAACCCTTTAACTTCCTTACCTATGTCCATCTGCCATTCTTTTAACATTTTTATACCTTCCTGGACTGTTTTAATCCTATACCAGTTTAAATCCTTATATACTGAAATACCAGTTGGAGAGATCCATTTATACTTAATGTCTCTCTGTCTTAATATCTTAGTTATTTCTGAAAATTCTCTCCTCCTAGCTAGTGTCTGAGCTGATAAATCTGTAAATATTTTGATATGTTCATATGGGGAGGGTAAACCTTTCTTTTCATATGAGACCCTTACTATTGTTTCTTTGTAGGATCTAAAGTGCAATCTAAGGATAACATCTCCGGGTAAGGACTTATCTAAGTGTCTAGCTAGAGACAGCCTATGGATACTGTCAATAGTATTTTCTAATTTTGAAATATTTGAGACCAAGGTCCCCAATAAGTCCTCTATATAGGTCTTCAAATTGTTCTCTGGTATCGTCTCCGATATGCCTCTTAAACGCAGATTATTTATCCTACTGCGGTCTTCAAGTGAGATAGTCTTCTAATTTATTTTCCAGAATCGAGGTGTATTTTAATAAACTGTTATTATCGGAAATTAGTTTGTCACAGACTTTTTCAACCGCGTCAGCTCTTTCCTTCGCTTCTTTAATGAGTTGTGTATTTTCTGTGATTTTTTTTGTCAAGTCTGCCACAAGGCTAGTTTGAAAGTTTTGGAATAGTTCTCTCATTTTTTAGCATGTCAGGATATCTTCTTCATCAGAAAAGGAGCTCCCTGCACTCACAGTTTGAAACGCTTTTTCTGGCGAGCGATTAGCCTCAACATTAGGGTGAGTTTCTTCCTCAGTATTAGAGGTATTAGCGCCCTTGCTCCTGGGAGAAAAATTTTCGGTGTTTTTAAGATATCAGCTTTTTTGTCCTTTGCTTTCATTTTAGACGGCATATTTGCGGGTTGCCGTTAAGTGTAGGCCTGCGTAAATCAGGATAAATTCCACCAGAAATTTGAATAAAACACATTAACTGAAAATGCACTGGGGGAACTTCATTTTGCCTGGCGGGCCCTCAGGTATAAAGGTGCAATTTCGAGACCTCGGCTGCAGCGGCCTGCCTTTCCCGTCATCAGTTATACTCTCCTATAAAAATGACTAGTGGCTAATATTCCCCTTTAAATCTGCTTTCCATGTGCATAGCTCTTAGCTTACAGATCTAATAGTGAGAGGGGCCTTTATTTACTTGCCACTATGGAGCTGATAGAACTATTGTTGTTTGTAAAATTTCGACCTTCATTGCTTCTCTATAGTTTGGGAGACTTGTTGTCTTATTAATAATGTCCAGATTTTAAGGTATTGCTGGGGTTTAAAGACTTTAAGATTTGGAGAAACTTCTACTTTTCCCTTTTTTTCCTTTTTATCTAGTCTATATGGCCTTTGGCCCATATCATTATGTATTTTTCGCTCTAGATGTGAAATTAACCATTTAACCAATAGAAGGAAAACGTGAGAGTTATTATTCCCTCACTGTTGCAGACCCCAAAATGTCTCAGGGAGTCTGAAAGTTCTTTATATAAGTTTCACATACCTCTTGAATGACCAAATCATTTCCTGTTTCCCAATTTTTTCACCTTACCCTCCAGCATCCAGACTCCATTCCCAACTATATTCCGAACTCCTCTAGGGCCAGGAACATCACCTCCCTCCATGTTCATGTTATCTCTGATCCAGTGTAAGGGGAGCACCTCATAGATCAGGCATTATCCGCAAAGGCATCTACATCTGCTAAAACCTCCAGCTTCACCTGTCCTCTAAGGTTGTCTCAAGCTGCCTGTTATATACGACAGTAGGAACCCTCGGACTTCTCACCAGGTCTTAGGCTGTCTGTGGGCTTGTGGAGGGTGCCAGGGAGAGCTCAGGTCATCAGCGTGTTCCTGGAACCTATCTTCAGAACCCTCTGACTCGTGTGTTGAAGTGTGTTAGGCTGACGCAGTTTTTCGGCGCTCCGGAGCTCTATCAGCCTCCACGCTTCTCTTGACGGGTTCTCCCCCTTCTCCAGGGCCCGCGAACGCCACTCACTATGCTACGCTCTGAATGGCAACCGCTCCCCCATCAGCACTGGCGGGTCTGGTCCTCCTTTATGACGAGAGTAGCGTCGCTGCCGCTCTGATCATCCAAACGCGGTCTCCACTGACATATCCCATTTTTTTCCCACACGTAGAAGCAGGTTGGCAACCAAAATTAACACTTCTCAGTTACCCAAATGCTAAAGCCAAAATCCGAAATAATGTTTCTATGCTTAAATTTAAAGTAGCTCAAATTGCCATTTAAAATGCATTTAATCCATTTTTATGTGGTGGAAAACTAACACAACAATGGATTATTGATTCTTACTTGCAAGTTGAGGCCAATAATTTAAACTTTATTAAATATCAACAAGATAAACTACGTGTAGAACAATATTCTGGACTAATGGACTATGTTGCTGACGTGGCTACAAGCAGAGACATGACAGCTGGCAAAGCCATCATTTTACCATCTTCCTTTCAAGGATCTCCTCGAAATATGAGAGAAAGATACAATGATGCTATGGCTATTGTCACCAAATTTGGCAAACCCGATTTATTTCTTACATTTACATGTAATCCACAATGGCCAGAAATTACACAAAATTTAATTCTTTGACAAAGTGCTTCTGATAGACCAGATTTAGTAGCCAGAGTATTTAAGATTAAATTAAATTAATTAATACGTGACATCACTATAAGTCAGTTATTTGGCAAATGTCTTGCTTATGTATATACCATTGAATTTTAAAAAAGAGGACTTCCACATGCACATCTTCTCATAATACTTCAAGAGAAAGATAAATTAGATACTTCTGACAAAGTGGATGCAGTCATTGTTGCAGAACTACCAGATCCAGAACTATATGGTAGACTATATGAGATTGTTACTCATCGCATGATTCATGGACCCTGTGGTGAGCTTAATCCACAATCACCATGTATGGAAAATAACAAATGTTCCAAAGAGTTTTCCAAAAGATTATAGAGACAAAACCTATGCCAATTGTGATGGCTATCCACTTTATAAAAGAAGAGAAGGAGATAGTGCCATTATTTGTGGAAAAAAAGTTGACAATAGATATGTAGTACCCTACAATCCACATTTACTCATGAAGTACAACGCCCACATCAACGTAGAAGCCTGCACTTCCATCAAATCCATTAAATATGTCTACAAATATATTTACAAAGGCTATGATGCAGCTACTGTAGTCGTCAAAAGTGCAGACAACCCTGAAAGTAGTGAGTTAGTACATGATGAACTTGCATCTCATGTAGATGCTCGCTATGTCAGTGCGCCAGAAGCTATGTGGCGGCTTTTAAAATTTGAAATGCATGATAGATCACATGCAGTATTTAGATTAGCAGTACATTTGCCACAAAGACATTTAGTGTATTTACATGCTGGAAATTAAAGTAATGCATTGGCCCAAAGTGAACATTGTCACACTACACTAACTGCATGGTTTGAATTAAATTCCACAGATTCAGAAGCAACACAATTCTTATATATTGAAATTCCATATTACTATGTTTTTGTGAATGGATTATGGAGACAGAGAAAAAGCCAAGGCAATAACATTTCCAAGAATTTACACAGTCAGTCCAAGAGATGTTGAATGTTTTTGCTTACGGATATTACTTTTAAATGTACCTGGAGCACAAAGTTTTGAACACTTAACAACTGTTAATGACATAGTATATGAATCTTTCCATTTAGCTGCAAGACATAGAAACTTACTAGCTGATGATACAGAATGGGAAAGATGTTTAGAAGAAGCAGCACAATGTCAAATGCCACGGCAGATGAGAGAACAATTTGCATTTATTTGTATCTTCTCAAATGCTCCAAATGCATTAGCTTTGTGGGAGACATTTAAAAGTAATATGGCTGAAGACTTTATGCGACGATACAATGAACTCATTGCACACTTAAAAGCGTTAATGGAAATCCAAGAAGTATTTTTAACTCATGGATTAAGTTGTGCAAGTTTTAATTTGCCTGATCCAGGTCTTATAGATGACATAAACTTTGAAGACTATGACATTCAACTACAAGCAGAAAGAACAGAAGAAAGACTTGCAACTTTAAATACCTTGCAATTGCAAGCATTTAATGCCATTAAAAATGCAATAGAGGATGACATGGTGACAGAGCGTTATTTCTATCTTGATGGACCTGGCGGATCAGGAAAAACCTATCTATATAATTTATTAATGAGTTCTGTACAAGCACAAGGTCAAATAGCAATGGCGTTTGCAACTACTGGAATTGCTGCACTTTTGTTAGAAGGTGGAAGAACTGTACATAGTGGATTTAAACTGCCAGTGCCTATTTTAGAGACTTCTGTATCAGCTATTCGCATGACATCATTACAAGCAAAGAAATTGAACAAATGTAAATTAATTATAATAGATGAGGCCACAATGATGTCATGCTATGCCCTCCAATGTATTGACCGTTTGCTTCGTGAAACCATGGATAATACTTTTCCATTTGGTGGAAAGGTAATGTTGTTAGGTGGCGATTTTAGACAAACATTACCTGTCGTTGTACATGGAAATCGAACTGACATTATCGAAACCTGTATAAAGTCAAGCACACTATGGAAACATTTTACCCATCTTCAACTGCAGCAAAATATGAGATCAGAAGGCCAAACTGATTTCAATGATTGGCTTATTAAAATTGGAGAAGGCAGAACAGAAAAAATACAACATTTACCTGACGACACTGTAGAGATCCCACCTCATATGATTTGTCAACAAGATATTATATAGGCTATATTTGAAGGTAGCATAAATAACCAGGAATATTTCGAGCTTGCCAACCAAGTCATACTGACGTGTAAAAATAAGGATGCATTAATCCTCAATAATGAAATCTTTAAAAAAATTAATGCACCACAAAGAAATTATCACAGTGCTGATTCTGTACTTGCTGATGACAATGAAAGTCAGGCTAACTTTTCTACTGAATTCATCAACTCACTAACTCCTTCTGGAATGCCACCACATATTTTGCAGCTAAAGAAAGGTGCAATTATCATGTTACTGTGAAATATGAACCCCAAAAAAGGCCTATGCAATGGGACAAGATTAATTGTTCAACAATTAAAGGACCATTTTATAGAGGCTGAAATTTTAACTGGTACCCATAAAGGAGAGAGAGTTTTCATACCAAGAATAGATTTAGCACCAAGTGAAAGTAGTCTCCCTTTTATACTTCAAAGAAGACAATTTCC
This sequence comes from Discoglossus pictus, assembly GCA_027410445.1. Lineage (NCBI taxonomy): Eukaryota > Metazoa > Chordata > Amphibia > Anura > Alytidae > Discoglossus > Discoglossus pictus. Next base: position 43,310,310 of record CM050173.1, read on the forward strand.
CATTATTATGGCATTTGCCATGACCATTAATAAATCACAAGGTTAAACGTTCAAATCTGTGGGTATTTTCTTGGAAGAACCAGTATTTGCACATGGTCAATTGTACGTTGCGTTGTCACGGTGCAAAAATCCACAGGCTATTAAAGTTTACATTGAAAACAATGAAAGTCAAGGTGATTTATTAGAAGATGAACGTATTTTTACTAAAAACATTGTCTACTATGAAGTACTATAACTTTTCATTAAAGAAATAAAACCCATGCAAAACAAATGTAAAAGCATTCAAAAATACAAAACAATAAACAATTCAGTCATAATTAATGGAAGTACTGTTTATGGATGATTCGCCTCACAAAACACTTGCCTTGCATTTTTTTTACAAATTATGTTAAAATGTTAATTAACTATGTTACTGTTTCTAATGTTACAAGTTTGAAAACAATATTTTCAAGTTCTTTACTTCAACATCTTACAAAGTTCCTGTTAAGAGCTCAACTACGTTTTAAGTCACAATGTAAATATTGTCTGTTATGTTAAGATTAAGATTAATCCCTGGATTAATGTTTATCGCCAGTTCATGGGTTCAGGAAGGAATTAATTTAATTGGGTACGTTTTAAGGAGAGCTTGTACTGTTTGCCTTCCTTTGCATTCAATGTATATTGAAGTTAACAATTATTCAGATAGAAATTGCATGTTAAAAAAACATTGCCTCAAGTTTACAATACTGATTAGTTTAAAGTTCAACTGTTTTTACATTCAAATGTTAATACTTTTAATACTAAATTATGTTAAAATATTAATTCACTATGTTACTGTTTATAATGTTCCAAGTTGTAAAAATGTTTTTTCAAGTTCCTTAGTTACACAGATAAGAAAGTTCAAGTTTAAAAAAATATTATGTCAAGTTTATTACTTAAATATATTACAAAGTTCATGTTAAAATTAGGTACGTTTCAAGGAGGGTTTTTACTGTTTGTCTTCCTCTGGATTAAATGTATATTGAAGTTAACAATTCTTCAGATAGAAATTGCATGTTAAAAAACCATTACCTCAAGTTTACAATACTGATTAGTTTAAAGTTCAACTGTTTTTACATTCAACTGTTAATACTTTTAATACAAAATTATGTTAAAAAATGTATTCACTATGTTACTGTTCATAATGTTCCAAGTTATACAAATGTTTTGTCAAGTTCCAAAGTTATACAGATAATAAAGTTCAAGTTTAAAAAAATATACTTTCAAGTTTATTACTTACATATATTTCAAAGTTCATGTTAAAATTGTGTACATTTCAACAAGGGTTTTTACTGTTTGCTTTCCTCTGGATTCAATGTATATTGAAGTTAACAATTCTTCAGATACAAATTGCATGTTAAAAAAACATTGCCTCAAGTTTACAATACTGATTAGTTTAAAGTTCAACTGTTTTTACATTCAAATGTTAATACTTTTAATACTAAATTATGTTAAAATATTAATTCACTATGTTACTGTTTATAATGTTCCAAGTTGTAAAAATGTTTTTTCAAGTTCCTTAGTTACACAGATAAGAAAGTTCAAGTTTAAAAAAATATTATGTCAAGTTTATTACTTAAATATATTACAAAGTTCATGTTAAAATTAGGTACGTTTCAAGGAGGGTTTTTACTGTTTGTCTTCCTCTGGATTAAATGTATATTGAAGTTAACAATTCTTCAGATAGAAATTGCATGTTAAAAAACCATTACCTCAAGTTTACAATACTGATTAGTTTAAAGTTCAACTGTTTTTACATTCAACTGTTAATACTTTTAATACAAAATTATGTTAAAAAATGTATTCACTATGTTACTGTTCATAATGTTCCAAGTTATACAAATGTTTTGTCAAGTTCCAAAGTTACACAGATAATAAAGTTCAAGTTTAAAAAAATATACTTTCAAGTTTATTACTTACATATATTTCAAAGTTCATGTTAAAATTGTGTACATTTCAACAAGGGTTTTTACTGTTTGCTTTCCTCTGGATTCAATGTATATTGAAGTTAACAATTCTTCAGATACAAATTGCATGTTAAAAAAACATTACCTCAAGCTTACAATAATGATTAATTTAAAGTTCAACTGTTCTTACATTCAAATGTTAATACTTTGAATACAAAATGCTTTAAGACTTATTGTTCACCAAGAGAACATTTTACAAAACTAAACATGTTTAATATCACAATACTTACAAGTGTCAAATATGTATATTAATAACTAAACAACTTTCCAAACATACACATCTCATTGCCGTCATTTTTTGAGGGGCAAGTCGCTAGTATATAATAATACTATATTTCTGTGTAGTGCAATTAAGACTACTAGGAGAAACATTTGGAGATAGATTATATGCAAAAGCAAAGACTACCCCTCAAAGCCAAACAGTAGACAAGGACAATATGAGTGCATTTTACAGATATATAAGAGATGAAGAGAGAGGGATTAATGGAAATTGAGGGGATGGAATTCAAGAATGATAGGTGAAAAAGGTGAAGAAAAGTGAGAAAAGAAATTAGTGGTGAGAAAAAGAAGAAAAGCAAGAAGAAAAGAGCAGATTGGGACTGTAAATAATGAAAAATGGAAATAAAAAAGAATAAGGTTCAAGTGAAATAAATGGAATGAGAGAAAGCAAAAGTGAGGAATGAGTGGGTGAGTAATGAATCAGTGTCTAGTCTTCCTCACTAGCCACATACCTTTTACCCTGCAGTCCTTTAAGAGCACAGTCTAATTTACATAGATGCTCTCAACAATCTCGCCAAATTGGTTTATAGGGCTAGGTGATAAGTACTCACAGTGACCCATGACACAATAAAGCTTGGGTGAGGTGAAAATACTGAATGTTACAGTAGTCTTGTAGTACACAGTTACTCAGCAATGCTCAGTTGGGAGTAAAGTTCATAGAAACAGAGTAATAGAAACCCACTAGGAGTTCCTGTTGTAAACATGTTAGGCCCAGATGAAATCATGAATCAATGTGGAAACCAAATGTATATACACCAGGGATCTTAAGCCAGTGAGTAATTGACGTCATGAAGATGAGAAAGCAAAAAGAGGAGCCTCTAGAAACTTCCAGGATACCCAGATTTTTTATATTTTATTACCAGATAAAGAGAAGCCCTAGAAGACTAATGTCAAACTCCCAACATGACTTTGTATTAGAGTTACAGGGAGATACCTGGTGAAAACCATTTATTTTCAAACTCACAATGATATGGATTAGTATTTTAGATAATGTTTGCAGGAACTGTATTATTCAAGTTCAAAGAGAATAACTGGGAAAAAAAGATAGAAATACACAAAGATCTAATAATCCAGGGAGCTGACATAGCCTAAAAAGCAAGACAATAAAAAGGGTGCAATCAGGATGTCCTGGAGCATGCTCACTTTGGAAATGCAAGGAGTTATGGCCTTTTTACTGTAGCCCCCTTATACTGCAGATGCCAATGTTTGTTTTCATCAGTGCTCGGGACAATAAGAGAGGCGAGGAAGGGCAAAGCAACAGCCAATAAACTGTGTTTTTAAATTATATTTTTCTGGCCAAAGCATTATTTGTTGCTGTTTGCACATTGTTTTAATGTTAACTAATGGTGAACTAAAAATACATTTATCATGAAAAGTCTTTTCAGTAGCACTTTAAGATGGAAACTACAGTCTGTGAGCCACTGTATCCTAAAATAACAGTTATGTTCTGAAGCCTGCCTGAAATCAGTCCTAAATGGATCCCATGTTAAATTGGCTAGAGATAAAAAGGTGGTATGTTTTAAGCCTCATTTTTATGTCTCTATCCAGAATCCTTAGCCACAGTCCCTTGACCTGTTTGAGTCATATAAATGCACTTTTTTTCTTTCCTAACAAGATATACAACGGAGGATTTTCCAATGACTTTTCTACCCACCACAGCATACTTAGGCCCTCATTCAATTGCGATTTGGCCAATTAAATAATGCTCTAAATAAGCACATAACATATTTTTTTTAAAGAAGTTTTTAGTTAGTAAGCATCTATCCAAAAGCAAGGTTTTCACTAACTAAAACCTTCTTTAAAAAAATATGCTATGTGCTTATTTAGAGTCTTATTCAATTGACCAAATCGCAATTGAATGAGGCCCTTAGAGCCTTATTCAATTAGAAGTCCGCAACTTGCTGTATACAGGACGTATTTCTGCAGGCCTGCTGCGGGCTCGTACTCTGCTACAATTACAGTGCTATTCAATTGAACATGCACTCGTACGTAGCAGTTCAGGGTGGGAACAAGACCAATTCAGCAAGCCTTAACTATCCATTTCAAAACAGGCAAAAGAAAATGAGACCACCATCATTACGGCAGTATAAGATGGAGGTTACATGTCAATCAATTAGCGTTTAGAGGTCTAGTATACGATCGGACTCGCAAACCCACAAGATACAAAATACAAAAAATGAATGATGATACTGTTGTAGCCCATGTGGGTGGCCTGATATGTATTAACTCATTGATTCCTGTGATCGATATAACCCAGAATTGAAACTTAAAAAATATGATTTTTGATTGCAAATTAGTGAGCTTAAAACTGTTGTGCAATTAATTCTAATGTCTTTCATTGCTTTCCCTGTAAGTTACAGTGCAGTATTGATTTTTTATTTGCTTTTATAGTGCTACGGACATGCTTTTTACCCCTTTGCGCGTCTTTTTTGAAATAAATGTTACTTCGCATTCTATTGACGTAATAATTAATTAGTGCCAATAAGTAATATTTGCCGAATATGTAGCAATATTAAAAGTGATTTTAAGGTGTGTATAAATTTACAAATTGGGCAATTGAATTGGGCCCTTACACAATTGTAGCAATTGAATAGTGATTTGAGATTTTACCAATCTTATCTCTTGCGGATGGGAAAGATCAAAGGCTTGAAATCCGCAAGTATTTCATGCCTGTAACGCGTAGCCCGTTTGCGCCTCGCAAAACAATTGAATATCAAAATAATTTACGGGCTCCATTATGGGCTACAGTAACTTACAATTGCTCAATTGAATGAGGCTCCTAGGGCCCTATTATATTGCCTATTATAAATTTATACACTATTAAAATCACTCTTATTGTTGCTACATATTCTGCAAATATTACTTACTAATGAATTCTTAAGTCAATAGAATGCATATAAACATTTATAAAAAAAAAACAAAGCCAAATTTATGAGTTCAAGGCATTTGCAAGTAGCTAATAGAATATGGCCCATAGTGTCTGCCACATTTACAGGAACACGCCTTATCTTCAGATACTGTCCTATTCAGTTAACTCTTCTCATTATCTGTAATATGCTTCCATGCTGTACTTTATTTAATGCCTTGTACAGAAATCTAGATTTGCAAATTATGTTTAAAGCTTCTATATAAAAATATTCACAGGAATCTCAGCATAATGAATTACTGGGGGAGATGCAAAAATAAGCTTGTTAAATGATATGGTGGAGTGGACACAGGTGAGAGTAAAGGATATAGGAGGATGAATAATAATAATGCTGAATATAGTAATATATTTAATTAGACCAGCAGGAACATTCCTGATAGATCTCGCATGTGATAAGAAAATGATCTTTACAAATACAATTTTGTAAAAACCTTATTTGTTATAGTCTCCACTGGAGTTTCATACTACAATAACTAGAATGCAGGTGTCTAAATGTGTCTAATGAAACTGATATAAAACTGACTCAAAGGAAAAAGTCACTAATGGAAGATAAAATCTAATATTTCACAGATACTGAAGTTTTAAAGCCATATATATTTTACACATACTATCAAATCATATTAGCATAGTATATTAAAACACTTGGTTACCCATGGCTTCAGTTGCTAATTCAGAATGTAGTCGGTAGCTATGCAGCACTATAATATCATGCAGTTAATGCACAAACTGCTAGTGAACAGAAAAAAATGATGACGCAGACAGAATATTTGGTCCATAATGCTGCATATACTGATATTTAAAATGGTGTATCTCAGGGCAGGCTGTGATTTTCATTTATTACACATTTTCACTTCATATTTAATATATTTCTATTGAAAATGTAGTAAAGTATGAATATGTTTGCATACATTTTTTTTTTAGTATTTCAATGTGTATTGTGTCTATTTTTATTCAATACATAAAACATTTTTAATGTCTTGATTCTTGAGTGTAGTGATGTTGTTTTTTTTTAAACTGGAACAGAAGGAAGATTGGAAATTTTAAATCTCAGTATCTCATCTAAGATTACACAAAGATACATATCCTTGCAGAGCATACATCCTAATATTGATGCCTAAATAGTAAGGAGATTAAGTGACTTGCCCAAAGTAACACTGGATTTACAGTGGTATACAAGTTTAAAGAAATTAACCTAACTCATGAGCAACTAAACTTGATTTTTTTTACAGATGTACTCAAGTACATAGAAAATATAATTTGCATAAAAACTTTCTAACAATATTTGCAGTAAAGTACCACTATAATGCTCCAATAGTTTAGAAACAAGGTAGTACCTTAAAGGTCTACTGCAGTTCAAGAGAATTTTTTTTTTAATTCAGGGTCACAAAAGTATTTTGTGGGACAACAGTAATTTATGAAAACTGTTTATGAGTAGAGGAATCCATTTAGTCTTTGTTACATCACTTCTCAAGAGCTGGATCTTGAGGGTGAGTTTTTGCAACAATGAACTGTTAATTTAAAAAGAGAAAGGGGCATATAATTGCAGTATTTTGGCCATCTACAGTACATATATGTTTTGGCTTTTGTATTGCCCCCTAGAGACATCTAACGTGTATAGAGAGGTTTCTAGAGTAGGATTCTAAATTATTTTGCATTAACGCCCTCCATTTACTAACCGGAAGGAATATACTGCTGAATATGGTAATATCTGTAATTGGTCCAGCAGTTACAAGACTCTTAGATCTTACCTGTGAGAATAAAATGGTCCCTGCTTCATATAACATTTTTCAGAAATCTCATTTATCATTTTCTACTGGAGTCTCCAACCACAATAACTGGTATTTTTTTTAAACAAAGCACTACACATACTCTTGCAGTTTAATCAAACTGATACACATACTCTCCCCTTCTGCATTCCTACCTTGTAGTGGTGAAGAGACTTGTGTACCTCAATTAAGCTTTGAGCTATGCCATGTAGGGTTACCAAAGATGGACAGGTCATAGCAGAGAGGTCAGACCAATCACGGTCCAGTGGAAAAGGAACTGGCAACTCCAGTAACTTTGCTAAGATAACTTAATGGACAAGCACAACCAGAGACATAACAATATGGCACCAGAAAACGATCCCTTTAGGACAGAAGGTGCCTACCACATTACTGAGGAAGAGCAGAGGGTGAGTACGAGTAACACCAGATCTAATTAAGTGTTTAAGTCAAAGCCTAAAGGACACCAAGCTGTGGATGTGACTGTAGGAGAAAGGAAAGTGTGTTGCTGCAAAGAACATTTCAACATAGGAACCTGGAACGTTAGAACCAAGGCAAGAATCTCCCCCCCATCACCCCGCTGCAAAAAAAAATTAAAAACAAAATGGGAAGGCAAATTGATGAGGCTTTAAAAGTAGTCCAGGAAAGAAGGAAAGTGAAAGGTGGTGTAGATAGGAAAATATTTGTCCAACTGAATGCAGAATTCCAGAGGATAGCAAGAAGAGACAAGAGACATTCTACAATGAGATATGTAAAGAGATAGAAGATAACAGAATGGGAAAGTCAAGAGATCTCTTCAAGAAAATTGGAGATCACAAAGGAACCTTTCATTTCAAAGTGGGACTGATAAAAGACAAAAATGTTAGGGACTTAACAGAAGAAGATCAGATAAAGAAGAAGTGGCAAGAATACACTGAAGATCTAAACAGGAAGGATCTTAACATCAGTCATGACCTTCATAGTTTGCTCAGCAAACTGGAGCCAGACATCTTGGAGAGCGAAGTGAGATGGGCCCTAGAATGCCTTTCTGATAACAAGACTGCATGAGTTCATGAAATTAGAAATTACAGAAGATATAAGATGATGCTGTGAAAGTGTTGCTTACCTTATGACAACAAATTTGGAAAACTCAACAGTGGCCGATATACTGGGAATACATCATGCTTAAGGCTGGATTGGATGAATCCGAAGCCGTAATCAATATTGCGGATGAGAGGGTAAAGAGGAACTAAAAAACCTATTGATGAGACTAAAAGAAGAGAGTTCAAAAGCTGTCCTGCTGCTCAACGTTAAAAAGATGAAGGTCATGGCAAAAGACAATATCAGTTCCTGGCAAATAGATGGGGAAGAAGTGGAGTCAGTGACAGTGACAGAGTTTATTTTCTCTGGATCCAAGATCTCTTCAGAAGGCAACTGTAACCATGACATTAAAAGACGTTTGCTTCTGGGGAGGAAAGCTATGGCAAGCTTCGACAAGCTAGCAAAAAGTAAAGATATTACATTATCAACAAAGGTCCCATAGTTAGCAATATATGGAAGTGAGAGCTGGACCATAAAGATGGCTGGCGTGTTGGCGTACTGATTTATTGGATCTTCTTGCTGTTCCCTTGGACAGCAAAAAGATCCAATAAATCAGTACTTCACAAAATCAAAACATACTGTTGACTAAAAGGTGAGGCTGAAGCTCAAATATTTTGGTCCTTTCATGAGAAGGCATGAATCCCCAGAGAAGACTCAGATTGTGGGAAAGAGTGGAGGTAAATGAAGAAGGGACGACAGAGGCAGAGATAGATAGATGAGGTAATTGAAGCATTGAACATAAGCAATGAAAATGAACTTGATTGAGCTCAGAGGACCAGTGACTGACAGATGTACCTGGCGTGTTGTGGTCCATAGGGTCGAGAGTAAGACACAACTGAATGACTAAACAACAACACATACTCTAGAGAAGGGGTAGTCAGTAGATGGACCAGGGTATGAATCAGTTCCATCCATCCTTTTTCTTTCAGACCTCCACAACATTTTATTTTTACCATTGTGATACGTTCAGCTACTTTAATAAACTAACATATTCTTTTCTTATTTCCAATGTAAGCTTCCTTCTTGTACCCTTCTGCCATTATGTTAAACTGTGTGTGGGTCCATAATAAAATATGTTATAAATAAATAATGTTAAATATGTTATAAGTATATATAAATTATATGTTATATCATAAATTCACTTGGAGCTTGATGAGTTTTTAATTATTTGTTTTACTAGTCCAACCCTCGACATGATTTAGATTTAATACTTTGTGACTTTGAGATGAAGCAATTTGGGGCTTCACAACCTGTTGAATATTAATTTCCTTACCAGTATTCACAGTGTTGCACTTGACCTGTTTGACGGTCCTTGAGGGGAGGTTTGGGAATCATTGATCTAGAGTAGACAATAGACAGATCTTGGTCCAAAGTTTGGACCTATTTTTATGTCCCAAGGTTTCTAAATTCTTATATAAACATATATGAACAATAAGCTACCTTTTTTTTGCCCATCGCCTAACCTTTGGCTTGTTCTACCATTGAGCAAGTCTCTCATCTACCATTGACTGGATTCTGATAACTGCCCTATCACTTTATTACAAAAAGGATGGCTATTCTTCAGCTAACTAGACCTGGACAGCTGTGAGAATAGTTGGTCTAATATTTCTAACTCTGTCCTAAAGGTCCTCTCCCTTAAAACGACCACCTGTGTTAGAAGATCTATGGAGAGGTAGAAAAAGATTGGTGAACTTTGTCAACCTTATTGTAATAAAACAATCTAAGTGAATACAATCAAAATCCAACTGCAAATCTTCTAAGTCCTTCAGAGTGACGCTTTGTGAATGTAGTCATCCTTTACTTATTTTTTTAGAGGCATTTTTTGAGTCTATGAAAAGGATCACTGTTTATTAAAACATTTTATAAGTTTACATTGTATAAATAGGTGAACATAGACACTCTAAATAAAATGTAGTATTACATTTGATCATTACTACATTTGAAGTGATCTCTCAAACTCATCATAAGAGTACATAATGCATAATACAAAAATATCTGCTATAATAGTACGGATTTATCTTAAAAAATAAAGTGTAATTTTTCAAAGTGCATCCAAACATATTTCTTTTTTCATTATCACTAATCTCAAAGAGGATTGTTTTATTTAAAAAGTATATTTTACTCTTTGTAATCTTTGAATTTAAATATGACATTTCTTGATATGATAAAATATTTAGCAAACTATTTTTATGAACATGGCAGTGGCTGGCACACACAAAAAGCAAGATCATACTCAGTTAATGTCATAGCACTTATACATTTCTTAAAAAAATAATTAAATAATAGATTTACAATTAGACAATCTGAAAGTTTTTTTCTGAAGCAATAGTGCTAGAAATGTTACAAACATTGGAAATGCAGTGTTCCAGCACTGTCAGAACCTCCCTCTGACAGATTCTAGTTCGGGGTATCAGCTGTAATCAGTCTAGATGGAGTAAGCTATTCCTACACTGGGTCCATAATTCGACTCAAACCTGTCAGAAGGATGTCTTAGCATTGTTGCCCTTGGTGTCTTGACTGTGATTAAAAGTTCAATTTCTCAAACTTTCTTAGTTTTATTTGTAAATTACTGACAAAAGTAAAATCTAAAGTTTAAACTCATTACTATTTTCTTCAGTTATGGTAATTGTAGTAAAAAATGTTATACGTTATTTTAAACTTTGTTAGATTACTGATTCTAGCTTTTCTATTTAATATTGTCATTCTTGCACATTGTTTAACACACTGAATAGATTTTATTTATAGATCTTTATAATTATTTTCCTTGACATTTAAAATCTCCTCTTCAGGATATTCCAAACTACTGTTTTAGGCAATACCACCCACTCAACAATTATTAGAAAATGTATAATGGTTTAGGTACTCATAGTCAATGTACTTTACATATTTTCTCTAACAACCATTGTATTAACCTCTACACCTCCAGATCATCAACTCTCTGAAGTACCAGGAAATATTCCTTTACTAAGGTTTGGTTTTGTCCTGAATCTTTTGAATTCTTTGTGCGTGTTTCTCTAGGTAAGCAGGACAAAAAAACAAAAAAAGTCAATGTGCATAACTATTCACAGTCAATACTTTGTAGAGCCATGTTTTGCGGCAATCACAGCTCCAAGTTGCTTTGGATAAGTCTATATGAGTTTGCCACATCTTACCACTGGGATTTTTGCCCATTCCTCCTTGCAAAACTGCTCCTGTTCCTTCAAGTTGGATGGTTTGCGCTTGTGAACAGCAATCTTTAAGTCTGACCATAGATTTTCTATTGGATTGAGGTCTGGGCTTTGACTAGGCCATTCCAACACATTTACATGTTTCCCCTTAAACCACTCAAGTGTTGCTTTAGCAGTGTGTTTGGGGTCATTGTCCTGCTGGAAGGTAAACCTCCGTCATAGCCTCAAATCACAAACAGAGTGGTACAGGTTTTGCTCAAGAATATCCCAGTATTTAGCACCATCCATCTTTCCCTCAACTCTGACCAGTATCCCAGTCCCGGCTGCTTAAAAACATCCCCACAGCATGATGCTGCCACCACCATGTTTCACTGTTGGGATGGTGTTCTTTGGGTGATGTGATGTGTTGGGTTTGTGCCAGACATTGCATTTTCTTTGATGGCCGAAAAGTTCAATATTAGTCTCATCAGACCAGAGCACCATCCTCCATACATGTTGGGAGTCTCCCACATGCCTTTTCAAAAACTCACAGGTGCCATTTTGTTTTTTGATGAAAGTAATGGCTTTCTTCTATCCACTCTGCCATAAAGCCCAACTCTATGGAGCGTACGGCTTATTGTCATCCTATGTACAGATACTACAGTCTCTGTTGTGGAATTCTGCAGCTTCTCCAGGGTTACCTTAGGTCTCTGTGCTGTTTCTCTGGTTAATGCCCTTCTTGAGTTTTGGTGGGCGGACATCTCTTGGCATGTTTGCTGTTGTGCCATGCTCTTTCCATTTGGTTATGATAGATGGAATGGTGCTCCTGGGGATCAACAAACATTTGGATATATTTTTATAACCTAACCCTGACTTGTTCTTCTCAACAACATTGTCCCTTACTTGTTTGGAGAGTTCCTTGGTCTTCATGGCAGTGTTTGGTTAGTGATGCCTCTTACTTAGGTATTGCAGCCTCTGGGGCCTTTCAAAAAAGGTGTGTGTATGTAATGACAGATCATGTGACACCTAGCTTGAGCACAGGTGAACATAATTTCACTAATGATTTGGCTTATGAAGGTAATTGGTTACACCAGAGCTTTTATGGGCTTCATAACAAAGGGGGTGAATACATACACACATACCAATTTTCTATTTTCTATTTCTAAAAAATAGTTTTATGTATATATTTTTCTCATTTCACATCAACGACTATTGTGTTCTGATCCATCACATACAATTCAGATTAACAAAATATTGAACTTAAGGCTGTAATGTAACAAAATAGATAAAAAGTCTGGGGGGGGGGATACTTTTGCAAGGCACTGTATATATATATATATATATATATATATATATATTTATATGTATGTACTCCGCATTGCTTTCTAAGTTTTTCTCAGGCTTCTAGTGTGCCTGCACTGATTTAGGTCCTGCTTGAATCTAACTGATATACACATTGAATCTTGTGTTTAAAATATTGTGTGGAACGGGATGTATCAATTATTTTGTTCAATGCATTTTATGGCAGGGCATTATTTAGAACTAGCGACTCACCCATAAACAAATTACTGTAAATAACATTTTAAACCTAGAAATGCTGTTTGGCACAGAATGTGTGTGTTCTGACACTCTTAACCTTTTTGTTATCTACAAACAAGTACAACAATTATAATAAAAATGTTTATTTTGTTAACATTCAACTTGTATTTTAACAACTGTTAAACCCTATTAACTTTTTTAATTTTCATGTATGCCGTAATAATAAAACAATTGATGAAATTTGTATGAATACGTATTGTGAACCATTACATAAAGCTTTGTAACATGCAACTTATATTGGAAACAGTGGTCAACCAATTACGTTTAACAGTACTAAAAATTTTAATACTGAGCTATGCACGAGTAACATAACAATAGGTCAACTTTGTGTGAATGAGTATTTTAAACCATTACAGAATGCTTCCTAGCATGCAACTTGTAGTTGAACTACTGGTAAAGCACATAGGTATTGAATCCAGAGGAAGGTAAACAGTAAAAAAACATTAAAACTTAGCTTATTGTATCAAAGGGGGAAAAAAATGAATTCCTTCCTGACCCAAGTAACTGGCATTCGGATTACTCCCTGAATGAATCCTCTCTATTTAATTATACATTTACATTTTGAAGAAATGATTATTACCCTTAATAACATACAATAAAACACATTTTCAAACCTTGTAAAATACAATGATAACAATGCAAACATTAACGTAATGTAATAACATTTAAACTTAAATTTTCAAAACATACAGTGATCTTAAATATTGAATCCATATGAAGGCAAACCAACAACAACAAAAAAAACAGTGAAACTTGGTCAATTGTTTCAAAGTGGGCAAATTTTTTTATTCCTTCGTGACCCCATTAACTGGCAATCAGATTACTCCCTGGATCAATACTTTCTATATAATTAAACATTTACATTTGACAACAAATGATCATCCTCCTACTAACATGAACCCTTAATTATGTATGATGAAACAACTTTTCAGTCCTTGGAAAACATAATTTTAACATTACTAACATAAACTTAATGTATTAAAATTGAAACAGGAAATTTTAGAAAATCCAAGGTAACTGTTTTGTGGGGCCAATCCTGGCAAAAGTCACTTCCAAGATGTTCCAATCTATTTTTGTTTTTTATGTCAAAGTGGTTCCCTTAAAAAGAGCCCAGCAGACTTGTAATTTTGTCTATGGGATATAACCACTGTTTATTGTTGTTCTTTTTTTATTTTTACTTTTTTTTCTTTCTTGTAGTTATTAAAAATGGCACATAGAGTTTCCTATGTAAAATAGTAGTCCTCTACAAAGAGACTGCCAGACATCAAAATTTGTCCGTGGGGTATAACCACTGCCATTTTATAGAGTTTCCTTAGCGAAATCGTGGTCCTATAAAAAGAGTCTGAGTGACATAAAATTGCGTCCTCAAAATAAAACCACTGTTCTCTATATTTGTTGTGTTATTTTTGGCAAATTTCTTGTAGATATAGGAGCGCTGTTGCTTTTTTAATTGGTTTATTTGTAGATTTGTTGTATTGTTATTTTTTTTCTAATTTAATTTACAGTACTTCATAGTAGACAATGTTTTTTGTAAAAATTTGGCCATCATCGAATGAATCACCCTGACTTTGTTTTTTTTCAATATAAACTTTTTCCTTTGTATTCTTGTATCTTGAAAATGCAACATACAGTTGGCAAATACTGGTTCTTCTAAAAAGATTCCAATGGATTTAAAAGTTTTTCCATGTGATTTATTAATAGTCATGGCAAATGCTTCTCTGTAGTACAAAAGACAAACTACTTTCACTTGGTGCCAAATCTATTCTTGGTATGAAAACTCTTTCACCTTTATGGGTACTATTGAGAATTTCTGTATTTATGAAATGTTTTTTTAATTCTTGAACAATTAATCTAGTCCCATTACATAGTCCTTTTTTTCAGTTCATATTTCGCAGTATCATGGCAATTGTATCTTTTTTTGGCTGCAAATTATGTGGTGGCATTCCAGATGGAGTTAATGAATTATAAATTCAGTTGAAAAGTTTGTCTGAGTTTCTTTGTCATCATCAAGTACACAATTAGTACTGTGATAATTTGTGGTGCATCTATTAATTTTAATATTTCATTATTAAGAAACAATGCATCTTTTTTTTTGGATGTTAATATTACTTTGGTTGCAAGCTCTGCATAATCGTCGTTAGTTATTGTATTTTGGAATATAGTCGATATAATGTCCTGTTTGCAAATCATTTGCAATGGAATTTCCACAGTATCATCGGGTAAATTATTCATTTGTTCTTTTTTTCATTTTCCAATTTTGATGAGCCACTCATTCATTTCATTTTGTCCTTCTGATCTCATATTTTGTTCTAATTTGAGGTGAGTAAAGAGTTTCCATAGTGTACTTGACTTTATACATATTTCTACAATGTCTGTGTGATTTCCATGGAAAACAACAGGTCATGTTTGCCTAAAATCTCTACCTAACAAAATCACCTTTCCACCAAAAGGCAAATCATTATCCACGACTTAACGCAACAAACGATCAATACATTGTAGCGCATGGCATGAAATCATTGTAGCTTCATCGCTTATAATTTATTGACTTTTCTGAATTGTTTTTTTGCTCATAAAGATGTCATTCGAATATCTGTGACTGATGTTTCCAGAATGGGGACTGGCAGTTTAAATCCACTATGCACAGTTCTTCTATCTTCTAACAAAAGTGCAGCAATTCCAGTTGTTGCAAATGGCAGTGCTATTTGACCTTGTGCACGAACGAAACTCATCAATAAATTATATAGATACATTTTTCCAGATCCACCATGTCCATCTAGATAGAAATAATGCTCTTTGAGCAAGTCATCCTCTAGTGCACTTATGGCGTTAAATGCTTGCAATTGTAATGTATTTAAATTTGCAAGTTTTTCTTGTGTTATTTGGTTTTGAAGCTGAGTATCACAGTCTTCAAAGTTTATTTAATCTATAAATCCTGGCAGATTAAAATTTGCACAATTGAATCCATGAGGTAGAAAGACCTCTTGAATTTCAATGAATGCTTTTAATTCTGCAATGCTTTTAATTATTTTCCACCATAAGCCATTAACAAAAACATAATGATATGGAATGTCAATGTATAACAATTCCCTTGCCTCCAAGTTAGTACAATTTAATTGAAACCATGCAGTTAGTGTAGTTTGTCAATGCTCACTTTGTGCCAAAGCATTTCTTTCATTTCCAACATTTAAATAAACTAAGTGTCTTTGGGGCAAAACAGCTAATCGATATACTGCATGTGATCGATCATGCATTTCAAATTTGAGAAGATGCCACAATGCTTCTGGCGCATTTACATACTGTATCGAGCATCTACATGAGATGCAAGTTTATCATGTAATTACTTAGTTTTTTCTGGATTTTCTGCACTTTTGACCACTTACAGTAGCTGCATCATAGCTTTTGCAAATATATCTGTAGACATATTTAATGGATTTTATAGAAGTGCAAGCTTCCACATTAATGTGTGCATTATACTGTACTTCATGAGCAAATGTGGATTGTAATGCACCACATATCTGTTATCAACTTTTTTTCCACAAAGAATCACATTTTTGCCTTCTCTTCTTCTATATAATGGATAGCCATCACAATTAGCATATGTTTTGTCTCTATAATCTTTTGGAAATTCTTTATTGCATTTTTTATTTTTCATACATGGTGATTGTGGATTAATATCTCCACATGGTCCATGAATCATGTGATGAGTTACAATCTCATATAGTCTACCATGCATGTCTAGATCTGGTAGTTCAGCAATAATCACTATATCCACTTTATCACCAGTATCCAATTTATATTTCTCTTGAAGGATTATAAGTATATGTGCATGTGGAAGGCCTATTTTTTGAAATTCTATAGTATAAACATAAGCCAGACATTTGCCAAATAACTGAGTAATGGTTATGTCACTTATTAATTCAGTTAATTTGATTTTGAAGACTCTTGCCACTAAATCTTGTCTATCGGAAGCAGTTTATCCAAGTAGCAGATTCTGTACAATCTCTGGCCATTTTGGATTACATGTAAATGTAATTAATAAATCTGGTTTTCCAAATTTAGTTACAATAGTCATAGCATCATTGTATCTTTCTTGCATATTGCGTGGAGATCCTTGGAAAGAAGAATCAATGATCCATTGTTGTGTCAGTTTTCCACCACATAAAATGGGATTAAATCCACCTCGAATGGCAATTTGAGCCACTTTAAATTCAAGCATGGAAATATTATTTCTGACACATACTTTAGAATTCGGGTAACAGTCAAGCGTTAATTTGGATTGCCATCTGGCTTCCCCATTGGGGGCAAAATGGGATATGTCATTGGATCTAAATTAGTACTTAAGATACTTATGTTTAGGTCAGGTTGCTCCTCATTTCTGGGATATATTCTAATATCCCTTTGAAATGGTTGTTCTCCCTCATTATTTTTAAAGACCATTGCAGCTTCATTTGATGTTGGTAAGTTGTAATGGCGTTTATCAGTATGGCGATCTCTTTAAGGAACCATATATACTTTTGGGATTGGTAATTTATGTACTTCTGCATGCATTATTTGTCCTTGTTCTATTTCTGACAATGTTTTATAAGTTTTAGTGTAGGGGTTATTGCCCATAATTTTATCAAGCTCTATAAAAACAATGAGTAAGCATGTTTTATTCTCTGGAAGCTGCATACATTGTTCAACAGCTTCCATTGTATCTAGGACATATAGTTGAGCAAATTTTCTTTGCTCCCCTTCAGGATGTAAATGAGAAGTACGATGGTAAATTTGTCCTTGTACTTTGAAACAGTAAGGGCCATGTCCTGGCACATTATCAGCTAATGTTGGTCCCATAGATGCAAAGGATATGGCACTATTACATGATCTTGTTTGTTTTGAAATGATGGTAATTAGGGAAAGTAGACTCCGTCATAATGATTTTTAAATATGTTGGGTAGTGTTGTCTTTGTGGAAGTCGTACCTTGCCTTTTTGACAACAAACGAACTGGCCATCTCTGGGTCTTTCCTATTGGAAATGATAAGTCCCACAAAACTGACAGGCAATTTTCATAATACCACAATTATGAACCTCTACTGTTAAAGATTAATGGACAATTCTGAGGACATAGTGTATATCAATATGACTCTCTAAATCATCATTTGAATTTGTCTCAGATTGTTCAGCAACATTTTCTAAATGCTTTTGTTTTTTAATTGCCTTGTTGGGCTTGGATGTTAGTTTGTCAGCCGCTAGTCTTTTGCTTGCGAGTCTCTCCTGTTCTTTTTGTCGTCAAATTTCCTTTTGCCCTGGCGTCTGTTGATCTGTCCATGTTTTTTGACGTTGTCTAGTTTGACGTCTTTTCTTTTCCCCTTTGTTTTCAGTATCTGCCATATTTTCATGTATGCCGTAATAATAAAACAATTGATGAAATTTGTATGAATACGTATTGTGAACCATTACATAAAGCTTTGTAACATGCAACTTATATTGGAAACAGTGGTCAACCAATTACGTTTAACAGTACTAAAAATTTTAATACTGAGCTATGCACGAGTAACATAACAATAGGTCAACTTTGTGTGAATGAGTATTTTAAACCATTACAGAATGCTTCCTAGCATGCAACTTGTAGTTGAACTACTGGTAAAGCACATAGGTATTGAATCCAGAGGAAGGTAAACAGTAAAAAAACATTAAAACTTAGCTTATTGTATCAAAGGGGGAAAAAAATGAATTCCTTCCTGACCCAAGTAACTGGCATTCGGATTACTCCCTGAATGAATCCTCTCTATTTAATTATACATTTACATTTTGAAGAAATGATTATTACCCTTAATAACATACAATAAAACACATTTTCAAACCTTGTAAAATACAATGATAACAATGCAAACATTAACGTAATGTAATAACATTTAAACTTAAATTTTCAAAACATACAGTGATCTTAAATATTGAATCCATATGAAGGCAAACCAACAACAACAAAAAAAACAGTGAAACTTGGTCAATTGTTTCAAAGTGGGCAAATTTTTTTATTCCTTCGTGACCCCATTAACTGGCAATCAGATTACTCCCTGGATCAATACTTTCTATATAATTAAACATTTACATTTGACAACAAATGATCATCCTCCTACTAACATGAACCCTTAATTATGTATGATGAAACAACTTTTCAGTCCTTGGAAAACATAATTTTAACATTACTAACATAAACTTAATGTATTAAAATTGAAACAGGAAATTTTAGAAAATCCAAGGTAACTGTTTTGTGGGGCCAATCCTGGCAAAAGTCACTTCCAAGATGTTCCAATCTATTTTTGTTTTTTATGTCAAAGTGGTTCCCTTAAAAAGAGCCCAGTAGACTTGTAATTTTGTCTATGGGATATAACCACTGTTTATTGTTGTTCTTTTTTTATTTTTACTTTTTTTTCTTTCTTGTAGTTATTAAAAATGGCACATAGAGTTTCCTATGTAAAATAGTAGTCCTCTACAAAGAGACTGCCAGACATCAAAATTTGTCCGTGGGGTATAACCACTGCCATTTTATAGAGTTTCCTTAGCGAAATCGTGGTCCTATAAAAAGAGTCTGAGTGACATAAAATTGCGTCCTCAAAATAAAACCACTGTTCTCTATATTTGTTGTGTTATTTTTGGCAAATTTCTTGTAGATATAGGAGCGCTGTTGCTTTTTTAATTGGTTTATTTGTAGATTTGTTGTATTGTTATTTTTTTTCTAATTTAATTTACAGTACTTCATAGTAGACAATGTTTTTTGTAAAAATTTGGCCATCATCGAATGAATCACCCTGACTTTGTTTTTTTTCAATATAAACTTTTTCCTTTGTATTCTTGTATCTTGAAAATGCAACATACAGTTGGCAAATACTGGTTCTTCTAAAAAGATTCCAATGGATTTAAAAGTTTTTCCATGTGATTTATTAATAGTCATGGCAAATGCTTCTCTGTAGTACAAAAGACAAACTACTTTCACTTGGTGCCAAATCTATTCTTGGTATGAAAACTCTTTCACCTTTCTGGGTACCATTGAGAATTTCTGCATTTATAAAATGGTCTTTTAATTCTTGAACAATTAATCTAGTCCCATTACATAGTCCTTTTTTGGGTTCATATTTCGCAGTAATTGCACCTTTTTTTAGCTGCAAAATATGTGGTGGCATTCCAGATGGAGTTAATGAATTAATAAATTCAGTTGAAAAGTTTGTCTGAGTTTCTTTGTCATCACCAAGTACACAATTAGTACTGTGATAATTTGTGGTGCATCTATTAATTTTAATATTTCATTATTAAGAAACAATGCATCTTTTTTTTTGGATGTTAATATTACTTTGGTTGCAAGCTCTGCATAATCGTCGTTAGTTATTGTATTTTGGAATATAGTCGATATAATGTCCTGTTTGCAAATCATTTGCAATGGAATTTCCACAGTATCATCGGGTAAATTATTCATTTGTTCTTTTTTTCATTTTCCAATTTTGATGAGCCACTCATTCATTTCATTTTGTCCTTCTGATCTCATATTTTGTTCTAATTTGAGGTGAGTAAAGAGTTTCCATAGTGTACTTGACTTTATACATATTTCTACAATGTCTGTGTGATTTCCATGGAAAACAACAGGTCATGTTTGCCTAAAATCTCTACCTAACAAAATCACCTTTCCACCAAAAGGCAAATCATTATCCACGACTTAACGCAACAAACGATCAATACATTGTAGCGCATGGCATGAAATCATTGTAGCTTCATCGCTTATAATTTATTGACTTTTCTGAATTGTTTTTTTGCTCATAAAGATGTCATTCGAATATCTGTGACTGATGTTTCCAGAATGGGGACTGGCAGTTTAAATCCACTATGCACAGTTCTTCTATCTTCTAACAAAAGTGCAGCAATTCCAGTTGTTGCAAATGGCAGTGCTATTTGACCTTGTGCACGAACGAAACTCATCAATAAATTATATAGATACATTTTTCCAGATCCACCATGTCCATCTAGATAGAAATAATGCTCTTTGAGCAAGTCATCCTCTAGTGCACTTATGGCGTTAAATGCTTGCAATTGTAATGTATTTAAATTTGCAAGTTTTTCTTGTGTTATTTGGTTTTGAAGCTGAGTATCACAGTCTTCAAAGTTTATTTAATCTATAAATCCTGGCAGATTAAAATTTGCACAATTGAATCCATGAGGTAGAAAGACCTCTTGAATTTCAATGAATGCTTTTAATTCTGCAATGCTTTTAATTATTTTCCACCATAAGCCATTAACAAAAACATAATGATATGGAATGTCAATGTATAACAATTCCCTTGCCTCCAAGTTAGTACAATTTAATTGAAACCATGCAGTTAGTGTAGTTTGTCAATGCTCACTTTGTGCCAAAGCATTTCTTTCATTTCCAACATTTAAATAAACTAAGTGTCTTTGGGGCAAAACAGCTAATCGATATACTGCATGTGATCGATCATGCATTTCAAATTTGAGAAGATGCCACAATGCTTCTGGCGCATTTACATACTGTATCGAGCATCTACATGAGATGCAAGTTTATCATGTAATTACTTAGTTTTTTCTGGATTTTCTGCACTTTTGACCACTTACAGTAGCTGCATCATAGCTTTTGCAAATATATCTGTAGACATATTTAATGGATTTTATAGAAGTGCAAGCTTCCACATTAATGTGTGCATTATACTGTACTTCATGAGCAAATGTGGATTGTAATGCACCACATATCTGTTATCAACTTTTTTTCCACAAAGAATCACATTTTTGCCTTCTCTTCTTCTATATAATGGATAGCCATCACAATTAGCATATGTTTTGTCTCTATAATCTTTTGGAAATTCTTTATTGCATTTTTTATTTTTCATACATGGTGATTGTGGATTAATATCTCCACATGGTCCATGAATCATGTGATGAGTTACAATCTCATATAGTCTACCATGCATGTCTAGATCTGGTAGTTCAGCAATAATCACTATATCCACTTTATCACCAGTATCCAATTTATATTTCTCTTGAAGGATTATAAGTATATGTGCATGTGGAAGGCCTATTTTTTGAAATTCTATAGTATAAACATAAGCCAGACATTTGCCAAATAACTGAGTAATGGTTATGTCACTTATTAATTCAGTTAATTTGATTTTGAAGACTCTTGCCACTAAATCTTGTCTATCGGAAGCAGTTTATCCAAGTAGCAGATTCTGTACAATCTCTGGCCATTTTGGATTACATGTAAATGTAATTAATAAATCTGGTTTTCCAAATTTAGTTACAATAGTCATAGCATCATTGTATCTTTCTTGCATATTGCGTGGAGATCCTTGGAAAGAAGAATCAATGATCCATTGTTGTGTCAGTTTTCCACCACATAAAATGGGATTAAATCCACCTCGAATGGCAATTTGAGCCACTTTAAATTCAAGCATGGAAATATTATTTCTGACACATACTTTAGAATTCGGGTAACAGTCAAGCGTTAATTTGGATTGCCATCTGGCTTCCCCATTGGGGGCAAAATGGGATATGTCATTGGATCTAAATTAGTACTTAAGATACTTATGTTTAGGTCAGGTTGCTCCTTATTTCTGGGATATATTCTAATATCCCTTTGAAATGGTTGTTCTCCCTCATTATTTTTAAAGACCATTGCAGCTTCATTTGATGTTGGTAAGTTGTAATGGCGTTTATCAGTATGGCGATCTCTTTAAGGAACCATATATACTTTTGGGATTGGTAATTTATGTACTTCTGCATGCATTATTTGTCCTTGTTCTATTTCTGACAATGTTTTATAAGTTTTAGTGTAGGGGTTATTGCCCATAATTTTATCAAGCTCTATAAAAACAATGAGTAAGCATGTTTTATTCTCTGGAAGCTGCATACATTGTTCAACAGCTTCCATTGTATCTAGGACATATAGTTGAGCAAATTTTCTTTGCTCCCCTTCAGGATGTAAATGAGAAGTACGATGGTAAATTTGTCCTTGTACTTTGAAACAGTAAGGGCCATGTCCTGGCACATTATCAGCTAATGTTGGTCCCATAGATGCAAAGGATATGGCACTATTACATGATCTTGTTTGTTTTGAAATGATGGTAATTAGGGAAAGTAGACTCCGTCATAATGATTTTTAAATATGTTGGGTAGTGTTGTCTTTGTGGAAGTCGTACCTTGCCTTTTTGACAACAAACGAACTGGCCATCTCTGGGTCTTTCCTATTGGAAATGATAAGTCCCACAAAACTGACAGGCAATTTTCATAATACCACAATTATGAACCTCTACTGTTAAAGATTAATGGACAATTCTGAGGACATAGTGTATATCAATATGACTCTCTAAATCATCATTTGAATTTGTCTCAGATTGTTCAGCAACATTTTCTAAATGCTTTTGTTTTTTAATTGCCTTGTTGGGCTTGGATGTTAGTTTGTCAGCCGCTAGTCTTTTGCTTGCGAGTCTCTCCTGTTCTTTTTGTCGTCAAATTTCCTTTTGCCCTGGCGTCTGTTGATCTGTCCATGTTTTTTGACGTTGTCTAGTTTGACGTCTTTTCTTTTCCTCTTTGTTTTCAGTATCTGCCATATTAATCTGCAAATAAAAGTAGTTCATTATAAAAAAGGAGACTGTATAAAGACTCTTTAAACAGTCTCCTTTTTTTATACATTTTAAACGGCGTAGTTTCCGGATCCAGAGTATCCAATTAAAGTTTTTTTCTTTATATATTCTTTTTTGATATAATAAGGGGTGTCAAGCACCCAGGATACTAGCTATATAGATCATTATTTTTTTTTCTATTATAGTATTTTTTCTCCTATCCTTTTTTGTGTACACCACTGTTTGCATTATGGGGTTAGCTTTCTGTGGATAGACTTAGCAGATTAGTTAGGTTGCAGTTTATTTTGTGAAAGGCGCCCAGCAAACATGATAGTTCCTTCTATTTTGTATATATTAACAGCATTTCTTGTGTTATCCTGTTTTGTATGTGGCAGTGTTATCATTATGGGCTTAGTTGTGTTTTTTGTGCGCTACTGTTGATATTAGGTGTTTAGGGTATGGAGTTGGGCTTAGAGGTTTGCGCACCTTAAAAAAGAATATATCCTTCCATTTTGTATATGTTAACAGCATTGTCCTTTTCAGTTTTGTATGCACCACTGTTAACATTAGGGGTTAGGGTACCCCTTTATTTATTTTTGTTATACTGTTTTGCATGCTGCAATGTTGTCATTAGGGGTTTACGGTTATGGGATTATCTTAGGGTGTTAGGTTGCAATACATTTCTACAAAGGCAGACACAAAACAGGATAGGTCCTTCCATTTTATATGTGTAAACAGCAGTACTTGATGTTTGTTTTTTTTGTAACTTTTAATACTGGACCTCTTGTTTTCAATGTGTTGGGTCTAAATTGCTGTAGAGATTATTAGCGTCTTCAGGTGGTGTCTGTTGAAAATTACAGAGAGGGATGCAAATGTTAAAATAACATTTAAATCAATTTGTTTAGTACTAACACCATACAAAACAGGATATAAACTTCCATTTTGTATGTAATCAGTGAGGTTTAGCTTATGGGGTTAGGCTTAGACAATGGTGCATACAAAACAGGATAGGTCCTTCCATTTATTATTGTTTTAAGAACATTTGTTGTAGTATCCTGTTTTGTGTGTGCCACTGTTGGCATTAGATGTTTAAGTTATGGGGTTAGGCTTATCGGTTGGGGCATACAGAAGAGGCTCTATCATTCCATTTTATATCTCTTAACAACATTTCTTGTTGGCATAAGGGGCTTAGGATACCTCTTTTTTTTGTTTTTGTGCTATCATCTTTTGTGTGTGGCAATGTTAGCATTAGGGGTGTAGATTATAGGGTTTGGCTTAGGGGGTTAGTTAGTTTGCAGTGTGTTTTCACATTGGCGCACACCAACTAGGATAGATCATGTATTTATTTTTTTATTAGTTATACTGTACCTGTTGTCTTGAATTTGTTGTCTATAAATGACAGAAGATCCCCCTGCTGCCAATCTTTCTGCAACATTCTTCAGGCAGTGTCTGTTGAAAATGACAGACAGAAATGCAAATGTTACATAGTTACATAGGGCCCTATTAAATTATCCCTCATAGTTCTCTCGGTGCTCGCAAAAGGCAGTTTTCCTGCTGTTTGCGAGTACCGAATCTCTCGCAGCCTGCTTTGCGATATGACTGTGAGAAAATGGCCGAGAATAGGCTCCGAATGAGCTACGTAGCCTTAAATCTACGCATGATTCTCGCATGTCGTAAGAATCCCTAAGTGGACAAAAAGTCCACGCAAGGGATCCGAAAGCCTCTACGTGCTGCCTCGGAACAGCCCGAGACAGCAGTGTGAGGCTCCCCCCTGCACTCTATACACATCCCCATGCTGCAGGGGTCTCTATCAGGACCGCTGCAGCACCCCCACATTAACCCCTTGCAGCGGGGGTCCCTGATCTGCATAGATCAGGCCCCCCGCTGCATTTCAAACTTTTAAATTCCCCGCTGCGGCTCCTTAAAGGGGCCGCGGCACAGTATTACCCAATCCCGGCCGCGGCACCTAAAATTAGCCCCCCTCTATGCTGGGGGGCCCCATCGGGACCCCCGAAGTGTCCCCACATTAACCCCCTGCAGCGGGGGGGGCCCGATCGGCACCGATCGTGACCCTGCTGCAATTCAATTTTAAATTTCCCGCCTCGCGGGTGCTCAAAGGACTGTAAAGGTCCTGAAAGGACTCGCACTAAAAATATTAACCCCAACTATAATTAACCCATTAAGTCATGGTGGTCAATCCAGACCACCATAAGGCCTTAATTAACCCATTAACTCATGGTGGTCAATACAGACCACCATAAGGCTCTATTTAACCCATTAACTCATGGTGGTCAATACAGACCACCATAAGGCCTTAATTAACCCCATCAGTCCCATAAGGGTATATTATTACCATTATGGGCCTGATACAACCCAACATTAACCACATAAGTGCCATGATGGTCCTCAAGGACCATCATGACACTAACTACAAACACTACACTATAACCCCCAATAAACCATTTAATCTAAACTAACCCCCATCTACACTAATCTATTAACACTTACACTACCTACCTACACTACCTACCCCCTAATAAACCTCCCCAACACTCTAATTACAGAAAAAAAACCTACCTTACAGAAAACAAAAAAACCTACAGCACAGAACACAAAAAAATACATTACAACCCCACCCCCCACTACAGAAAATAAAAAAATACATTACAAACCCACCCCCCACTACAGAAAATAAAAAAATTAAACACCTGAAAAGGAAAGACAGATAAACACAATACAATACATACATATAATACATTACATACATTACATACAATACATGACATTACATACATTACATATAATATATTACATATAAAATATTAAATATAATATATTACATATAATATATTAAATATAATATATTACATATAATATATTAAATATAATATATTACATATAGTATATTAAATATAATATATTACATACATGACATACAATACATGACATTACATACATTACATTTAATATATTACATATAAAATATTAAATATAATATATTACATATAACATATTAAATATAATATATTACATATCATATATTACATATAGTCCAAATCAAATACCCCCTATCTATCTAACATACAATCTATTTAATTTAAAATAAATCCTAACTATATCAAATACATCCCCCTATCTATCTAATATACAATAAATCCTAACTACATACACAGACCCTTATTCTAAAATAAAATAAAATAATTACAGTCCTAACTACACAGACCCTAATTCTAAGCTAAAATCAATAAATTAAGACCACTTACCTTTAAGATGTTGCTTCAGATCACTAACCTATGGGTCAAACAAAACAAAATAATTAGTACAAAACATTAACATCCAATAAATAAACATTATATACAATCTAAATAATATACTCACCTTTACAGCATGTCCCGTCATTGTTCAGCTCTTCCGGAGCGGCCCTGTTAAAAAAAAACACAATACATGAATACATGAATACAATATATAAACAATAAATAAAATACACATATAAACATCTAAATATACATTTAACTTACCTCCCCGCGATGTCCCCGGCCTTCTCTCCTTCAGCTCCAGCTTTAAGGAGCCGCAGCGGGGAATTTAAAAGTTTGAAATGCAGATCAGGGACCCCCGCTGCAAGGGGTTAATGTGGGGGTGCTGCAGTGGTCCTGATAGAGACCCCTGCAGCATGGGGATGTGTATAGAGTGCAGGGGGGAGCCTCACACTGACCACCATGAGTTAATGGGTTAATTAAGGCCTTATGGTGGTCTGTATTGACCACCATGAGTTAATGGGTTAAATAGAGCCTTATGGTGGTCTGGATTGACCACCATGAGTTAATGGGTTAAATAGAGCCTTATGGTGGTCTGGATTGACCACCATGAGTTAATGGGTTAATTTAGGCCTTATGGTGGTCTGGATTGACCACCATGAGTTAATGGGTTAATTAAGGCCTTATGGTGGTCTGGATTGACCACCGTGAGTTAATGGGTTAATTTAGGCCTTATGGTGGTCTGTATTGACCACCATGAGTTAATGGGTTAAATAGAGCCTTATGGTGGTCTGCATTGACCACCATGAGTTAATGGGTTAATTTAGGCCTTATGGTGGTCTGGATTGACCACCATGAGTTAATGGGTTAATTAAGGCCTTATGGTGGTCTGGATTGACCACCATGAGTTAATGGGTTAATTTAGGCCTTATGGTGGTCTGGATTGACCACCATGAGTTAATGGGTTAATTAAGGCCTTATGGTGGTCTGGATTGACCACCATGAGTTAATGGGTTAAATAGAGCCTTATGGTGGTCTGGATTGACCACTATGAGTTAATGGGTTAATTTAGGCCTTATGGTGGTCTGGATTGACCACCATGAGTTAATGGTTTAATTAAGGCCTTATGGTGGTCTGGATTGACCACCATGAGTTAATGGGTTAATTAAGGCCTTATGGTGGTCTGGATTGACCACCATGAGTTAATGGGGTAATTATAGTTGCCTGGGGTTAATATTTTTAGTGCGAGTCCTTTCAGGACCTTTACGGTCCTTTTAGGACCCGCGAGGCGGGAAATTTAAAATTGAATTGCAGCAGGGTCACTATCGGTGCCGATCGGGGCCCCCCGCTGCAGGGGGTTAATGTGGGGACACTTCGGGGGTCCCGATGGGGACCCCCAGCATAGAGGGGGGTTAATTTTAGGTGCCTCGGCCGGGATTGGGTAATAGTGTGCCGCGGGCCCTTTAAGGAGCCGCGGCGGGGAATTTAAAAGTTTGAAATGCAGCGGGGGGCCTGATCTATGCAGATCGCGCCCCCCCCTGCAATGGGTTTATGTGGGGACACTTCGGGGGTCCCGATGGGGACCCCCAGCATAGAGGGGGGTTAATTTTAGGTGCCGCGGCCGGGATTGGGTAATAGTGTGCCGCGGACCCTTTAAGGAGCCGCAGAGGGGGAATTTAAAAGTTTGAAATGCAGCGGGGGCCTGATCGGTGCCGATCGGGGACCCCCGCTGCAAGGGGTTAATGTGTGGGGGCTGCGGGGGTTCCTATAGACCCCTGCAGCAAGGTGTTCATGTGAGGACACTTCGGGGGTCCCGACGGGGACCCCCGCATTGAGGGGGGGTACATTTTAGGTGCCTGGGGGGTTTTTGGAGTACCCCCCACGGCTGGGCTTACGTGGGGGACTGCCGCGGAGGTCCCTTTTAGGACCCCCGCAGCACTTAATGAGGAGTGGGAGCCTGCGATATCATCTCGCAGGCTGTCACTCCTCATTTACATTTACGTAGTGTAGATACATACGGACCTGCTGCGTAGCTCATACGTTGCTCGCAGCAGGGCTAATTTAATAGCATTGTAAGTTAGAGAAACTTTGCAGTACGTAGGGCTTAAGTAGAAGCCTCTTATTTACGAGGCTGGAATTTAATGAGGCCCATAGTATTTAAGGTTGAAAAAAGACTTTCAGTCCATGAAGTTCAACCTTTTAAGATCTCCTCTGATCTGCAATATATGTTGAAATAACTTTTTTTTTTTTTTACTAAGACCATAGTATTTTTGTTAAGCAAATGTATTTTTGTACATTACCTGTTGGATTTAATGTGTTGTCTGTAAATTTCTGCAGAGTTTACAGTCTGTGTGAAACCATGCAGTGCTGCAAATTAGTCAGTTATACTGTTCAGGCAGAGTCTGTTGAAAATTAGAAAAAAATGGAAATGTTGAAATCCACTGTGAATATGAATCTTTTTTTGTTGTTGCTAAAAGCATAAATTATGTTTTCAAATCTGTCTTAATAAAAGCTATTTTCTTGCTTAAATTTTTCCTTTTTTATTATTAAAACATTTACACCATTTTCCTCACTTAAACATTTATCTGTCTTTTAAATCTTACTATACATGAATAATGTCTTCTAATTGCTTCTGTACAGTAATATTGTTGTTTTGAGAATATTTAAAACTCATTTTTTTTAATAATTAATTATAACTTACTTATTTGCTGTAATTTGCATGTTTAAAACTTCTAAAGTGATAATCAAGTTGCTTCAGAAGTAATGCCACCAGTGAAATGTACAGTCACACTGTTCATCACCTAAGAAGAAATGGAGAAAACTCTAGAAAGTTTGCAGTATTCATAGAGTGTGAGCTGAAGTAGAA
This sequence comes from Discoglossus pictus, assembly GCA_027410445.1. Taxonomy (NCBI): domain Eukaryota; kingdom Metazoa; phylum Chordata; class Amphibia; order Anura; family Alytidae; genus Discoglossus; species Discoglossus pictus. The sequence goes on from CM050173.1 coordinate 43,339,813, forward strand.
ACCGTTATAACGCAATGCGCATTCGCTACTTGCGTTCCAGCGGTCAATTTGCGTTCCAGCCTCCATTTCGTGCAAGGTACTTACTTCTTCCATAGAAAATGGCTTAGATTTTGTATGTGCGGCATGAAGTGTTACTGAGTTTGGGTAAGTGTTCCGAGCACGTTTTTGAATTTGACATGCTTGGCATTGTTTTTGTTTGGTTTGGCCGCCATTATTTTTCTTGCATAGCCGATATGTAAGTGCCAAAACTTGTGCAATTTAAACTTAAATTTGCGTGCAACCTCACTCACAGACGTCCTGGCTGTCCCTCCGTGCTGTGTGTGATTTTTTTTTTTATGTTTTTTTTTGTGTTTTTTGATGTGCATGGTTCGGCGTTAGCTTTGTTTGTTTTTGTGTACGTCGGATTTATTTTTTTTCTAAGTCTTGCGGGTTGTATTTGTTTTGTTTTTTTCTAAGTCCTGCTTTCCTTTGCAAAGTGTTACGGTCTGTAGTTTTTAAACACAATTTTTTTCAAACTGCTGTGGGGCTCGAACTGTGAATTGGATAATTGAGATTTCTGTTGATCTGCAGTCCTGCCTACGCCGCTCATCTCCACCAGCGCAATGAGCACCTTCGGCATTCACTGCCTAAGTCGTACAGGGTTTTGGGGATGAGCGCCTATGGCGCTCAGTTCCACCACTGCAAGGAGCGCCTACGGCACTCCTTGCTTGCAGCAGTTGCAGCGGGCTCGCTGCGAGAGCCTACAAGCGTTAGCAAACAACCCGCAATGCTCTGAACTACTGTATATATGTGATTGGGGCTTTAATCTTGCACTAAGCTTCCCAGATAAGAGGCAATCTTCGAGGGTCACATAATTAGTACTATTTAAGAGTGTATGAGTGCTTGAATGTTTTGGGCATAGCTCCACTTGGAGCTTTGATTTTAGGGCATTTTTTTTATTATTTTTATTCCTGCGTGAGTACCTATGATATTCTTTTAATCATTGATTAATAAAAGTTAAGTTTTAAGGTATTATTTCTATTTTATTAGCAAATTGTGTTACTTGCACTCACCCTCTGTCCTTCCCCAGTAATGTGGTATGCACAATATAATGCACCCTAATATCTGAAAAAATACAAGCCTGCCGATAGTTTATTATTCCTATTCTTTAGATATAAGAGCAACAAGCCATTTGTGGTTTAGGGCTGAAGAAGCAGGGTGGCCTTTCCTGTAACCCATGAGAATGGTAAAGGGGCTTGAAGACTTCCTCCATGGCTTGGTCCTTAAAATATATAATTTCAGAATCCTGGCAAGGTGCAGGAAAAGTTCAGTATGTAAAAGTTGATCTTACAAAATTAATGCAGTTAGAGCAATATCCTGATCCAAAATGAATCTGGTAAGTACCTTGGGTAAAAAGCAGAACTGAAAACAGAATGACCTTATCTACCATGAAGGAGGAGAAAGGTTCTTTAGTGGAGATGCAATAATAAAAACAACTGCTTTCAATTGGCCTCATTTAATTGCAAGCCCGTAATTGCCTTCAACCTAATATTTTGGCTGTGGTTAAATTTTTTCTAAAGATTTAGATGTATTTAATTGTCTCTTACCCGTAACTACAGGCTCACAGCCTGCACATACGTTTACAAGTGGATTTTCCTTTACAGGTAAAGGCTTATAAATTGAAGAGTGCACTAATTGTGCCCAGATGAGAGGGGTGTGGCTTGACTGTTTAACAAGGATAAAAGGTTTGTCATCTGTTTTGGGGCCTGTTTACAAGTGGATTTTCCTTTACAGGTAGAGGCTGATAAATTGCAGAGTGCACTAATTTTTCCCAGATGAGAAGGCAGAAGTTAATATAAGCAGGAGAAGGGGCAAACTTGTGAGCTTGCGAACATTTTCAGTATCAAGTGCAATTCTAGTAAAAGTGTAGGAGTTTAAATAAAAGGAGGGACTTCTAAGAAAAGGGAGGGCAGATTTATAGTGCTAAGGAGGAAAACTTTTATACAAATATATTATTTTAAATTCTTTATTTTACCCACTGAAATTTTGTAGACAATAATAATAATTATGAGTCAGTCCAGTGGCAACCTCACTCAGTGTACATCCTGTCATTTGTATGCAATACTGGAACAGATGATCCAGGGTCTATACCTCTGTGAGAGGTGTGAGCATGTTGCCTCTCTGGAAGCTCAAATTGAAGATCTGGAGCGGAGAAATGCAGCACTTAGTGATATTGCTCCACTGAAAAGGGGGTTGATGCTCACTGAGCACAGTTTAGCTGGGCCTAGCATGGAGGGTGGAGCTGGGGCTAGTGAGGATGTCCAGGGAAGTAGCTGGGTTACAGTTACAAGGGGAAGCAGGGGGAAGAGGAGGAGGTAGGACAGTTCTGAGTTGGCAAACACCAACAGATTTGCCAGATTGAGTGAAACTTTTGGGGATGTTTATTCAGGAATGGCAATGCCAGATAGAGCTGTTCCCTCTAACAGCCGGGAGAACAGCTCTACTGGAGGAGTGAGAGGGCAGAATAGGCAGAGCAACAGACAGGTTTTGGTTGTAGGATTAGGAAGGTAGACAGGGTGATTTGTCACCCACATCCCAGCAATCGAACAGTTTGCTGTCTCCTGGGTGCTCAGGTTCGTCATGTTGTGGATCGGGTAGACAAATTATTGGGAGGGGCTGGAAATGAACCGGCGGTCTTGGTACATATTGGTACCAATGACAAAGTTAGTGGAAGATGGGGTGTCCTAAAGAATGATTTTAGAGAATTAGGTAATAAGCTGAAGGCAAGGACCTTCAAGGTAGTATTTTCTGAAATACTACCAGTGCCACGTGCTAGCCCTGGGAGGCAGAAGGAGCTTAGGGAGGTTAATGCGTGGCTAAATATGTGGTGCACTAAGGAGGGGTTTGGGTTTTTAGGGCACTGGGCTGACTTCTCACTTCGGTACAATCTCTACGGTAGGGATGGATTTCACCTTAATGACGAGGGAGCTTTTGTACTAGGGTATAGGATGGTAGAAAGGCTGGAGGAGTTTTTAAACTAGTAGGTGGGGGGGAGGGACTAGATATAAGTAATGGGGTAGATAGTGTAGAGGGTATAAGGGATGAATTAACAACTCATAGGGGAGGAGATGGGAGGAGGGGTAGTATAGCCAATAGGGAGGTAGTACTAAGTAATTCAAGTACAGTGGCATGCACTTCAGAACTACAGACTCATAACATAAGGCATATGCTTGCGAATCCCAGTACCTTGCCAGGAAAAATGGGAGAGTTAGAATTATTAGCAATTAAATGAAAAATGAGTTTTGATGGGCATTACCGAAATGTGGTTGGATGGATCTCATGACTGGACTGTTAATCTGGATGGTTATAACCTATTAAGAAAGATAGAGGCAATGGTAAATGATTAGGAGGGATGTGTCTGTATGTTAAGCCTGAATTTAAGCCTATAGTCAGAGAAGATATTTATGGTGGACCTTGTGATAAAGCTGAATGTTTGTGGGTAGAGTTAAATAGCGGAGCAGCAAATTCCAATAGAATATTAGTAGGAGTATTCTATAAACCCCCACATCTAGCTGGAAGTGAGGAAATACAATTATTATTGTTACAGATTGAAAATGCAGCTTAGCATGGGCAAGTTCTAATAATGGGAGATTTTAATTACCCTGAAATAAACTGGATAAATGAGACCAGCAGTTCATCTAAGGGATCATTATCTGGCCCAGGTAATACAAGAGCCTACTAGAAATGAAGCTATCTTAAATTTACTTATCACAAATAATATTGATATAGTATCAAATGTTGGAATAGGGCAACCCTTGGGAAACAGTGATCACAACACAGTCTCGTTTGAGATTGAATTAAAAAAACAAAATTTTAAGGGGCCAACGAAAACTCTTAATTTTAAAAGGGCAGATTTTAATGGTCTAAGGGCAGCAATACAAAGTATAGACTGGGACAGAGAACTGGCAGGTAAAATACTGAACATATATGGACATTTAAATCCTTACTAAATATACATACACATCGGCATATACTGTGTGGGAATAAAAGTAAAAGGAGTAAATCCCATCCAATGTGGCTTAACAATGATTTAAAGATCAAGATAAGGAGTAAAAAACAGGCATTTAAATTATACAAACAAGAGGGGACAGAGACTGCTTTACGGGAATACAAGGAAATCAACAAGGCTTGCAAAAGCGCAATTAGACTGGCTAAAATAGAAAATGAAAAATTAATTGCAAAAGAGAGTAAGACTAACCCTAAAATATTTTTTAAGTATATTAATGGGAAGAAGGCGAGGAAGGAAGCTATAGGAACATTAGAATGTGAAACAGACTGTCTGAAAATTAGTGACCGGGATAAGGCAGATGAGCTAAATAGGTTCTTTTCTTCAGTATACACAAGGGTGGTACCAGAGGTTGGGACACGGCAACATAATGGGGCTACACTACCTTTGCCAAATAATTGGTTAACACAGGAAGTAATCCAAAAGAGGTTGGAAAAAATAAATGTTAATAAAGCCCCGGGGCCTGATGGAATACATCCAAGGGTACTAAGGGAACTAGTTCTGTAATAACCACTATATAAAATGTTTCAAGATTCACTCAACACAGGGTCTCTACCGGATGACTGGAGAAAAGCTGATGTGATACCTATATTTAAAAAGGGAGCAAGAGCAAATCTGGGGAATTATAGACCGTTGAACCTCACTTCTGTAGTGGGGAAGCTTTTAGAAGGGTTAACAAGGAATAATATACAAGAATATATCTCTTTGAACAGGATTATAAGTAGGAGTCAACATGGATTTATGAGGGATAGGTCATGTCAAACAAATCTAATTAGTTTCTATGAGGAGGTTAGTAGGAACCTGGATCAAGGCAACTCAGTGGATGTAGTCTTTTTGGATTTTGCAAAGGCTTTTGATACAGTGCCACATGGGAGACTGTACAAACTAAGGAATACAAGAATTGCAGTAAATATCTGCTCATGGATTGAGAGCTGGCTAAAAGACAGGAAGCAAAGGGTTGTTGTAAATGGAACATACTCCGATTGGACTAATGTGGTAAGTGGGGTTCCTCAGGGTTCAGTATTAGGTCATCATATTTATTAATGACTTTAGGTAGGATTGGAGTGTGGTGGAGAGGAGGGCAACAAAACTAATAAGGGGAATGGAGGGGCTAAGTTATGAAGAAAGACTAACCAAATTAAACTTATTTTCTCTAGAAAAAAGGTGTCTAAGAGGAGATATGATTACCTTATATAAATACATCCCGGGTCAGTATAAAGAGTTGTCAAGAGAGCTTTTTGTGCTAAGAGGTTTTCAACTGACAAGCGGACTTCCCTTGAGGTTAGAAGTAAAAAGATTCCACCTTAAAGAAAGAAAAGGGGTTTTCACAGTAAGGGTGGTTAATCTGTTGAATTCTCTACCAGAGGTGGTGGTGACAGTGGATTTGATAGATAGCTTTAAAAGGGGACTGGATTTATTTCTAATTAAAAAGGGAATTCAGGGTTATCATGGATAATTAGAGAGACAGTATTGATCCAGGGAGAAGTCCGGTCTCCGGTGTCTGGGATCAGGAGGGAATTGATTTTTTTTTTATACAACTAATTAATTAATAGTTAATCCGCATATTGCAGATCAGAGGAGATCTTAAAAGGTTGTACTTGATGGACTGAAAGTCTTTTTTCAACCTTAAATACTATGGGCCTCATTCTATTAGCGGCCGTAAATCGGCCGTAAGGCTGCGATTCCTTGCGGGGGTTCAGTTAACTCGCGATTCTATTATACGGCCCCGCAAGGATCTCCTTTTACGGCTGGCCGCATATCTTGGAACCGGCCGTAAGCTGTGAAATCTAAAAACTCAAAAATAAATTCAAGCCTGCACTGTACAGCTCTGTAAATGCTAGGGATCATATTGGGGGACATGAGGATTAAAAGGAACCCACTCTTAAGCTTGCACATCAGCCCAAACCCAAGTTCAAATTAACTGTTTATTTTCCGGCTGCGGCGTGGGCATGTCTGAGGTGCTCCAAGCACTCTGGACTTTTTACATGGATATTTTACGGATATTAAAAATAAAATATTTTACGGATTTGAGTATAGGATAATTATGTGCTATTTTTTCTAACACCTAAAATCCCTTTATAGTCTTCTCAAAGTGCAGGATGGCTTTATTTGAGCTATTTTATGTGCTTAATTGGTGCTAGCGGGACCTTTTTCCTGCAAGTAAGCAGCGGCTCGTTTTTAGCCTTGCAGAGAGGTTTCCCGGAGCAATTGAATTGCAAATAGGAATTTCTTACGGTCGAAACTCTTGCGGCCGTTTTAGATCAAAGGCTTTCCTCTGGCGCGAGCGGCCGCAAGAGATAGCAAGGCACCGGCCGCAAGCCTGCCGGAGCCTCCGGCCGTAAGGGAATAGAATAGCAGAATAGCTTGCGGCCGGTCCTTGCGGCCCCGCAACGGCTGCGGCCGCTAATAGAATGAGGCCCTATGTAACTATGTAACCATGTAACACACAAACCATGAACTCGTAAGTAGCATTTCAGGGGGCATGATCAAGTGATCTGGCAATAATTAAGCAAGCCCATAAGTTACTTCTTAGACACAGCCAATAGTAAATAAGACATTCATTGTGAAGTCAGTAAAACATGGAGGTTATCTTTAGCCTGCAATTGTAGGCTAAGTATAAAAAAACGCAAATAAGTAATCTTTGGCGATCATGCTGTACTCAGGCAATATTGAAATACATTAAAGCAGTCCATGTGGGTGGCCTGATATATATCACAGAAATAAAAGTTAAAAATAATATTTTTTTATTGCAGATTTGCGAACTTGAGACTGTTGTGTAATTAATTTGAATGTATTTCATTGCTTTCCCAGTATTTTAAAGCACAGTATTGTGTGTTTATTTGCTTTTTCAGTTATCCAAACTGGTGTTTAAAACACTTGCAAGTCCTACATAGTAATCATATAATTTTTTTTAAGGCATTTGTGGGCTTGTTGAATGCTTGTAATTTAATATCAATGTTGCATATTTAGCTCTGGTAACATTTAAGGGCTTAAAAAAATCAATGCAGGAGATTGGACAGAATTACTTTTTTGACAAGCCCGCAGTGCTTATGAGTCTGTAACTCGCAATTGAAATGTGAGTAGCTAAATGAAGCCAATTGACTATCTGTAATATTTGCAAGCCTATTTGCAAGTTCAAGTAATAGTGATTTGGACAATTGAATGGGGTCCAATGTCCTTTTGAGATCCTTGTGCAGACCAGTAACATCAGATCTAGCACATATCTGCATCTTCAATGTGTTCAAACTAAGGGTTAGATTAAATACATTTTGGAGAAAATTCAGGATATAAGCAACTGAGGGTTTCATAAAATCCAATCCTTTAAGAATGAGTCCACTCAATGAACTTATTGCATATCTCATAATAGGATGAGAAAGAAGAAGAAATCTTCCTGGCTTTGAATAAGGTGTTCAGGAGCATTTTGGTCGCTTTTCAGCGCATCAAAAAGCCACAGAGTATGGAATCCCAGCATCCAGGAAAAGAACATAGTTTTGTCTCGTATGTCTTAACCAGAATATTGTCTTTATTGAGCAGAGTACATAATATGTATAAGAAAATAAAAAGCTGACTTCAGATATCAACACAAGGTAATTAAACAGTCACTATTATATATTAATGTAATCAGTAGTTAAATAGAGTGATGACATTATACATTAACACAAAGAAACTAAAGAGTGGTGTCAGTAGACAATATGTCATAGTAATGTAATCAGCAGTTTAAAGCTGAGCTAACGATCACTATATCAAAAAGGCAAGTTAAACCAATCACTCAGAGCTGTTGCATAATTTCTGACTGATTAGTAGCTGTTTGTTTGCATCTCTCCACAGAAAGCCTTCAATGCTGAATTACCCCATTGTTTCAAAGCATTCTGTTAGCTCCATAGGAGGCCTCTTAGTTCTGTCTTTGCAAACAATAACTTAATTACACCTCCACAGACAAGGTTAAACAGTACAACTTGAATTACCACAAACTACCTATAAATAAGCATCCAGTAATAAAATACGTTAAACAATCTGTTCTGAAGCACAGAACCAAGCATGATGCCACAGTAAAGTGATTCAATTAGCCTAAAGGACTAGTCTAAGGAGATTACTCCATGCATTTTTGACTGGCCCAGGGTGGTTTGTGAAAATTGGATGAGGAGCTTTGAAAAGTTGGAAACCAGTGTCTTCTGGGCAAAAATGGTACAGTTATAATGACTTCTGCTCTGCCCTAAAGAACATTGAGGAGAAGATTCATTAGACAAGAGGAAATATAAATGCAAAATTAAGCTGATATGACTACTACTACTAATAGTAATATTAGCAAAATATTGTGAGAGTCATGTCAATTACGTTAATTTCTAAAACTAGATACACATATGAAGGCGCTTCAAAGCTACAGCATGTTTTAATCCACTCTCTTTGTAGTTGGCCATATAAAGCCAGTTTACAACTTTACTTTTAAAGCATGTTCTTGATCTGTTTTGATAAATATTAGAAGTTTGTTATTTACACTATGCTAGTTTGAATATTGGGCTTGAAAACTGGCAAATGTTTTTAGAGTGCAAAAAAATAAAGCTATGTTGTCTTAAACTAATATATGTACTAGATTAAAATTAAGGAAGCCATTTTTTTCAATAAATGGAGTGTCTATTAAGCATAATTCATTTATTTATTTTGGAATATAATATTTACCAATGGGGCTAATGTGAATTCAACTCAAAAGAATCAATCTAGAAGGTCCTTTCTTTTTTTAGAAAGCAACAAACCAACCAAGCACTGATTGGCACAGTATAAAGTAATCATGCATAATATCAGGTGTATATTTATTATATTTTCTAAAAAACTATTTTCCCATTTTAAAGGACTACTGGACAGTAATGAAGCATGTAGCAAGTTAACAACATAAGCAGTTGTTTAAGCTATGAACATATAAAAAAAATAAAATGGTTAGTCAATGCTGAAGCTCGTGTTAAATAAAAAAAAAATTATAGTGTCAAATATTTTAGTCCAAGGTCGATTTTATGGGCCGAAGAGAGGACCAGTGGCTTACATAAAGCAAGAAAAGGATAGATTCTTCAGTCAAGATGGATGTGCCATCTTATCCAGAGTTGAAGAATGAGGTCTAGGGCATCAGGGATCATTGATGGAAGGTTGTCAAGGTTAAAGTTAAGTATAATTTCTCCCCATAGTTGTAATACTTTTTTCTAGTCTTTTCTTTTAATTTCTATATTACATTTATCTGTAATTTGCTTTTTTAACTTTGTAATAGTTATTTTGTATTTTATGTTATGTTATGTTATGGTATGTGAATGCCTGGGAACACCCATGTCTATTAGGATGCCTGTAAACAGAAGTTTGGTTTAGGGGGACCCTGGGGACCACCATGGTTATAGTTTAGCATACCATAGGGGTTCTTAAGGACTCCCATTGTATAGGATTAATTATTAGGTACCATAGGATTCCATTGGAACCCCCATCATTATAATTTAATATGCCATGGGGGAATGTAGGTTATTATTGAGGGAGGGTCCTAGGAATACCCATGCTCATTGTGGGCAGATGGTATTGAGAGGGGGATCCCAGAGGATCCCCTGGTAGTGGTAAAAATATTTAACACTTAATTGTGTTGGAAACAATCCACTACTGTCAGATTTTTTGTCTAATTCTTCAATAGAATAATAAAATGATGTGGCGGTCAAGTGTAGTGTATATTGGAAACTTTAATTTAGTGAGTCCATACAAAATATTTATTGAGTTCTGAACGTCATGTAGACATGACACAGGAAACATAAAGAGTTTTGTTCCAGACATTCGGATAAAGTCAACACAAAGGAAACATTTACTAAAACAGTAAAGCTTGAAAATAGGACAGTAGTGCTATTGATTAATTCTATGTGAATGCTGTTATCATCAATATTTCCAGTGACACTAAAAAGCTGAGATACAACATAAAAATAGCTTTTCGCAATGCTTTAGAAAAAAGTCTATATCATCCGTATGACAATGCCATTGTTAGAGTCATGAAGAACAGTGTTCAAACATAATGCATCACTGATATTATTGAAAGTCATCTCAAATATTTTAGTGCCTCAGAGGCATCACATCGATTTACAAATGTACACTAAAAAAAAACCTGACATTTATCATGTCCTGAAACAGTAAACTCTTTAGGTGTGTGCCCACAGATCAAAGATATAAATGAAAGCAATCCAAATAGTGTCAAAACAACAGCTGCAGGTGCAAGGATAATTTGTTGAATTTAAGTGATTTCAAAATATGATGAACAACTATGCTGGAGATAAGAGTCCAAAAATAATATATAAAACGAAAATAAAACTTAAGATCATATCTATTGATCATACATAACCAGCATTCAACAGAAAGTTTTTCTAGCAAGGTCTGAGGTACACTTAAAAGGACATGGAAGAGCAAATGTTTAATCTCCATTCATCACCAGCAAGGACAAAGATAGATAAATCTTTTTACACAATATAAAAAATACTTTATTTTTTTAATGTATTGTTTAGGCTTTATTTTTCAAACTGTAAATACAGTGCCTTGCAAAAGTATTCACCCACCTTGGCATTTTTTGTGTTTTGTTGCCTCACAACCTGGAATTAACATGGATTGTTTGAGGATTTGCATCATTTAATTTACAGAACATGCCCACAACTTTGAAGATTTTTTTTTTTTTATTGTGAAGCAAACAACAAATAGGACAACATAACAGAACAAGTCAATTTGCATAACTATTCACCCCCCTAAAGTCAATACTTTGTAGAGCCACCTTTTGCGGCAAACACAGCTCCAAGTCGCTTTGGATAAGTCTCTATGAGCTTGCCACATCTTACCACTGGGATTTTTGCCCATTCCTCCTTGCAAAACTGCTCCAGCTCTTTGAAGTTGGATGGTTTGCACTTGTGAACAGCAATCGTTAAGTCTGACCACAGATTTTCTATTGGATTGAGGTCTGGGCTTTGACTAGGCCATTCCAACACATTTACTTGTTTCCCCTTAAACCACTCAAGTGTTGCTTTAGCAGTGTGTTTGGGGTCATTGTCCTGCTCGAAGGTAAATCTCCATCCGAGCCTCAAATCACGCACAGAGTGGTACAGGTTTTGCTAAGAATATCCCTGTATATAGCACCATCCATTTCCCTCAACTCTGAACAGTTTCTCAGTCCTGGCTGCTGAAAAACATCCCCACAGCATGATGCTGCCACCACCATGTTTCACGGGGATGGTGTTCTTTGGGTAATGTGTTGGGTTTGCGCCAGACATAGCGTTTTCTTTGATGGCCGAAAAGTTCAATTTTAGTCTCATCAGACCAGAGCACCTTCCTCCATACATTTTTGGAGTCTCCCACATGCCTTTTCATAAACTCAAAATGTGCTATTTTGTTTTTTTCTGAAAGTAATGTCTTTCTTCTAGCCACTCTGCCATAAAGCCCAACTCTACAGAGTGTACAGCTTATTGTTGTGCTATGTACAGATACTCCAGTCTCTGCTGAGGAACTCTGCAGCTCCTCCAGGTTTACCGTAGGTCTCTCTGCTGCCTCTCTGATTAATGCCCTCCTTGCCCGGTCTGGGAGTTTTGATGGGCGGCCGTCTCTTGGCAGGTTTGCTGTTGTGCCATGTTATTTCCATTTGGTTATGATAGATTTGATGGTGCTCCTGGGGATCATCAAAGATTTGGATATTTTTTTATAACATAACCCTGACTTGAACTTCTCACCAACATTGTCCCTTACTTGTTTAGAGAGTTCCTTGGTCTTCATGGCAGTGCTTGGTTAGTGGTGCCTCTTGCTTAGGTGTTGCAGCGTCTGGGGCATTTAAAAAAAGGTGTGTATACTGTATGTAATGACAGATCATGTGTCTCTTAGATTGCACACAGGTGGACATCATTTCACTAATAATGTGACTTCTGAAGGTAATTGGTTGCACCAGAGCTTTTTATGGGCACATTACAGCCTTAAGTTCAATGTTTTGTTAATCTGGATTTTATGTGGCTCAGAACACAATAGTCTAAGTTGGTGAAGTGAAATGAGAAAAAATATATATATGAAACTTTTTTTTTAGAAATAGAAAGCAGAAAATTGGCATGTACGTATGGTTTGTATTCACCCCCTTTGTTATATATATATATATATATATATTACAGTAAACTCCCCATTTTCTGTCACCCACGCAGAAAAAAGCTAAACATCCCTTAAACCCCCCACTCAGAATGCCTTTAAAAATGCATCAGCACCTAAACTGGTAAAAAATAATTAGAGAAAAAGTTTTTTTTTTGTTTTTTTTTGCAGTCTCTAACTGCCGAATATTGCTGGATAGCTCTGGTTATGCCGGTTTAGCTGAAGTTTTTTTTAAAATGGGGAATTTATGATGGTTGCTTGAGAGTCACGGTTAGTTGAGTGCCGGATAATCGGGAGTTTACTCTATATATATAGAAAAAGTTAGTTGCAGCAAACCTAGACAGAGAGTGTCACAGGTTGGCATTGAGAGTCAAACAGTGAAAATGTACAGACCGAGGAGCTGCAGCTTGGAATCATTGGAACTCGGAGTACAAGTAGATAAATTATACTTAAAGTTTGGATCGTTTACTGTTTGTCCATCCCAAGCTTAGTTGCAAGTGAATATGGATAGTTAGGAAAACTGTGCCAAAGTTATAGGTAGTGCTAAGAAAGAGCTGTTTTATGGCCCTGAGGAAGAAACATTAAAAAGTTTGAAAAACACCTGATATTTCTCACAACATGGCAAGTTAGAGGTTTATGTTGATACTCCTGGAAACATTCCGTTATTTACTTGGCTAGTTGCAGTAAAATTAAATGTCTACAATTGCGTCTTACATACTGTATATAAATTCCTATGGCCTTTTTGAATAACGATAAATACATTTCGATACAGGAAAAACTTTTGGATATCTCAAAATGTTCCAAAATGTTTTACCATATGAAGGTTTTGTGCAATTTCAAAACATAGGGAAGGTATTCATAAAAAATATATTCTGTTTAATTTGGGTTATCATATCTCTAAGTCTTTGATTGCAATTCTGTAGGGATGTATATTGATTTTATTAATAATCTTATATTTTCACCACTATCCAGTTCATTTTGAGTTTATAAAGAATAATAGGCAAGGGAAGTTTTGGAGTTGTTGTTGTTGTTTGAGTCCGACTCTCTGTGATCCTATAGGCCGCAACATGCCAGGCACATCTGTCCCTACCCCTCTGACCTCCATCAAGCTCATGTTCATTGTTTCAGTGATCTCATTTATCCTTCTCCACCTCTGCCTTCTCGTTCTTCCTGTGCCTTCAATCTTTACCTGCATCAGAGACTTCTCTAGGAAATGCTGTATTCTCATGATATGACCAACTGTTTGAGCTTTACCCTCATGATCATACCTTCTTGTGAACAGTTTGGCTTGATTACCCATAGTATTGATTTATCGGAACTTCTTGCAGTCCAAGGGCCTCTAAGCAGTTTTCTCCAATACCACAATTTGAAAGCATTAATTCTACAGCACTCAGTCTTCTTTATGGTCCAGCTCTCACATCCATATGTTACTACTGGAAATACTTCTAACTTTGTTGACAGTGCAATATATTTGCTTTTTAATAGCTTGTCCATAGTTAGCAAGCAGTAAAACTTAGTGTAAATGATTTACTGCTATACTAAATAATTCAGATTTACACCATTTCCTGGAGTGGCATAGGCCCCTATTCAATTGAGCAAATGTTTGTTACTGGAGCCGTAATGTAGTCCGTAAACTAATTTGCTATTCAATTGGCGCCTTTTAGCTGCCCGCAAACGATTTACGGATTACAGGCTGAAAATCCCTGCTTTTGCCAAAATCGTAACTTCCAATCCATCTCAAGCCCGCAAATGTTTACATACCTGTAAATGGCAAATGTAGAAGAAAATCCTACAGGTACCAGATACGACTCTCAAGGGGGTTAAACACCTGATTGTAGAACTGTAAATGGCAATAACAAATCAATACTGCACTTTAAAATATGGGAAAAGTGATGAAAGACATTAGAATTAATTGTACAACAGTCTCAAGCTCGCAAATCTGCATTAAAAAATATTTCTTTTGAAGGTTTCATTTCTGTGTTTTATCAATTTCGGGAATCAAGGAGTTAATACGTATCAGGCCACCCACATGGACTAGAACAGTATCGCCATTCATTTTTATTATTTTGTACATTGCTGGATGGCGAGTCTGATCGCATATCGGACCTCTAAAAGCTAATTGATTAACATTTAATTTCTATGTTTTACTGACGTCGTGATGACAGCCTCATTTACTATTGGCTGCTTCTAAATCGGTAGTTACGGCTGTGGGTGTAGGAACTGGGGGGGGTCTGAGGGGGACAACCCCCCCCCCCCCTTCCGAATTTTCAATGTTTTAAATTTTACGTGATGTCACGTCATTAGCATATGCCGGGTCCTGACACAACCAGAGGACGAGCAGAGGAGCAGCTGATGGAAGGTAAGAGAGGTGAAAGGGAGCGGGGGGGGGGTAATTGGAGATGGGGAAAGGGAGGAGGAGGTAGGATGAGGAGGATGATAAGGAAGGGGGAGAGAATGAGACGCGAGGGAGAGGGAGGGAAAGAGACACAATGGAAAGTGAGGGAAGGAGACACATGGAAAGAGACACAAGGGAGGGAGGGGGAAGAGACACAGGGGAGGGGGAAGAGACACAGGGGAGAGGGGAGACACACAGGAGAGGGAGAGAGCAGCAGGAGCAGGGTGACTCGAGTATAAGCCAAGGGGGTCTTTTTCAGTCTTAAAAAAAGAGCTGAAAAGCTCGGCTTATACTTGGATATATACGGTATTTACATATGTATAGCCTGTTGTTTAAAAACTCTTATTTAAGGCATGGTTTAAGTTTTGATTCCTATGTATCTGAATTTAACAAGGGGTGGTTACTTTGTTTTCCAGACATTTTTGGCACTTTTCAAGGAGCTCTGTGTGGGTTCATGTACACTGGGAACTTCAGATTAACTAACTTTATTTAAACATGTCTCGCCTACACAAGAGTAAGCATGTAAATATAAAGGGACTAGCGAATTGCCCGTCAAAAAATGACGGCAATGAAATTGTAAGGTAGCTAATGGTGTTTTGTGTGTACTACAGAAATATTTAATACAATTAATAAATGAATATACTTTACCTATTTTGAAGCATTGTGTTGAAGAGCTGGGAATCTATTTTTATGTTGCCGCAGCATCAGTGCTGTGGAGCTGCTGTGTAAGCGTGATGAATGTGTGCAGTGTAATAGTGTGTTTGCGCGAGACGAAACTGTGTCGTGTTGTTTGTGTTGCGACGTAAAGTTTGCGAGGGTCGCAGTTGCTGGCAAGGAGCACCTTCGGCGCTCCATGCCAGCAACTGAGGCCCTCGCTTCAAAATATTCTGTAGTGCTATACATGAGTTAAGTACAAATCAAAATACGATATTAACACATGGAAAAAAGTATCGAGGACCCCGGGTTTGAGCTCAAAATCTTACATACATAGGGCCTCATTCAATTGCAGTTTAGCCAATTGAATAGGACTCTAAATAAGCACATAGCATATTTTTTTTACAGAAGTTTTTAGTTAGTGAACATCTATCCAAAAGCAAGGTCTTCACTAACTAAAAACTTCTGTAAAAATAATATGCTATGTGCTTATATAGAGCCCTATTCAATTGGCCAAATCGCAATTGAATGAGGCCCATAGTGTTTTTTTCCCAAAGCACTTTACAAGATTGAAAAATTGCAAATTTACAATCTAAAGGGGTTTAGCAAGACAGAAATCTGGGAAAGAATAACAGACAATGATTCATATGGATCAGGAAAGAAGTGTAAGTTGATTAGATAGTGATAGAGGATAAAAGAGAAGACAAATCAAAAAAGAGTACTATTAGAGAAGGTACATAAATGTAGACAGAACAAAAAACAAACAAACAAAAAACACTAAAGTTAGTTCTAGTAAAGGTTTATTAATGTGGGAAGGTTAGAAGAAATGTATCAATGAGTTGGTGCTATGGGCCAGAATGATTAATAGGATAGAGGGAGTGAGAAAGGGTGGAAGGTTGATCATGGCCAAAGTGGTTGGTTTGAAAATCATGTACTAGGTATTTTTGTTAGCAGGTGTTGATGACTGATCAGGTGCTGGTAATTTGTATGACTCAATAAATTAAGACAAATCAAGGATGGGAGGGACGGGGAGTGCTCTCATTTTCTCAGGAGAGCAAAGGCCAGGTATAGTTAAAATGACTTCTGTAAGAGGAAGAGGATTGGTGTTAATGGAAGAGAGAGTGAAGGAAATGATGTGACAAAAAAGAGATGGGATATGGTCAGTGGTGGAATATGATGAAAGCAGAGATACAGATGCAATTAACTGGGGCTGGAGCAAAGGAAAGCAAGACAAAGTGAAGGGGGTCAAATAAATATATATGGTATTGGTAGCGATATACCATTTAACTAGAGAAAATATCAATATCCTTAAAAATAACAAAGTCTGTGTGTAGTTCTCATAGGCAGCTTTTATACATTAAAATACAACTCTACACATTCAGTTTCTCACATCCATACTAACACCTCGCTTTAAGGAGAGACATGAAACTAGTGCACCCACCTTTCTGTAGACTCACCTAACCCCAGTTACTCAACCAAATGTATCATCAACTCTACAATCCACCTGGAAATGAACCAGAAAACTATATCTTAATCTCTGCAATGCATCCAATTTTAAGTCTCTGTGTACATTTATATGCTCTATAAGCAAACTATAGTCTTCAAATACCTTAAATTGATGGGACACAAGCACACAGTTATTCAGTTGTTCTGCTGTCCATCTCCATGCAAATAATGGCTTTGCTTTCCCTATTCAGATACTTATATAGTGACTGTACTTTGTGACATCATCTATTATGATGCAACTGTGATGTAAGCAGTTATGGGGTTCTATGTTCCAATTGTCTTGTTGCCTGGAAAGTCCATTTAAGCTTCATATTTTCTTTTATAACAACTTAACACAAAGTGTTCTATAAATAAACACATTTATTAATGTATTATGCACCAGAGTAGAAACTGTTTCAGGTATAAACACACAGTACATATATTAGTGGACTAAGGCATCTAACACTTAGAAGCTAGAAAACAATTATGAATGGCCAGTGAAGTCATTAAACTGCCCTGCACCATCATGTAGAGCTGTTAATATCAGACAGAAAATGTATGCAACATTTTTATAACTGTTAAAGGGACACTAGCAACTTATTTAATAAAAAGCATGCTACCTGTTTAGGATGCATGCCAAGCAATGTAAATATGCCTTAAATTGTAATATATATATATATATATATATATATATATATATATATATATATATACTATATATATATATATATGAACCTGGTACAATGTGTCCTGGGTGCTGGTTTTGGTCTGGAGATAAGCATAAACATACTGAGCAGCACTTCATTGTTTGATCTTTGTAAATAATAAGATTTTATTTAAACTCTGATTTGTTTCATAGACCAAAACCAACACCCAGGACAATTTGTACCAGGTTCATGAACCACATACACATCCACTTTACATACCAGACTTCATGTTTGACATGAATGTATAGAGGAAAAATAGAAGGAATTTGATCACATAATTGAGAAGCATTCACATAAAAAAAAGATGTGATTTATACGTTTATTTTTACCTTAATTAAAGGTACAGTTACATTGCATGCCATATTGCCTAAACAGACAATATGCTATTTTTCTTTTAGTTGCAGTGGTTATTTAGAAGGCTGTCAGGATAGTTTTTGTTGGCAATAGCACTTTTTATTTAACAATTGAATGTCAATGAAGGCATTTTGTGTTGCATCTGAAAGAACACATTTAATAATTGTGAACAGTACATTTATTTTCTTAAATCAAGTCAGAACAATATTGAGTATTGCTTCTGACTTGATAAAAAGAAGTGCAACTCTCAAAAGCTTGTCATTCTAACTAAGATATTTGTCCAATAAACAAGGTATCAGTATAAACTGCATTACTTTGACAAATGGCATTCTACTGGAGAAGGAACTGGAATTCCAATCCAGTAGCTTTGCCAAGACAACCTTATGACCTTATGGATAAGCACAACCACATACAAGATGCTGGGGTCCATAGGGTCACGGACATCAAATAGCTTGACTATGGACGATGGCTTGTTTGGTGTGGGAGGAATGGAAACTGGAGCTGTGTAGGTAATTACATCTGTCTGTGGGTTTCCTATATACAGACACACTCATAGTTCATTCAACACCTTCCATTCATCTATAAAACTTAAAATGGATTTCTCTACAGAACAGGTAAACTTTCTAGATACTACTACTATATCCATCACCAATGGCACTCTCCACTCATCTGTATATAGGAAACCAACAGCCCGATGTAATTACCATCCAGCCCACCCACACCAAACAAGCCATCATCCATAGTCAAGCTATTAGATACCATTGTATTTGCTCAAACACTGGAGACCGTGCTAAAAATTTAAAAACACTGTCTGAATATTTCAAACAAAAGGGTTACAAGCGCTGTATTATTACCCAAAAAATAACCACTGCCATCAAAATACCCCTTGAACACCTATTAAAGTACAAAAGAGACTACTTCACGTATTCCTCTAGTGACCACATACCATCCAATTTTAGAAAAAATACGGAAAATAATCAGAGATTTACAACCCTTACTAACAGAAGATACTGAATTAAAAAATATATTCCCCAAACATCCCATCCTTGCATTTAAACAACCACCAAACCAGAAATAAAAACTTGTCAGCAGAAAATTGGCCAATGAACAACTGAATACAAAAAATAGAACTAAATCTTGTAACTAGCATGCCTGTAAATTATGTCAACACATTTGTAATGATGATACAGCCATACATAACAACAAAACCTATAACATCAAAGGATCTTATTCATGTACATCATCCAATGTGGTTTATATAATAAAATGTACTTTGTGTCACAGGCTGTTACATTGTTAATGCATTTAAGAATGAATTTACACAGGCATTCAATAAGAAAGCATAATTAAGACAGTTATTGTTGCCCAGTGGGACACCATTTTAGCCAGAATGATCACTCCATCCAAAACTTAAAAGTCAAAATACATGACTTAATATGGACTTGGGCTTTCTAACACATTATTAGAATTTCATGTGATTTATACTATAACTTAGTGAGATGTTTGTCCAACAGAAAAGATATCAATGTGGACTACAGTGCTCTGCTTTTTCATGTATATATTGATGTATATGTGTATATAGTATGTGTATATATATTTCCTTTACAATGTTGTGTTTATTCCCCATATATATATTTACCTGATGATGTCAGATGCTGTCATCACTCTATCTGCATTTGCTGTTTTTATTCAAACTGAGGGTCCCATCTAATGTTAGTATTGCTTGAGTCAAAAAAAATAGAACAAAAGGTAGATTAAGGTTGGGCAAGTAAACTGAACTAATAGGGTGCTACTAGGGATAATATAATAATATATAGCAAAGGACACAACAGAGTTCCCTATTATTGTGCACAACCTATATTAACTCAAAAGGAGCTAAAAATTGATTGATAAAACTTAGCTTTTAATAAATAGTTAAAAAGAATTTTCTGAAAAATATGCAGAGGCAGGGTGTGCGATCTTGCGATCTTGAGATATATCACATATATAGTTGTGAGCATACGAGCCGTTGCTCACGCTTGCGGGCTCGCGAAGCAAGGGCCGCAGTTGCTGGCCAGGAGCGCCGAAGGCGCTCCTGGCCAGCAACTGTGAGCCCGCAAGCGTGAGCAACGGCTACAACTAACCCCTACATCTAACCTGTAACCCCTACATCTAACCCGTAGCCCCAACCCATCTAACCTGTAGCCCCGACGCTGAAGCGCTGGCAATGTTTTTTGTATTTTGCCGGTGATTGCCGTACAGCCTCTATGTCCCTCTCCTCCTGTTGCTAGGATACCAGTCCTGTTCCGGTGCTTCGCGGTCTTGGTTTGTCCCTTGCCGCTCTCCGTATTCAGTAGCAGGAGGAGGAGTAAGTGGTGCTGTCCGAGCATGAGCTGAGGACACCGGAGGAGGTTGGGGAGACAGACGGGCTCCCGCGGTATGTATGGTGTCCCTGTCACCCTGAACACCATGCAGTTGCCTCCATGCTGTGTGTGAGATTCCTTCATATAGTGCTGGGAACTGCCCACCATGCACCGGGAGCCCTGCTATGTGTGTGATACACTGGGACTGTGTGTGGTGATTATATTCGTCCTATGTAAGGGAGAGGAAGTGAGGCTTCACAAGTCCCAGAGCCAGGGAGTCATGGCCCCTAAATGTTACTGCTGGCTGATAACGTTATAAAATTATGTAGTAGATAGATTAGAGATATTGACAAAGCACAACTTTATATATCACACACACATATATATATATATATATATATATATATATATATATATATATATATATATATCACATATATATATATCATATATATATATATATATATATATATATATATCATATATATATCATATATATATATATATCATATATATATATATATATATATATATATATATCACATATATATATATATATCACATATATCTCATATATATATATATATATATATATCACATATATCTCATATATATATATATATATATATATATATCACATATATCTCATATATATATATATATATCACATATATCTCATATATATATATATATATATATATATATATATATCACATATATCTCATATATATATATATATATATATCACATATATCTCATATATATATCACATATATCTCATATATATATATATATATATATATATATCACATATATCTCATATATATATATATATATATATATATCACATATATCTCATATATATATATATCACATATATCTCATATATATATATATCACATATATCTCATATATATATATATATATATATATATATATATATCACATATATCTCATAAATATATATATATATATATATATATATATATATATCACATATATCTCATATATATATATATATATATATATATATATATATCTCATATATATATCTATATATATCACATATATCTCATATATATATATATATCACATATATCTCATATATATATATATATATATATATATATATATATATATATATATATATAATCACATATATCTTATACTCAGTTGCTGACAAGGAGCGCCAAAGGCGCTCCTTGCCAGCGAGGGCCTCAGTTGCTGGAAAGGAGCGCCAAAGGCGCTCCTTGCCAGCGAGGGCCTCAGTTGCTGGCATGGAGCGCCAAAGGCGCTCCTTGCCAGCAACTGCGACCCTCGCAAACTTTACTTCGTAACGCAAACAACATACGAGACACGTTACTACACATTACGACCTCTCAAAAATCGCCCATAACCCGTGGACATCAAAAAATGTAAAACACAATAAATACACACAACCCATACATAAAAAGCTTACCTACAGCAAGAGGGAGCATCCAGGACCTCAAAAAATGAAGTTACACATTAATTTAACTCAAAATAAAAGAGTTTAGACACACAAAAAATTCTCTACGCGAGAGAAAAAATGGCCGCCGAACAAAATGAAAACAAGGCTGCAGCACTCTAAACACGCAAAACACCACCACAAACACGCAAAACACCACAAAACACCTACGGATATTCCGCTACAGACGCATACCACACAGTAGCCGCCATTTTAGAAAAATAACTTATACAATGCGGAAGTACACAGCTACGCTAACGGTTTGGTCTCTACTATTACTATTACTATCTCTAACACTATTACACTGCACACATTCATGACGCTTACACAGCAGCTCCACGCCACTAATGCTGCAGCAACCTCAAAACAGATTGTCAGCTCTTCAACAGAATTCTTCCTGCATATATTACTTCAAAATAGGTAAAGTAGATTTATTTGATATTATACACCAAACAGCATTAGCTCACTTACAATTTCATTGCCGTCATTTTTTGACGGGCAATTCGCTAGTTAAATAATAAACTTAATTGATATGTTGCAATATACATAATGTGTTACTATATATGCTATTTATCCCAATGTTAAAAGCAATAAGAACCATATATATGACACTATATGAACAGTGATACATGAAAATAAAATATGTTTAAAATTGTTTACTGTATTCTGAACAATATCCATGTTCCAGTATCTATTACTATATATTTCATAATTTAGTATTTAAATACTTGTAATAATAAGTCCCTTATCAGGAGCCTATTTAAATTATTAAACAATTTGTTTGCTCTCTTCGTTCTCTAAATTTTATAACCCAATGCTCATATTTTTATTATCTCTCTTTATATTTCAAATTTGAAATTAAATTTTAAGTTAGTTATGATATGATTTTAGCTTTAGTACACCGTTTCCATGGTGATCATCAGGCTTTAAAAGGGAGGCCTTGGCAACATGGCGGTGACCCTTGACAAGAAACGTGCGTTGGGTCAGACGCAGGCACGTACACGCAGGCTGATGATGTCATAGCTAGGCGTCTTAGCCTCGTGGCATGCAGTGCAGGAGCTCCTAAACAGTATCTCACCATAAGAAATGAATACCAAAAGATAGGAGTCTCTCCAGACGCTCTAGCTATTTAGCTAAGAATAATATCCGTTTCTAACCTCGATATATATGTATAAAAGACGGAGCTTATAATAAACGGAGCTCTAAGCCCTAGAATTTACTATTTAATTACAACGAGGAAGTAATGAACTATTATCCTATGCAATTGCACTAGTCACTTTATTTCAACCCAAATAACCCCATATATTGGGAATTTTTTAGGATATATTTAATAGGTGACATTATATTTATTCCAGATATAGGGGAACCTTTACCACTGTATTAGATATATACTGTTTTTCACACATCTACTTTAGCACTTTTTCAGAACCAAATATAAAATATTTTTTGGTTCCATATGATCAAATACTAGCACTTTATGCACTGTTGGCACTTTTTAGACCATTTGTATATATTTATGCACTTTCTTATCTACCCCCCATTTTTAAATATCTGGATTTTCTATATGATATTTAGTGACTCAAGATCGCACACCCTGCCTCTGTATATTTTTAAGAAAATTATTTTTAACTATTTATTAAAAGCTAAGTTTTATCAATCATTTTTTTAGCTCCTTTTGAGTTAATATAGGTTGTGCACAATAATAGGGAACTCTGTTGTGACCTTTGCTAAATAGTATTGCTTGAGACTTGATAAAGAGAGGTTGAACCTCTTGAAAGCTCGTCATTATAAATAAGACGTTTATCCAATACAAAAGGTTTCAAATTATTTTGCAATACTCATTATTAATCTATATATATATATATATATATATATATATATATAGATTAATAATTACTAAATTTCTCTCTCTCTCGCTATATATATATATATATATATATATATATATATATTCTAACGACTTGCCCGTCAAAAATGTTGTCGATAAAATTTGAAGCCTGGCAATGCTGTTTGCCACACAAGGTGAGTCTTTTGGCTCTCTGAGCACCTTTGGCGCTCATTGCGAGCCTCTCCCCTCATGTACTGCAACTTTCCTGCTTTGCAATGATCACCTTCTGCGCTCATCGCAAGACCTACGATGAGCGCCTATGGTGCTCATTGCAAACCTTTCCTCCTGCCTACTGTATTGGCCACTCATTGCAGGGTTCATTAACCTGCAAGTTTTGTGCTTGGGAATGCCATGTGTTTTTTTTTCCAGCATCTCCCCCATGTCCCTTCCCTGTGTGTTTCTCCTCTGTGTGTCTGGTAAATCTTTCGCGTGCCTGGCGTTGTTCGTGCAAGTGCTAATGTCTTTGCCGTTGTGTATTTTCCTAGTCCCCCATATTTTTCTGAGTTCAGTATTTTTCCAAGGTCTGAATGTGCTTAGTCTCGTTTTCATTCTGTTTTCAGATTTTTTACGCTTTTCGTCCGCCATTTTTTTCTCGCTTAGTCGATTTTCGAGTGACGAAACACGGCAAATTGCGCTTAAATTTGCTTGCAACCTCACTCTCATACGTCTTGTCTCTCCCCCTGTGCTGTGTGTGAGTGTGTTTTAATTTATTTGATATAAGGTCGGATTTTGTTTGTGCAAGTGGTACTGTATTTGTCGTTGTGTATTTTCTAAGTCCTGCGTGCCTAGCGTTGTTCATGAAAGTGTTACTGTGTGTGGCATCGTGCATTTTCTAAGGTCTGTACTCCTGGTTTTGCAAAGCCTCGTTTTCATCCAGTTTTAAAAAAAAATTGGCGTTTTTCATTTGCCTTTTTTTTTCTTGCTTAGCTGATTTTCGAGTGACGAAACAAGCCAAATTTGACTTAAATTTGCTTGGAACCTCACTCCCAGTCGTCCTGGCTCTCCCCCTGTGCTGTGTGGTTTAATATTTTTGTTGTTGCTGTTTTTCGTGTGTTTTTCTATTTCTGCGGTTCGGCCGCTACATTCATATTTTTCCAAGTTCTTATTTTTTTTGCCCCCGAGATTCTGAGGTCGGATTTTTTTTTTGTAAGTACCATGTTCCTCAACTGCTTGCAGGCTAAGTCCTGCATGCTTCAATGCCTTAACTGTCTAACTTCATGAGGCTTACAGGAACGCCTTCGGCACTCATTTAGCCTAAGTCCTGCGTGTTTCCATGCCTCAACTGCTCGCCTCGCTTTGCAAGGCATGCAGGGCAATGAGCGCCATAGGCGCTCATTGCCTATGTCCTCCAAGCTTGGAAGGCATCTATGCCTCAACGGCTCGCCTTGCTTTGTGAGGCTCGCAATCGCAATTTGACAACTATTAAATGCAATGATACTTTATGCGTATGGTAAAATGTGTTAGCCACAAACTGATACTGAAGCTAAGCACCTTCTATCAGTATTGAAGGTGGGGAAATTATACTCAGTAACAATATATCCAAATTACTGGACATGATTATATGCCAGTGTGTTTAAAATGCTTTTAGAATATATATTTTTTATATCCATGAATAGGAATCTGTTGTTTCAGAACATTATTTTTGGCTCCTACATCGTTTACAATGTGATATTTATCATTCCAGGTCCACATGAGTATTTTATAGTGGAGCAGTTTGAAGATTACCGGTAGACAATACAGTATATCAGATTTATGGACATTTTAACTACTTAGATAAGGAGTCGCAAAAAGTGACAGAGGATTCCTTTTACCAAGGTACAGATACTAAGTGTACCAAATAACCATTGCTTCATAAATTATTATTATTAGGTGTTCATAATTTGTATTCACAATATATATCAGAAAATGTATATGTTTATTTGTACTGTATATGTCCTAAGTAAGCTTCTTTACTGCATGCTTCTTGCAGCTTCTGTGTCAGCAAGATAAGTTCTTATGAACTAATGAGCATTCCATAAGAGCTTGTTACTGCCACCTTTCCATTGCGCAGATAAAAACTTCCTGTGTACTCAAAGCCTCCTCCTCAGGATGCATAACACTGGAAACTAAAATGGTAGATTCCACAGCAGCATTATTGCATATAAAAGTAATAAATTAGAGGTTATATTATTTTTATACATCCTTAAAGAGTTTGCCTATTTTCAAAATTAGCTATCTTAAATGTTCGACTAATGTGGTCCATTGATAAAACAGTTTTATCTACATCATTTTTTTCTTTTCTTTAGTATTATGAGACAGGATTATGAATGCGGCATATTTATACTGAATTTCTGCTGCCCTTTCTCCTTACCGGTACTGCATCCAAGTACTTTACACTGCTAGGGTGCAAATATATCCAAGGATATGACTGGTGAGACGCTGGGTAGTCAACATAGGAATCTCACTTTAAAGGATATGTAAGGAGTCATAATGTAATCTGTAATTTCTTTTATATTATAAGATGTCTCTTTTATTACCTAGTGACTTTAAAATGCCCTTGTAGTTTAAAGTGTTATAGTTTAAAACACGTCATTCCCAATAATTCAGCAACTCATTTTTTAACTGGCAAGGTTTGCTAAACAAAATTATCAACTTTATTTGCCCAAAGTTAAGCCTAGAGCTTGAATTAATTTTAACATTTTATACTTTTTCTCAGCACAGCTATAAGTAGGAATTGCTTATGAATTTTCCAATTAACAGCAAATTTAAGCCATGGGAGTGTAATCACTTGCTGTAATCATGAGGTTTCATTTTCAAATTCATAAAAATATTACTCCTTCTCTGTGGGCTTTCATTTAGGGACACGTTTATTAATTTTATCAGCATGTCAGTCAAATGTTTCAATCCATAACTCTAACATTCTGTGTATTATTCAACACAGAAAGTAATAATCTAAATTGTGGTTCACAGTACTTATTGGTTACCCTTTAAAAACACACTTTCTATGTTCTGTCTTTATTAAGTTATGTTTCAAACACATTACTATAGCCTTACATTTTTAACAAAAATGTTGCTTTAATGGCATTTGTTGCTTTGTTATATAAATATGATTTGGGAACACAGGTTATAGTTGATATTAACATCTAGTGTTGGTAATATAATTTTAGATACACAGCCTTATTAAATTGCGATTCGGCTTAATTGTATAGGGCTCTATTTAAGCACAGAGCTTAAATAGTGCAACGTAAAAAATTATGCTGGCCCTCATTCAATTTCGATTTGGCCAATTGAACAGGGATCTAAATAAGCACATAACATATTTTTTTAAAGAAGTTTTTAGATAGTAAGCATCTATCCAAAAGCAAGGTTTTCACTAACAAAAACCTTCTTTAAAAAAAATATGCTATGTGCTTATTTAGAGCCCTATTCAATTGGCCAAATCGCAACTGAATGAGGGCCGCTGTGTGCTTATATAGAGCCCTATTCAATTGGCTGAATTGCAATTGAATAAGGCTGATAGTTTTGGAGAACACTTGGGGCCTCATTTAATTATGATTTGGTCAATTGAATAGGGCTCTATAAAAGCACAGAGCATATTTTTTTACAGAAGTTTTTAGTTAGTGAACTTCTATCTAAAAGCAAGGTCTTCACTAACTAAAAACTTCTGTAAATAAAATATGCTGTGTGCTTATATAGAGCCCTATTCAATTGGTCTAAATCACAATTGAATGAGGCCCTTAGTAACTAGAAGAGGGATACTACAGTATCATAAACTATATCCAGCTTGTCTTTTGTGTATGGGGGTCATTTCCTTCAGTGACAAATGTGTTGTACTATGACGTCAGGAACATATTTTTTCTAATTAATTTTCCTCTTGAGGAACTATGAGTTTCTTGGGAAGCGGACATGATCACATATAATAAAAATGTGTAAACATTTGAAGTCATATCCAGGATAAATAAAGAGGTTACTTACTAAAAAGAACCAATGTAGATTAGCAAAAATGCCATATATTTGTGAAGTATGCAACAAACTCATAAAATTAGCAGTTATGTAAATTGTGGGCATACAATCATACTTCTTTTTCAAGGCATAAATGTTTGGTTACAGAGCAAGGGCAAGCAGGTCGCTCTTAATAATCCTATAGGAGGCAGAAAGTATTCTGTGCTGAAATTGTATCTGTTATCACCAATAAATCAACAAATCCCCTTTCGTCCTCCATTCACCTACTTTCACTCTTGATAGATAATAATAATACATTAATTAGGAGAAAACTCCCACTCGGTCTCTAGACAGTAAAAAATGTGCAAGACACAAGCATGATAGCCTTCAGGCACAAGCAGTGACTACTAAAATAAAGATATGCTTTATGTCCACAGCTTGCACAGCTGTTAATATGATGATAACAACAGCACAAATATACAAAGCTTTTCCAAATCTACAGTGCTTCTTTAAGGTTAGAACTTTCTCACAAATAATTCCAGTTATGTTATGGGTCTTTTATTAACATGTAAAAATCAGAATAGATCTCTTAGTAGCAAATATAATCCTTAGTCCTTTGGATATTGCTGGAATTTCGAGCTGGGCAGGTTTAGATTGTAAAGTCTATAAGGCAGTAAATCATCAAGTCAGTTTAATTATATGTGCAGAGTAAAGCATACTATTGGGGCTTGAAGAAATAAGTGCAAGATACCCTGAAGATGACACAACTCACTTCCTAGATTTTAAATGAACTAAGCTAGATGTCCACATTCACAAGTTAAACATATTGATATGATTTCTCCATCCAGTTCACAAGACCTTTATCCACAGGTCACTCAACAGATGTTTTACATATGTAAAAATACTATATTGAAATGTGATAGAAGGACAATGGCGTATCTGTCTGTATATTGGTTATGTAAAAACAATA
This sequence comes from Discoglossus pictus, assembly GCA_027410445.1. NCBI lineage: Eukaryota > Metazoa > Chordata > Amphibia > Anura > Alytidae > Discoglossus > Discoglossus pictus. The sequence goes on from CM050173.1 coordinate 43,368,178, forward strand.
AGATTGTGAGTCATTGTGTAAATCCAAAGATTTAATTAAATATTTTAGCCTTTTTCTTCATCCTAATTGTTCACATTAAATGCCATATGTAACATGATGATTTGTCTAAAACTGTTATGGTTCCAAATCTGGTCCTTTTAATTATTGAGGGTGATGGGATATTTTTTCCTTCAGGATTTCAAGATGTTGCTGGAGAATGAACAACACAAGGCAAGAGATGTATTTTTACTACTGGGATTATAGATTATGAATAAAATTAATTTTACTTTTCTGCAGCATTCTTATTTCACCTATGGGTATAAGGGAAAAGTTTAAGCAGACGTTGCGTGAAAACAATGCTATTACATATTCTTTTAAATTAATTATGCTGAAAAGTACAATATCCTCCTCAACATTTTTCAATAATTTGTGAAATGTTTACTATCCTATAAATGCCTCATCTGTTCAGTTCTGAACATGAGGGATATATGAGGCAACACGCATCCATTCTTCTGGAACAGAATGAGCATATGCTGAGTGCATGCACATATAAACTCAGCATGGCAACATTTAAAGAAAAAAGAGGCTACTATTTTATGACTTTAAATTAAAGAAACACAGTTTTTTAACAGATATATTGCTCACAAGCAGGGCCAAGTCTACCTTTTTGGAGCCCCTGTGCAGTGAAGTGAAGGAGCCCCTATGTGTAAGTGTGCAAGGTATGCACGCACCCATTTTTCTCCTTTCTGTACGTGTATATCACTCTCTTTCTATGTGAGCAAGTCACAGACATTTCCTCATAACAGCCATTTTAACAACATAGTTACTCTTACACATGCCGAGCAATTACATGTTTATTAAATGCATTTGATGGTGGACCATATTATTTATATTTTTCTAAGCTAAAAAAGGGACACCCTTCACAGGGAAGCATCCTCTGCTGCCTGCCTTGGTCTAATGGTTAATCCGGGTATGCTTATGAGTTTACATGTCTTTCTTTGCTGCTATATCACTCTAGTAGGCTTCTATGTAAATTATGGGAGGGGGTTAGTGAACACTCTTCCTTTACTCTTAGGTTGAAATAACAACAAAGAAGGGCACATATTATTTGATCAGAGCTGCAAATGGAGTCACATGAAATCAAAATAAATTGTTTTAAAAAATAAGATTTATCTTTTAAATATGTTCAATTCTCATTCTTTGGCATACTGCCTACAGAGCAACTTTTATACAGTGGCCATTTAAAGAATGTATAAAATATGTCAGAGAGTATTAGATACACTTATTAACAGATGTATCAATGAATAAAGGCACTTTCTTTTGGACACACTTCTTCATAGTGTTGCATATGCAATTTGAGTCACGTTACTGCACCATGGAAATGTGCTGCCACTGTAAGATGAATAGTTAATGGTACAGATTTTGCAGCCTGACCATGCTTCTTTTATCTTACTGTTAAGATATGGAGATAAAATAGTAATTGACACACAATCCTCAGGATAGCAATGAGTCACCTCACTATGCTTCCTACTTATTCTCTTATTATTTTCACTCTCATCTATGAACTGTGTGACAACCTACGGTTTCTGTGGGGCTTGATAAGAAACTAGTTCAAACCTACTCCATAGGACCATCTCTGCTGTTGTCAAAATCGTAACTTACAGGCCATCTAAGCCTTTGATCTTTCAAGCCCACAAAAGTTATAAACTCTAAAATCTCAAATAGCTATTCAATTGCTACAATTCCTTAAGCCCGCAAATGTTTTCACACCCATAAATGGCAAATGTAGAAGAAAAACTTACGGGTACCACATAGGACTCGCAAGGGGGTTAAACACCTGTTCGTAGCACTGTAAATGCAAATAAAAAATCAATGCTGCACTTTAAAAGACAGGGAAAGCGATGAAAGACATTAGGATTAATTGCACAACAGTCTCACGCTCACAAATCTGCAATACATTTTTTTTAATGTTTCATTTTAATGTCATATTAATCTTGTGAATCAATGAGTTAATAGATATGAGGCCATCCACATGGACTGAAACAGTATTGTCATTCATTTTTAACAACTTGTACAGTACATTGACGAATTGTGAGTCTGATCGCATATGGGATCTCTAAACGCTAATTGAGTGAAGTGTAACATCCATGTTTTACTGATGGTCTCATTTACTATTGGCTGTTTCTAAATCGGTAGTTACGCCCTTGCTTAGTTTAACATGATCACGCTCTTAAATGCTACTTATGATTACATGGTTTACGGTTTGGGCATGTGGCTCGTATCTTGCTGGCTTGTTCAATTGAATTGCTCTGTAATTGGAGCAAATTTCAAGCCCGCAGACATACGTCCTGTATAACATAATCTGCAGGCTTGCAATTGAAAAGGTGCCTCAGAAATTATTGAAGGATTGATGTCATCCTTTAAGCACCACAGAAACCATTGCTTAATCTCGTTGCATCTGGCAGTGAGTATTTGATAATGCTTTATAATACAGAGTCAAGTCGCATTATTATGACCACTGCCTACTTTTGACATCAGCAGCTTGTAACCAATGAAATACGGCACGTGTCGTGAACTGTATCATGAGTGTATATAAGGTGAAATGTAGGCAATCTGTAAACATATCCACCATCACTGTCATGGGTAAAGCATGCAATTTATCTGACGATGAAAAGGGGATGATCATTGGCTTTCTGACCCAGGGTGGCAGAATTCTTGAAACCGTACAGTTTGTGAACTGTTCCTGTATTGCTGTGGTTAAAGCGTACCGTGACTGGACAAACAGCACCATTGTAAATAAACAGTATTGAAAATGCGAAGCACCACGTGCCACTAATGTCAGAGGCGAACATCGACTGTGAAGGTGTGTGAATCCCATCCATCAGTTTAGCAACTCACCGTCCAAACAAACCAGGGGGCTACCAGATGTGTGTCTAAAATGACAAACCTTTTGCGTATGGTGCTCCAAAGCAAAAGATTGGTTGCTGCATCAATGCTGATGAGGGTTCATTGTCAGAAACTGCTTCAATTTGCACGACAATGACTTCCAATTGAGTGCCTCTTGGACCACTTCGATCACTATGTTTGCAGTATAGATCCTCCAACACGCACTCGTCAGTAGCTGTCGGATGCCCTGCAGTCTGCATGACTCCAGATACCCTTGCCAACCTTCCAGCATCTTATTGACTAGTTTCTGGCAGTGCTGCACACAGTGGTTATTCAGGATATCAGCTGATGGTCATAACAATGTGACTGAACTGTGTATATTTCCTTTTAAAATTCAAGTTATATAGCAGACAAAAACGGCCTTATTGTCTTTCTGGCTTGTTCCTCTTAGGCATTGTGCTGGAATATAGCTATATCAATGAAACCAAAGGAGGTGCATATATTAAAATGGGTGGCCCCTAAGTAGCCTTACCTGAGGGATGTTGCCCACACACTGTGCATTATGTCATGTTTTAATTGCTTCTTCAATTATGGAGCAAATATCTATAAAATCTTTACAATCTCAGTCTATACTTGCTCCTAAGATCAGGCCAGAATAAAAAGGTGCCACTGATCTCATTAGGCCCAGCAAAAAACTTTAAGTTGTGTTCTAAACAGATCCCTTAGGGTCTGCACTTCCGCATCCTACACTGTGAGTGAGCATCATCCCGACCTTCCCACATCGTACACAAGTGTCCGTCGCTTTTATTTGTGACTAGAGAATTGCCCGTCAAAAAATGACGGCAATGAAATAGTAAGTGAGCTAATGGTGTTTGGTGTATATAATGTGGCTGATTTAGCGTCCTTCATTTTCTATGTTGTGCGGCTTTTTCGGAATATCCGTAGCTGTTTGGTGGTGTTTTGCGTGTTTAGGGACCTTTAGTTTCATTTTCGTTTCGTTCGGCGGCCATTTTTTCTCTCGCTTAGGTGATTTTTGGGTCTCTAAACTCCGAAATGTGTGCTTAAATGGAGGTGTAACTTCACTTGCAGAGGTCCTGGGTGCTGTGAGTAACCTTTTCATGTGTTTGCTGTTTGTATTTATTGTGTTTGTAATGTTTTGGGGGTCGCACGGGTTGCGTCCTTGTTCTTTAATCTCGTAGTTGTTTTTCAGCAAATACATAGGTGTTTGGTGGTGTTTTGCGTCTTTAGACTGCTGTAGCCTCGTTTTCGTTTTTTTCCGCGGCCATTTTTTCTCTCGCTTAGAGAATTTTTTAATCTCTAAACTCTTTTAGTTTGAGTTAAATTGAGGTGTAACTTTAGTTTTCGAGGTCCTGGATGCTCCCTCTTCCTGTAAATAAGCTTTTTATGTACCGTATTGGTCCGAATATAAGCCGCACCCGCATATAAGCCGCACCCGTAAAATGCAAGGGGAAAAAACAGAAAAAAGATAGTACTCACATATAAGCCGCACCCCTAAAATTGGAGAGAAAAAGACAAAAGTCAGATAGAAAAAGACAAAAGTCAAGTAGATTTAGGGAATAAATAGTGATTTTATTTTAACATATACTATACCATATATGGTATCCAGTATTTGGAAAACATTATAACTGTAACTCTTTAGGCAGGTTGCCAATATTATGGTAACAGCAACAGAAAGTTCAGGAAACATAAGGTAACAAGGAAACTTGTTACTATTCACAGTCATCACTGGTGTCACTACTGATTTCGTCACCAGTATTCGCTTCATTACTGTCACTGTCCTCATTCTCCTCCCATAGCAAGTTGTCCTCGCTACCATCCAATGCATTGGACACGCAGCATTTTTTGAACTCCCTGATGATGGAGTTAGTAGAAATACTAGACCATGAATTTATAATCCATTGGCACAGGAGTGTCACTGACGGCTTCTTAATCTTGCCAGATGGGGTGAGAGCATGATCCCCTTACCGAAGCCAATCTGAATACTGCTTGCGAAGGTTGTCTTTGAATGGATTGTTGACAATGACATCAAGCACTTGCAGCTTTGAAGTCATGCCACCAGGTATAACAACAAGGTCTGTCTTCTGTGCAGCAACTTTAGTCACTTCAGGAGTGAGATGACCCTTGAAAGCATCCAAGACCAGCATGGCTCTCTTAGTGAGCAGTGCTCCAGGTCTGCAGTTCCAAACTACAGACAACCAGTCAACCATCAGCTCAGTTGTCATCCAGCCTTTTTCCTGGTCCCCTGAAAGATTTTCTGGTGGAAACTGATTTTTTCAATTTCTCCTCTGAGGCAACCCAACGTCGCACATTGGATTCATCCAAGCCATATTTTTTTCCAGCCTCTCTGTTGCTTGTTGTCTTTGCATAATTAACAACTGCAATTTTGAAACTTGCATCATAACTACGCCTCACTCCTAGGCTTGTTGATGCTTTTCTCTCCAAGTGATCAGCCATTGCAAGAAACAGGCTTTCTAACATGAACTGTAACTTCTTTTGCAGGTTACAGGCCTTCCAGGATGCTAGAATCACTAAAACCGGAAATTGCTATTCAATTGATACAATTTAGTCACATGAGCGCAAATCGGCACCCTTAACCCGCAAATCGTCACCCTTAACTCGCAAATCGACAGTGATTTTGCGATCGCGAATATAAGCCACACACGCGTAACTCAAAACTCGCAAATCGGCTGTCATTTTTTCACGGTCGCGAATATAAGCCGTACCCTTAACTCGCAAGCTCAAAAATCGGAAAAAATGTGCGGCTTATATTCGGACCAATACGGTATTTGTTGTGTGTATTTGTTGTATTTTTTAATGTTTTTATGTGCGCCCGGTCGGACGCTAAGGTCGTAATGGGTAGTAACGTGTCTCGTATTTTCCTTGCGTAACAACGTAAATTTTGCAACGGCTCGCATGCTCACAACTATATATGTGATTTATCTATGTTATACTTGTCTGAAACATACTCTTTAAAAAAAAAAAAAATTCATGTTTTTTTTTCCTTTAAAAAAATGAGAAGTAGCAATTGTATTCACATACAGAAAGCATCAGGAGAATAAAACATTTAGTTTAAATGTAGTATATACTTTTATTGGGTGTGTGAATCCATTCTCTAGATACTGTTTAATCCTTAAGAGATTTGTTACTCACGTGTCTATTAAGAAAAATAAACTAGGACAGTACCAAGTTATCCCAAGAAAATTACTTGTCCTACTTTTTAGACACCTTCCTATATATCCCTCAGGACAAAAGCTTTCTCCCGTCCTGACCATTCTAACAGATCATTGAAAAATGCTTTAATAAAAAAACGTTTTTTCTTTAAATGTAGAAGGATAGAATAAAAACACAAGGATTTTTGCTAATATATTTGCGCATTTCATTAGACTGAAACAAATATTTAGAATATAATAAAATACAAAAAAAATAGGTCCCAGTGGAGACAATTATAAAACAGGGATCCCCGGTCCTGTACTTGATTGGATGCAGCACTCTTTATTATCAGCATGAATAGTGTAGAGGAACCATGGGGGTGGTGGGACTGTTTTGAATATCTGGATTTTGAGAGTGTGTTCTCCTCCACACTGCTACCTCCCTTAGCTGAGGAATCAATTTAGAGAGAATAAAGAGGGAGACAGAGATTGGTTCGTGAAGAGATGTTTGGATCCTAATTATCTGAATGGAGACTCAGGGTATTACTAGATAAAGAGTCTCTGAACAGGTTTGGTGGAGGCATCATTTTGTGCTTTGTCAGTTTCTAGGTTATGGCTCTTGAGGGCAAGAGCTGGGCAAGGCTCCTAAAAAATTATTTTTCTTTTATTAAAGTACATGTGTGTGTCACTCTTTTTTTCCGACGCTCCATGACCTCATGGACTGAAACACACCATGCTGATCCACTTGGTTTTCATGGTATAGATAGTGGAGTGATTTGCCATTTTCTTCTTCCGTGGACCACAGCATACAGCTCCTGGTATTCCTAGGTGGTCTCTCATACAAGTACTGACCAGACCCAACCCTGCATTGCTTCATGATGGTCTGACCTCTTGGTTCCCTGACTGTAGTCGAACAGTAAAGAAAGCACCAAATCCTAACCACTGGATCACCAGGGAACCCAACAAAGTACATACAAACCTATTTCATTAATGTCACATTTTACTAACCACCTTTAAATTATATTAAAATGTTAAGTTTTCTGGGTAAAAATAAATGTGTTCAGTGTTGAAAAATATACGCTTCATACCTGCAAGGATTTAGAAAAAACATATCCCTACTTCCACCCCTAAATTGCTTTATACATTGTTTTCATTAATACATGGCTTATGGAGCTAATTAGCATGCATTAATTAAAACACAAGTTAGATCTGTGAATGCTCGATGCTGACTCCAGCCCATACAGAAACATTACATGTACACACTGATGTTGGTAAAATTATCAATCTAGGAATAATGCATATTTAATTATTTTAAAGGGACACAGCCGCGATTCTATTTCTGGTGGGATCAGAAATGACCAATTGCAACATAAATATTTGCAATTGTAAGCTATTAAAAAACACCATGTAGAAATAAAAAAAAACAGCTTTGCATTTTTTCAACTTTGGGTACCACTCAGCTCAAGAGATCCCCCCCCATCAGACTGACCTTTTCTATCATTACCTAATTGATACTTTAACTGGAATAAAAGAAGCAACAAGTTCAATAATGAGGTCATTAGATACTGGAGACAAGACAAGAGTGGTGTGAGGAGCTCTTGTACCGAGTGACAGCCAAATGTACAGTAATAAATTCAAGGTTATTTTTTTATTACATAAACTCTTCCCCCATAAAAGGGCTAGTGTAAGCTCTAGATAAAAGGCTGTACGTATCTAGTTTATCGCTTGTTAGATGAAGAAAAGTGTGTTGATAAAATCAACAATGATGTCATCTGAAAATAAAATGTCTTAAAATGTATTTTAACATGTCTGAGCTGATATGTCTGTCTCCACCTCATTGCTGTAAAATGACTCATATTGTTTATGTAGAAACCATTGAAGTTATGTGATAGCTGTAATTATTTTGACTTAAGCATCCCTTTCATCTGATATGACTATATATTAGCCATTGCTTGAAAATCAGAAAAACATTGATATAATTAATGACATCTGGTGGGGGCATGATCACTAATGCAGACAACAAATGGATAGGGGAGGATGTCATAAGTCATGAATAATGAAACAGCTGCCAGATGACTTTCGTTGAGTCATGAGACAGGAGGGAGATGGAGATCGAACCAGCACATCAGGCAGGTAACATTCATTTTAAAACAACCTTATTGTTGAATTTATAAGCACACATTTCTTCAGTAGTGAAGTAGATACCCACAGCCCTTTATCTGGTGCTTCCACAATATCTTATGTCAGGGTGATTACTATTCAGTACCTCCACAATCCCTCCTTAAATTCTGGAACGTTCTAATTTTCAGTTATGGCACATTTAGCTGCTACTTCACTATTCTGCTGCACAGTATACCCATGTCAATCCCTATCTAAATCTGCCCTTCTGCTTACTTTGATTGCTGTCTGCCACTGGAGTTTATTCATTTGCTGCAAATCTTAACCCCCAGCTGTAAAGCTCGATCTACCAGGTTCTAATCGAGTCTTAATCTTGGGTCATCTAGTTTCTGAGGTGGGATGAGACTTTGAATACAGCCTAAACTGCTATCTGTGCAATGGAAGAGTGGCAGCTAAAACTTACAGAGCTTCAACAGGCCTAATCAAAATTATTATTACACACCTTCCTAGCAGACTAGATCATCTGAGACAAGAAAATTAAACTTTCTAGTTTTTCTCTTACAGTAACTCATTCCTAAGCAATAGCCAATTGTTTGTGTTGATCCTATATATTAATATATGGCTCAGTATGAAAATTTTAGCCTCAAGCATATAATAAGGGTATTTTACTGCATAATAACATTGGAGGCATTGTTCTAGCCACATCATAAGCAGAGAAGAAGACTGTGGTTCTAATTAGCATATCAAAGCAGATAATTATTATTCATTAGATACACCTTTATATAAAAACACAGCACAAACAAAACTGAATCTCTCAGGAGTGATCTGCTTTAGAAGAAAAATGGCTCATAAAATGCATAGCTAGTTGTTCATGCTCTTTAAAAGTAACCAAAAAAAAAATAACTTCATTTTCAGGTGACTGCATCCCTGTAATAATTAGAAAATTAGTTAAGGTGAACAACAATAATAGGAATCTCCTTATGTTGGTTAGGATTCGCTATATCATAGCTTCCATACCCTCTTACTGACAAACATAAGGAATGACTTATGTGATTAGCAGTGTAAATTATCAGGAATAATATAAAGAGAGAAAAGCACAGACGCCTTTTAATTCTAATCACTAGTCTAAGACCCACTAAGCCATATGTATCGGCATGCTATGAGAAACATTTATCTATGATCATACATAAAGAAGAACCCACTCCAATTATAATTAAAATATAGCTTTTATTAATATACAGTATAAAAATATATACACAGAGTATAAATATGTTGTAAAAATTAATTTAAAATTATCATAATATACATGACTCGTAATGGTATCAATAAATAAAGACAGAACAAGTGGAGAAATATCACATGACGCTGTAAACAGAAATGGATATCAAAAATAGACTGTAACCACTTGTCAGTCTTAAGAATAGTTAAGATAACCTTGTTGTCATAAATTAATTGAGTCTCATATATTAATAATAGTGGTCGCCCAAATAGTGATAAGGAAATATCATATGGTTGCAGATAATACTGACACAATAACCAAATACCACAATAATCAAAAATTACTTAAGGAAGGACTCAAGTGGAGATAGAGGGGACAAGAGAAACTACCACTGTGCCCTATCTATATCTGTATAGCGGTTGACCCTATAGTCAGAAACTTGGGGGACCCACTATTTGTCCCCTGTCCCTGTGAAATGTGACCAACTACTCAGGTGATCCGACGCGCACGTTTCGCATCATCCGCTTCCTCCGGGATCAGTTGTCTCTCAACATTGGAGTGGGTCTTTTATAGAGCTAACGAGCATTTAATTAAACAGATAGGGGATCATTCTTAATGTGCCATCATAGGTCCTGTAAGGACAATAAAGCATTTATAAAGTATATAAAGCAACACAATGAAAATAACATCCTATATATTGAAAAAACAATGAACTTCAATGATGAAAGTTAGAACTAAGATTGATATTTCAATTGTGAATAAAAATTGTTAGCATAAATAAATATAAGACTATTACTTTCACAAAAAATGCATCCATTTGAAAAATACAATTATTGCCATATAAGGCAAGCAATAAATGAAACCAATATAATTTGAAAAAGCTTATAAATCTTTAAAGTGTCATAGGAGATTATTATTATTGGGTCCATTGAAAGCTGGATTAATAGTTATACCATTGATATATGGTTCTCAAGAAGTAAAAACTAGATGTACATCATTTATCCCCACAGTATTATTTAAAGATATACCTCAAAGTTATTATATTCATTTAGGCCATTGGGAGATACTGTGTCAAGTATTGATATCCATCTAATTTCTGCTTTAAGCAGTTCCTGTTCCAAATCTCCTCTTCTAATGCCAAGTGTTATTTTTTGTAATACCCAGCATTGTAATTTGGGTTTCGACATGTGATATTCATTAAAATGCTTTGCTACCGATGTCAATTTCTTTCCATTTTCAATGTCTCTGGGACTATTACAAATATTACGAATGTGCTCACCCAGTCTTTTTTTGAGGGCACGTGCCGTAATCCCAACGTATCTACAAGGGCAAGGGCATTCCAAACAGTAAACAACACCTTGCGTACCACAATTGAAGAGGCCTTTTAGAGGAACATTTCTGCCAATTCTATCCATCACATTAGTTCTTTTACTCATATATGGGCAGAACATACACCTTCCACATCCAAAAGTCACATTGGGTAGATGCGTGGAGAATTTCCTCTTTTTCACAAACTGACTGCGTACTACAGTATCTTTGATATTTTTTGATCTCCTCCATCCCATCTGAATTTCTTCACCTATAAATGTATTAATGATAGCATCCGTCTGCAGAATATTGATGTGTTTGTTCAGAATCCGAGTAATGTTAGTTGAATCCTCACTATAAGTCCCAATGAATCTTATGGGGCCTTACTTCTTAGTTTTAGGTTTTGGACATAATAAATTATCTCTCGTTGTATGTAATGCTCTTTGATATGCCTTTTTTAATGATAGATTACTGTATCCTCTGTTTTTTAATCTATCTTTGAATTCCCTAGCTCTTTTTTTAAAGGTCAATACATCGGAGCAATTTCTTCTCAATCTTAAAAACTCACCAACAGGTATGGCTTTCAAAGTTGGAAAGAAATGTGAGCTTTCAAAGTGTAAGGTACTATTTGTGGCAGTTGGTTTCCTGTACAGATCCATGGTTATAAACCCCTCATCATCTTTGATGATGGAACTTTCTAGGAAATCAATCCTATTGAAATCTATTGTATGTGTCAATTTTAGATTCAGAGTATGCTATCATTAATAAATTTATAGGTGAAGAAATTCAGATGGGATGGAGGGAGATCCAAAAATATCAAATATACTGTAATACGCAGTCACTTTGTGAAAAAGAGGAAATTCTCCACGCATCTACCCAATGGGACTTTTTGATGTGGAAGGTGTATGTTCTGCCCATATATGAGTAAAAGAACTAATGTGATGGATAGAATTGGCAGAAATGTTCCTCTAAAAGGCCTCTTCAATTGTGGTACGCAAGGTGTTGTTTACTGTTTGGAATGCCCTTGCCCTTGTAGATACGTTGGGATTACGGCACGTGCCCTCAAAAAAAGACTGGGTGAGCACATTCGTAATATTTGTAATAGTCCCAGAGACATTGAAAATGGAAAGAAATTGACATCGGTAGCAAGGCATTTTAATGAATATCACATGTCGAAACCCAAATTACAATGCTGGGTATTACAAAAAATAACACTTGGCATTAGAAGAGGAGATTTGGAACAGGAACTGCTTAAAGCAGAAACAATTGTTAGCAAAAATAAATATAAGACTATTACTTTCACAAAAAATGCATCCATTTGAAAAATAAAATTATTGCCATATAAGGCAAACAATAAATGAAACCAATATAATTTGAAACAGCTTATAAATCAGATGATTAGCAAAACCAGAATTAGTCCAAAAGGCCATATTAAAAGTGTCATAGGAGATTATTATTATTGGGTCCATTGAAAGCTGGATTAATAGTTATACCATTGATATATGGTTCTCAAGAAGTAAAAACTAGATGTACATCATTTATCCCCACAGTATTATTTAAAGATATACCTCAAAGTTATTATATTCATTTAGGCCATTGGGAGATACTGTGTCAAGTATTGATATCCATCTAGTTTCTGCTTTAAGCAGTTCCTGTTCCAAATCTCCTCTTCTAATGCCAAGTGTTATTTTTTGTAATACCCAGCATTGTAATTTGGGTTTCGACATGTGATATTCATTAAAATGCCTTGCTACCGATGTCAATTTCTTTCCATTTTCAATGTCTCTGGGACTATTACAAATATTACGAATGTGCTCACCCAGTCTTTTTTTGAGGGCACGTGCCGTAATCCCAACGTATCTACAAGGGCAAGGGCATTCCAAACAGTAAACAACACCTTGAGTACCACAATTGAAGAGGCCTTTTAGAGGAACATTTCTGCCAATTCTATCCATCACATTAGTTCTTTTACTCATATATTTTGGGGTATATCTTTAAATAATACTGTGGGGATAAATGATGTACATCTATTTTTTACTTCTTGAGAACCATATATCAATGGTATAACTATTAATCCAGCTTTCAATGGACCCAATAATAATAATCTCCTATGACACTTTAAAGATTTATAAGCTTTTTCAAATTATATTGGTTTCATTTATTGTTTGCCTTATATGGCAATAATTGTATTTTTCAAATGGATGCATTTTTTATGAAAGTAATAGTCTTATATTTATTTATGCTAACAATTGTTAATCACAATTGAAATATCAATCATAGTTCTATCTTTCATCATTGAAGTTAATTGTGTTTTCAATATATAGGATGTTATTTTCATTGTGTTGCTTTATATACTTTATAAATGCTTTATTGTCCTTACAGGACCTATGATGGCACATTAAGAATGATCCCCTATCTGTTTAATTAAATGCTCGTTAGCTCTATAAAAGACCCACTCCAATGTTGAGAGACAATTGATCCCGGAGGAAGAGGATGACGGGAAACGTGCGCGTCGGATCACCTGAGTAGTTGGTCACATTTCACAGGGACAGGGGACAAATAGTGGGTCCCCCAAGATTCTGACTATAGGGTCAACCACTATACAGATATAGATAGGGCCACAGCGGTAGTTTCTCTTGTCCCCTCTATCTCCACTTGAGTCCTTCCTTAAGTAATTTTTGATTATTGTGGTATTTGGTTATTGTGTCAGTATTATCTGCAACCATATGATATTTCCTTATCACTATTTGGGCGACCACTATTATTAATATATGAGACTCAATTAATTTATGACAACAAGGTTATCTTAACTATTCTTAAGACTGACAAGTGGTTACAGACTATTTTTGATATCCATTTCTGTTTACAGCGTCATGTGATATTTCTCCACTTGTTCTGTCTTTATTTATTGATACTATTACGAGTCATGTATATTATGATAATTTTCAATTAATTTTTACAACATATTTATACTTTGTGTATATATTTTTATACTGTATATTAATAAAAGCTATATTTTAATTATAATTGGAGTGGGTTCTTCTTTATGTATGATCATAGATAAATGTTTCTGATAGCATGCCGATACATATGGCTTAGTGGGTCTTAGACTAGTGATTAGAATTAAAAGGTGTCTGTGCTTTTCTCTCTTTATATTATCCCTGTAATAATGTAGATTGGGTCAAAAAATGGCTGAACTGTAGAACTCCCTGTAAAAGCTCTTAAAATAGGGGAAACAATCTGGTAAAAAAAAATATACAAAGTTATAAAATAAGCCTTTGCTTATCTGATGAGTACGTTTTGATGAGGTGGACAAAGTATCTCATACCTGCAGTCAAATCTTGTTTATTTGTTAATTTTCACAACTTGAATAATCTGTTTATCAAAACTGCAATTAAATAAAACATTTATTTCTCTCAGTTGCAAGGATGCTGGATAAAAACTTTACTGTAACATTGAATTCTTGTTGTACTATGGTGCATAAACCAGGCTGATTAGGATAAAAACGATAAGTCAGACAAAAATGATTTAACTGAGTTGGCTGATAATGTACTGTATTTGGTAGCAATTATATTAAATAATAAATATTGTTAGATTTATTCTGAATATTATGATGAATATCTTAGTTTCTCTCAAATAGGACACTGAGAATCTATCCACTAGATCCACTAGGAGGCCTAATCCCTGTCCCTGTAAATTTCCATTAGCCTTTTTGCAGAGGGCTGAGGAAGGTCCAAGGGGGGTGCAGGTGCTGGCAGAGGGCCTCAGGAGGCTGCGAGAGGTCAGAGGGGGCTGCAGAGCTGCTGAGCCACGGAGGGCTGCAGGAGGGCCTGGCAGGCCTGGGCCCTGCCAAAGCAGGGCCCCAGTGCTACCCACCAGCTGCACCGTCAGTAGCTCCGCCTCTATCTTATTAAATACACTGTTAGTTTGAAGCCTTTCCATTGTAGCAGTTGAAAACTTCCCCTGCACTGAACGCCACTACCATCTCTAGAAGTAGATGAGCAGAAACCAAAACAGTAGTTCCTGCTGTAGTTAAAATATGAAACTTTAAAAATCACTGGTGGACTAATTTGAATGCAGGTACCATAAAGGTACAGTAGGGACCAGTCAAATTTTGTTGGAGTACTACAAGATCCAATGCACTGCTTAAGCAAGGGCAGACAAACACATAGGGATATTCCATACTAGGAAGGCACAAGCTGACTAATATTCACTTATTTTGGTAAGACACAACATGCCAGAAAAGCATTCCAAGAAATAAATTGCAGTATGATCAAAATTGCAATATATTCAACAAATGTGTCTCTGCATAACTAGTAAATCTTCAATTGACTTGTAGACTCACTAGCAACAATTTGCATTTTTTTTTATACATCAATAGTGAAGTCGCGAACATCAAATTTTAGGTTTGCGAACAGCGGACCCAAACTTCCATCAAATGTTCACGAACGGGCGAACCCGGCGAACCGCCATAGACTTCAATGGGCAGGCGAATTTCAAAACCCACAGGGACTCTTTCTGGCCACAATAGTGATGGGAAAGTTGTTTCAAGGGGACTAACACCTGGACTGTGGCATGCCGGAGGGGGATCCATGGCGAAACTCCCACGGAAAATTACATAGTTGATGCAGAGTCTACTTTTAAGCAATAAAGGGCATAAATCACCTAACATTCCTAAATTGTTTGGAATAACATGCTTTAAAACATCAGGTATGATGTTGTATCGATCAGGTAGTGTAACAGACCGATCTCCCCGTTTAATGCACCGCAAACAACCGCAAACAGTCCCTTTGCACAACCGCAAACTCCCCATTTGCACAAGGTTGGATACCAAGCTAGCCATGTCCCGTTCCTTGTCCTCACTGATGTCATTGAAGGTCTCTTCCTCCACCCAGCCACCAAGGGTCCCGAAAGGTGACAACAAGCCCCCTGGGACACCTGCTGTGTTTTGTCTTCCACCTCCTCAAAGCCACCTTCCTCCTCTGACTCCTCTTCTTCAGACTCCCAGAGTCTGGGGGCTTCCACTGCCCAGCATGGAAGATTATACACAGGTCAGAGTCTGGGGGCTTCCACTGCACAGCATGGAAGATTATACACAGGTCAGAGTCTGGGGGCTTCCACTGCACAGCATGGAAGATTATACACAGGTCAGAGTCTGGGGGCTTCCACTGCCCAGCATGGAAGATTATACACAGGTCAGAGTCTGGGGGCTTCCACTGCACAGCATGGAATATTATACACAGGTCAGAGTCTGGGGGCTTCCTCTGCCCAGCATGGAAGATTATACACAGGTCAGAGTCTGGGGGCTTCCACTGCACAGCATGGAAGATTATATGCGTTGCCTCTGTCTGCGTTATTATAAGTTGTGTACTTTTAAGTAGTACTATTCCTATCGGTTTAATCCCTGTTACGTCCACTATCAGGGGACATGTATATGGCATGGATTTTTGGAAGCGGGAGATGGAAAAAGATGCTTGGTCGGTCCTCCCACTTCAAATTTGGGGCACTGCGCGTGCAATCTAAGGTGCCACCAGATATGAGTGTCACTGTGCACTGGCAAAAGTTGGCAGAGTAGATGCAATAGGCTTCACACAAACGCCTGTAGGCAGGCATTTGCTATTCAATCTATTACAATCAAAAAAGTGTTGATTTATGTCACTGAGCACAATATAAGCTGTGAGCCTGACACAGAAAGGCAACTGAAATTAGATTACAGGAAAAAAAATTAAATAGTTGATGCAGAGTCTAGTTTTAAGCAATAAAGGGCATAAATCACCTAAAATTCCTAAATTGTTTGGAATAACATGCTTTAAAACATCAGGTATGATGTTGTATTGATCAGGTAGTGTAAGGGTTACACCCGCTTCACAGTAACAGACCGATATCCCCATTTAATGCACCGCAAACAACCGCAAACAGTCCCTTTGCACAACTGCAAACTCCCCATTTGCACAAGGTTGGATACCAAGCTAGCCATGTCCCGTTCCTTGTCCTCACTGATGTCATTGAAGGTCTCTTCCTCCACCCAGCCACCAAGGGCCCCGAAAGGTGACAACAAGCCCCATGGGATGCCTTCTGTTTTTGGTCTTCCACCTCCTCAAAGCCACCTTCCTCCTCTGACTCCTCTTCTTCAGACTCCCAGAGTCTGGGGGCTTCCACTGCCCAGCATGGAAGATTATACACAGGTCAGAGTCTGGGGGCTTCCACTGCACAGCATGGAAGATTATACACAGGTCAGAGTCTGGGGGCTTCCACTGCACAGCATGGAAGATTATACACAGGTCAGAGTCTGGGGGCTTCCACTGCCCAGCATGGAAGATTATACACAGGTCAGAGTCTGGGGGCTTCCACTGCACAGCATGGAAGATTATACACAGGTCAGAGTCTGGGGGCTTCCACTGCACAGCATGGAAGATTATACACAGGTCAGAGTCTGGGGGCTTCCACTGCACAGCATGGAAGATTATATGCGTTGCCTCTGTCTGCGTTATTATAAGTTGTGTACTTTTAAGTAGTACTATTCCTATCGGTTTAATCCCTGTTACGTCCACTATCAGGGGACATGTATATGGCATGGATTTTTGGAAGCGGGAGATGGAAAAAGATGCTTGGTCGGTCCTCCCACTTCAAATTTGGGGCACTGCGCGTGCAATCTAAGGTGTCACCAGATATGAGTGTCACTGTGCACTGGCAAAAGTTGGCAGAGTAGATGCAATAGGCTTCACACAAATGCCTGTAGGCAGGCATTTGCTATTCAATCTATTACAATCAAAAAAGTGTTGTTTTATGTCACTGAGCACAATATAAGCTGTGAGCCTGACACAGGCAGGCAACTGAAATTAGATTACAGGAAAAAAATTACATAGTTGATGCAGAGTCTAGTTTTAAGCAATAAAGGGCATAAATCACCTAACATTCCTAAATTGTTTGGAATAACATGCTTTAAAACATCAGGTATGATGTTGTATCGATCAGGTAGTGTAAGGGTTACACCCGCTTTACAGTAACAGACCGATCTCCCCGGTTAATGCACCGCAAACAACCGCAAACAGTCCCTTTGCACAACCGCAAACTCCCCATTTGCACAAGGTTGGATACCAAGCTAGCCATGTCCCGTTCCTTGTCCTCACTGATGTCATTGAAGGTCTCTTCCTCCACCCAGCCACCAAGGGTCCCGAAAGGTGACAACAAGCCCCCTGGGACACCTGCTGTGTTTTGTCTTCCACCTCCTCAAAGCCACCTTCCTCCTCTGACTCCTCTTCTTCAGACTCCCAGAGTCTGGGGGCTTCCACTGCCCAGCATGGAAGATTATACACAGGTCAGAGTCTGGGGGCTTCCACTGCACAGCATGGAAGATTATACACAGGTCAGAGTCTGGGGGCTTCCACTGCACAGCATGGAAGATTATACACAGGTCAGAGTCTGGGGGCTTCCACTGCCCAGCATGGAAGATTATACACAGGTCAGAGTCTGGGGGCTTCCACTGCACAGCATGGAATATTATACACAGGTCAGAGTCTGGGGGCTTCCTCTGCCCAGCATGGAAGATTATACACAGGTCAGAGTCTGGGGGCTTCCACTGCACAGCATGGAAGATTATATGCGTTGCCTCTGTCTGCGTTATTATAAGTTGTGTACTTTTAAGTAGTACTATTCCTATCGGTTTAATCCCTGTTACGTCCACTATCAGGGGACATGTATATGGCATGGATTTTTGGAAGCGGGAGATGGAAAAAGATGCTTGGTCGGTCCTCCCACTTCAAATTTGGGGCACTGCGCGTGCAATCTAAGGTGCCACCAGATATGAGTGTCACTGTGCACTGGCAAAAGTTGGCAGAGTAGATGCAATAGGCTTCACACAAACGCCTGTAGGCAGGCATTTGCTATTCAATCTATTACAATCAAAAAAGTGTTGATTTATGTCACTGAGCACAATATAAGCTGTGAGCCTGACACAGACAGGCAACTGAAATTAGATTACAGGAAAAAAAATTAAATAGTTGATGCAGAGTCTAGTTTTAAGCAATAAAGGGCATAAATCACCTAAAATTCCTAAATTGTTTGGAATAACATGCTTTAAAACATCAGGTATGATGTTGTATTGATCAGGTAGTGTAAGGGTTACCCCCGCTTCACAGTAACAGACCGATATCCCCATTTAATGCACCGCAAACAACCGCAAACAGTCCCTTTGCACAACTGCAAACTCCCCATTTGCACAAGGTTGGATACCAAGCTAGCCATGTCCCGTTCCTTGTCCTCACTGATGTCATTGAAGGTCTCTTCCTCCACCCAGCCACCAAGGGCCCCGAAAGGTGACAACAAGCCCCATGGGATGCCTTCTGTTTTTGGTCTTCCACCTCCTCAAAGCCACCTTCCTCCTCTGACTCCTCTTCTTCAGACTCCCAGAGTCTGGGGGCTTCCACTGCCCAGCATGGAAGATTATACACAGGTCAGAGTCTGGGGGCTTCCACTGCACAGCATGGAAGATTATACACAGGTCAGAGTCTGGGGGCTTCCACTGCACAGCATGGAAGATTATACACAGGTCAGAGTCTGGGGGCTTCCACTGCCCAGCATGGAAGATTATACACAGGTCAGAGTCTGGGGGCTTCCACTGCACAGCATGGAAGATTATACACAGGTCAGAGTCTGGGGGCTTCCACTGCACAGCATGGAAGATTATACACAGGTCAGAGTCTGGGGGCTTCCACTGCACAGCATGGAAGATTATATGCGTTGCCTCTGTCTGCGTTATTATAAGTTGTGTACTTTTAAGTAGTACTATTCCTATCGGTTTAATCCCTGTTACGTCCACTATCAGGGGACATGTATATGGCATGGATTTTTGGAAGCGGGAGATGGAAAAAGATGCTTGGTCGGTCCTCCCACTTCAAATTTGGGGCACTGCGCGTGCAATCTAAGGTGTCACCAGATATGAGTGTCACTGTGCACTGGCAAAAGTTGGCAGAGTAGATGCAATAGGCTTCACACAAATGCCTGTAGGCAGGCATTTGCTATTCAATCTATTACAATCAAAAAAGTGTTGTTTTATGTCACTGAGCACAATATAAGCTGTGAGCCTGACACAGGCAGGCAACTGAAATTAGATTACAGGAAAAAAATTACATAGTTGATGCAGAGTCTAGTTTTAAGCAATAAAGGGCATAAATCACCTAACATTCCTAAATTGTTTGGAATAACATGCTTTAAAACATCAGGTATGATGTTGTATCGATCTGGTAGTGTAAGGGTTACACCCGCTTTACAGTAACAGACCGATCTCCCCGGTTAATGCACCGCAAACAACCGCAAACAGTCCCTTTGCACAACCGCAAACTCCCCATTTGCACAAGGTTGGATACCAAGCTAGCCATGTCCCGTTCCTTGTCCTCACTGATGTCATTGAAGGTCTCTTCCTCCACCCAGCCACCAAGGGTCCCGAAAGGTGACAACAAGCCCCCTGGGACACCTGCTGTGTTTTGTCTTCCACCTCCTCAAAGCCACCTTCCTCCTCTGACTCCTCTTCTTCAGACTCCCAGAGTCTGGGGGCTTCCACTGCCCAGCATGGAAGATTATACACAGGTTAGAGTCTGGGGGCTTCCACTGCACAGCATGGAAGATTATACACAGGTCAGAGTCTGGGGGCTTCCACTGCACAGCATGGAAGATTATACACAGGTCAGAGTCTGGGGGCTTCCACTGCCCAGCATGGAAGATTATACACAGGTCAGAGTCTGGGGGCTTCCACTGCACAGCATGGAATATTATACACAGGTCAGAGTCTGGGGGCTTCCTCTGCCCAGCATGGAAGATTATACACAGGTCAGAGTCTGGGGGCTTCCACTGCACAGCATGGAAGATTATATGCGTTGTATCAGTCTGAGTTATTATAAGTTGTGTACTTTTAAGTAGTACTATTCCTATCGGTTTAATCCCTGTTACGTCCACTATCAGGGGACATGTATATGGCATGGATTTTTGGAAGTGGGAGATGGAAAAAGATGCTTGGTCGGTCCTCCCACTTCAAATTTGGGGCACTGCGCGTGCAATCTTACGTGCCACCAGATATGAGTGTCACTGTGCACTGGCAAAAGTTGGCAGAGTAGATGCAATAGGCTTCACACAAACGCCTGTAGGCAGGCATTTGCTATTCAATCTATTACAATCTAAAAAGTGTTGTTTTATGTCACTGAGCACAATATAAGCTGTGAGCCTGACACAGGCAGGCAACTGAAATTAGATTACAGGAAAAAAATTACATAGTTGATGCAGAGTCTAGTTTTAAGCAATAAAGGGCATAAATCACCTAACATTCCTAAATTGTTTGGAATAACATGCTTTAAAACATCAGGTATGATGTTGTATCGAACAGGTAGTGTAAGGGTTACACCCGCTTCACAGTAACAGACC
This sequence comes from Discoglossus pictus, assembly GCA_027410445.1. Taxonomy (NCBI): domain Eukaryota; kingdom Metazoa; phylum Chordata; class Amphibia; order Anura; family Alytidae; genus Discoglossus; species Discoglossus pictus. Next base: position 43,389,271 of record CM050173.1, read on the forward strand.
GATATCCCCGTTTAATGAACCGCAAACAACCGCAAACAGTCCCTTTGCACAACTGCAAACTCCCCATTTGCACAAGGTTGGATACCAAGCTAGCCATGTCCCGTTCCTTGTCCTCACTGATGTCATTGAAGGTCTCTTCCTCCACCCAGCCACAAAGGGCCCCGAGAGGTGACAACAAGCCCCCTGGGATGCCTGCTGTGTTTGGTCTTCCACCTCCTCAAAGCCACCTTCCTCCTCTGACTCCTCTTCTTCAGACTCCCAGAGTCTGGGGGCTTCCACTGCCCAGCATGGAAGATTATACACAGGTCAGAGTCTGGGGGCTTCCACTGCACAGCATGGAAGATTATACACAGGTCAGAATCTGGGGGCTTCCACTGCACAGCATGGAAGATTATACACAGGTCAGAGTCTGGGGGCTTCCACTGCCCAGCATGGAAGATTATACACAGGTCAGAGTCTGGGGGCTTCCACTGCACAGCATGGAAGATTATACACAGGTCAGAGTCTGGGGGCTTCCACTGCATAGCATGGAAGATTATACACAGGTCAGAGTCTGGGGGCTTCCACTGCACAGCATGGAAGATTATATGCGTTGCCTCTGTCTGCGTTATTATAAGTTGTGTACTTTTAAGTAGTACTATTCCTATCGGTTTAATCCCTGTTACGTCCACTATCAGGGGACATGTATATGGCATGGATTTTTGGAAGCGGGAGATGGAAAAAGATGCTTGGTCGGTCCTCCCACTTCAAATTTGGGGCACTGCGCGTGCAATCTAAGGTGTCACCAGATATGAGTGTCACTGTGCACTGGCAAAAGTTGGCAGAGTAGATGCAATAGGCTTCACACAAACGCCTGTAGGCAGGCATTTGCTATTCAATCTATTACAATCTAAAAAGTGTTGTTTTATGTCACTGAGCACAATACAAGCTGTGAGCCTGACACAGGCAGGCAACTGAAATTAGATTACAGGAAAAAAATTACATAGTTGATGCAGAGTCTAGTTTTAAGCAATAAAGGGCATAAATCACCTAACATTCCTAAATTGTTTGGAATAACATGCTTTAAAACATCAGGTATGATGTTGTATCGATCAGGTAGTGTAAGGGTTACACCCGCTTCACAGTAACAGACCGATATCCCCGTTTAATGCACCGCAAACAACCGCAAACAGTCCCTTTGCACAACTGCAAACTCCCCATTTGCACAAGGTTGGATACCAAGCTAGCCATGTCCTGTTCCTTGTCCTCACTGATATCATTGAAGGTCTCTTCCTCCACCCAGCCACCAAGGGTCCCGAAAGGTGACAACAAGCCCCCGGGGATGCCTGCTGTGTTTGGTCTTCCACCTCCTCAAAGCCACCTTCCTCCTCTGACTCCTCTTCTTCAGACTCCCAGAGTCTGGGGGCTTCCACTGCCCAGCATGGAAGATTATACACAGGTCAGAGTCTGGGGGCTTCCACTGCACAGCATGGAAGATTATACACAGGTCAGAGTCTGGGGGCTTCCACTGCCCAGCATGGAAGATTATACACAGGTCAGAGTCTGGGGGCTTCCACTGCACAGCATGGAAGATTATACACAGGTCAGAGTCTGGGGGCTTCCACTGCCCAGCATGGAAGATTATACACAGGTCAGAGTCTGGGGGCTTCCACTGCACAGCATGGAAGATTATATGCGTTGCCTCTGTCTGCGTTATTATAAGTTGTGTACTTTTAAGTAGTACTATTCCTATCGGTTTAATCCCTGTTACGTCCACTATCAGGGGACATGTATATGGCATGGATTTTTGGAAGCGGGAGATGGAAAAAGATGCTTGGTCGGTCCTCCCACTTCAAATTTGGGGCACTGCGCGTGCAATCTAAGGTATCACCAGATATGAGTGTCACTGTGCACTGGCAAAAGTTGGCAGAGTAGATGCAATAGGCTTCACACAAATGCCTGTAGGCAGGCATTTGCTATTCAATCTATTACAATCAAAAAAGTGTTGTTTTATGTCACTGAGCACAATATAAGCTGTGAGCCTGACACAGGCAGGCAACTGAAATTAGATTACAGGAAAAAAATTACATAGTTGATGCAGAGTCTAGTTTTAAGCAATAAAGGGCATAAATCACCTAACATTCCTAAATTGTTTGGAATAACATGCTTTAAAACATCAGGTATGATGTTGTATCGATCAGGTAGTGTAAGGGTTACACCCGCTTCACAGTAACAGACCGATATCCCCGTTTAATGCACCGCAAACAACCGCAAACAGTCCCTTTGCACAACTGCAAACTCCCCATTTGCACAAGGTTGGATACCAAGCTAGCCATGTCCCGTTCCTTGTCCTCACTGATGTCATTGAAGGTCTCTTCCTCCACCCAGCCACCAAGGGCGCCGAAAGGTGACAACAAGCCCCCTGGGACGCCTGCTGTGTTTGGTCTTCCACCTCCTCAAAGCCACCTTCCTCCTCTGACTCCTCTTCTTCAGACTCCCAGAGTCTGGGGGCTTCCACTGCACAGCATGGAAGATTATACACAGGTCAGAGTCTGGGGGCTTCCACTGCACAGCATGGAAGATTATACACAGGTCAGAGTCTGGGGGCTTCCACTGCCCAGCATGGAAGATTATACACAGGTCAGAGTCTGGGGGCTTCCACTGCCCAGCATGGAAGATTATACACAGGTCAGAGTCTGGGGGCTTCCACTGCACAGCATGGAAGATTATATGTGTTGCCTCTGTCTGCGTTATTATAAGTTGTGTACTTTTAAGTAGTACTATTCCTATCGGTTTAATCCCTGTTACATCCACTATCAGGGGACATGTATATGGCATGGATTTTTGGAAGCGGGAGATGGAAAAAGATGCTTGGTCGGTGCTCCCACTTCAAATTTGGGGCACTGCGCGTGCAATCTAAGGTGCCACCAGATATGAGTGTCACTGTGCACTGGCAAAAGTTGGCAGAGTAGATGCAATAGGCTTCACACAAACGCCTGTAGGCAGGCATTTGCTATTCAATCTATTACAATCAAAAAAGTGTTGTTTTATGTCACTGAGCACAATATAAGCTGTGAGCCTGACACAGGCAGGCAACTGAAATTAGATTACAGGAAAAAAATTACATAGTTGATGCAGAGTCTAGTTTTAAGCAATAAAGGGCATAAATCACCTAACATTCCTAAATTGTTTGGAATAACATGCTTTAAAACATCAGGTATGATGTTGTATCGATCAGGTAGTGTAAGGGTTACACCCGCTTCACAGTAACAGACCGATATCCCCGTTTAATGCACCGCAAACAACAGCAAACAGTCCCTTTGCACAACCGCAAACTCCCCATTTGCACAAGGTTGGATACCAAGCTAGCCATGTCCCGTTCCTTGTCCTCACTGATGTCATTGAAGGTCTCTTCCTCCACCCAGCCACCAAGGGCCCCGAAAGGTGACAACAAGCCCCCTGGGACACCTGCTGTGTTTGGTCTTCCACCTCCTCAAAGCCACCTTCCTCCTCTGACTCCTCTTCTTCAGACTCCCAGAGTCTGGGGGCTTCCACTGCCCAGCATGGAAGATTATACACAGGTCAGAGTCTGGGGGCTTCCACTGCACAGCATGGAAGATTATACACAGGTCAGAGTCTGGGGGCTTCCACTGCACAGCATGGAAGATTATACACAGGTCAGAGTCTGGGGGCTTCCACTGTCCAGCATGGAAGATTATACACAGGTCAGAGTCTGGGGGCTTCCACTGCACAGCATGGAAGATTATAAACAGGTCAGAGTCTGGGGGCTTCCACTGCACAGCATGGAAGATTATACACAGGTCAGAGTCTGGGGGCTTCCACTGCACAGCATGGAAGATTATATGCGTTGCCTCTGTCTGCGTTATTATAAGTTGTGTACTTTTAAGTAGTACTATTCCTATCGGTTTAATCCCTGTTACGTCCACTATCAGGGGACATGTATATGGCATGGATTTTTGGAAGCGGGAGATGGAAAAAGATGCTTGGTCGGTCCTCCCACTTCAAATTTGGGGCACTGCGCGTGCAATCTAAGGTGCCACCAGATATGAGTGTCACTGTGCACTGGCAAAAGTTGGCAGAGTAGATGCAATAGGCTTCACACAAACGCCTGTAGGCAGGCATTTGCTATTCAATCTATTACAATCAAAAAAGTTTTGTTTTATGTCACTGAGCACAATATAAGCTGTGAGCCTGACACAGGCAGGCAACTGAAATTAGATTACAGGAAAAAAATTACATAATTGATGCAGAGTCTAGTTTTAAGCAATAAAGGGCATAAATCACCTAACATTCCTAAATTGTTTGGAATAACATGCTTTAAAACATCAGGTATGATGTTGTATCGATCAGGTAGTGTAAGGGTTACACCCGCTTCACAGTAACAGACCGATATCCCCGTTTAATGCACCGCAAACAACAGCAAACAGTCCCTTTGCACAACCGCAAACTCCCCATTTGCACAAGGTTGGATACCAAGCTAGCCATGTCCCGTTCCTTGTCCTCACTGATGTCATTGAAGGTCTCTTTCTCCACCCAGCCACCAAGGGTCCCGAAAGGTGACAACAAGCCCCCGGGGACGCCTGCTGTGTTTGGTCTTCCACCTCCTCAAAGCCACCTTCCTCCTCTGACTCCTCTTCTTCAGACTCCCAGAGTCTGGGGGCTTCCACTGCCCAGCATGGAAGATTATACACAGGTCAGAGTCTGGGGGCTTCCACTGCACAGCATGGAAGATTATACACAGGTCAGAGTCTGGGGGCTTCCACTGCACAGCATGGAAGATTATACACAGGTCAGAGTCTGGGGGCTTCCACTGCCCAGCATGGAAGATTATACACAGGTCAGAGTCTGGGGGCTTCCACTGCACAGCATGGAAGATTATACACAGGTCAGAGTCTGGGGGCTTCCACTGCACAGCATGGAAGATTATACACAGGTCAGAGTCTGGGGGCTTCTACTGCACAGCATGGAAGATTATATGCGTTGCCTCTGTCTGCGTTATTATAAGTTGTGTACTTTTAAGTAGTACTATTCCTATTGGTTTAATCCCTGTTACGTCCACTATCAGGGGACATGTATATGGCATGGATTTTTGGAAGCGGGAGATGGAAAAAGATGCTTGGTCGGTCCTCCCACTTCAAATTTGGGGCACTGCGCGTGCAATCTAAGGTGCTACCAGATATGAGTGTCACTGTGCACCTGCAAAAGTTGGCAGAGTAGATGCAATAGGCTTCACACAAACGCCTGTAGGCAGGCATTTGCTATTCAATCTATTACAATCAAAAAAGTGTTGTTTTATGTCACTGAGCACAATATAAGCTGTGAGCCTGACACAGGCAGGCAACTGAAATTAGATTACAGGAAAAAAATTACATAGTTGATGCAGAGTCTAGTTTTAAGCAATAAAGGGCATAAATCACCTAACATTCCTAAATTGTTTGGAATAACATGCTTTAAAACATCAGGTATGATGTTGTATTGATCAGGTAGTGTAAGGGTTACACGTGCTTCACAGTAACAGACCGATATCCCCGTTTAATGCACCGCAAACAACCGCAAACAGTCCCTTTGCACAACCGCAAACTCCCCATTTGCACAAGATTGGATACCAAGCTAGCCATGTCCTGTTCCTTGTCCTCACTGATATCATTGAAGGTCTCTTCCTCCACCCAGCCACCAAGGGTCCCGAAAGGTGACAACAAGCCCCCGGGGATGCCTGCTGTGTTTGGTCTTCCACCTCCTCAAAGCCACCTTCCTCCTCTGACTCCTCTTCTTCAGACTCCCAGAGTCTGGGGGCTTCCACTGCCCAGCATGGAAGATTATACACAGGTCAGAGTCTGGGGGCTTCCACTGCACAGCATGGAAGATTATACACAGGTCAGAGTCTGGGGGCTTCCACTGCACAGCATGGAAGATTATACACAGGTCAGAGTCTGGGGGCTTCCACTGCCCAGCATGGAAGATTATACACAGGTCAGAGTCTGGGGGCTTCCACTGCACAGCATGGAAGATTATACACAGGTCAGAGTCTGGGGGCTTCCACTGCACAGCATGGAAGATTATACACAGGTCAGAGTCTGGGGGCTTCCACTGCACAGCATGGAAGATTATATGCGTTGCCTCTGTCTGCGTTATTATAAGTTGTGTACTTTTAAGTAGTACTATTCCTATCGGTTTAATATCTGTTACGTCCACTATCAGGGGACATGTATATGGCATGGATTTTTGGAAGCGGGAGATGGAAAAAGATGCTTGGTCGGTCCTCCCACTTCAAATTTGGGGCACTGCGCGTGCAATCTTACGTGCCACCAGATATGAGTGTCACTCTGCACTGGCAAAAGTTGGCAGAGTAGATGCAATAGGCTTAACACAAACGCCTGTAGGCAGGCAATTGCTATTCAATCTATTACAATCAAAAAAGTGTTGTTTTATGTCACTGAGCACAATATAAGCTGTGAGCCTGACACAGGAAGGCAACTAAAATTAGATTACAGGAAAAAAATGGTTGTTTTCAATGTATGTTACACCACCAGGTATGAGTAGTGAAAATAAGCACAATATAAGCTGTTCGGTGTTAGCCTGTCACACACACGCGCTGGCAGGCAGGCATAGATTACACAAAAAAAATTATAAAATAAAATAAATGATGTTCAAAGTTTCCTCAATGATAAAGTATAGGGGGCGAACCGAAAAGCCCATGTGTTCGCCGTTCGCGGCGAACGCGAACATGCAAAAATCGCTGCGAATAGTTCTCCAGCGAACTGTTCGGGACATCACTATACATCAATTATTATTGTTATAATTTCATTGGATAACAGGTGTTTTTCAAGAACTTGTCTAGAGTTGTTGGTTCTTGCTGTAACATTACATATAACAGTTCATTCATTAATGGATGTATTATTCATTTTATTTTAAAAAAAAACATGCCCATTCTAAGGTGGGTTATTAAAATGAGCAAATAGTAAATATATGACTAAAGTGATCCATTAACAGCCAACTGTATGAATGTTTTTTTTTTTTTCTAAAGGTTTTTATTAGGTAACCAAATAAGCCGTAGGATAACATAAAAGCCAGGTAACAGGTCTGACATTATTAAAGTACAATCATACCCATTTAAGGGGAAAAAGAAAAAAGTTTAACATCACATTACACCATAAGAAAATACCATATAATAGTCGAAATAAAGTTAACCAAAAAGATCTATCCCTACGTGTGGGAAGGTCTAAGGGGAGCCAGGTTACCTAAATTTTTCCAATTTTCTAGGGAAAAAGTTTACTAAATATAAAACAGTTTGGTAGGCTCGGTCTAACAGAGCAAATATCCAGAGCCTAAGTAAGAAACAAACAAATACAAACAAACTATGTTGTATAGACACAATATAACTCTAAATGAGCAAAAAAAAGTATAATAAAAGAGAAAAATAAAAAACACTGTTGACTACACAAGAAATTTAAATTCGAAAACAGATTTTTGTCTCAAGGGTATTGAAGTATAAGTCCTGTTGGTTACCAGCTCGGGTCCATCGCCAGTGCTGCATCCTCCAGTCCCTGGTTTGCAGCTCCAATGTATGTTTTAGCAAAATATAGCACAATGTTAATTAAGAAGGTTTCACGTGATAGGGGGGCTATTGGGAGAATGAATCCAGGGATTCCATATCTGGTGAAAAATAGGCATACGGTCCTCCAGTAAATTGGTTAGCCTTTCATTTATAGCAATGTAGTTCATCTCACTGATGACTGATTGTAAAGTAAGAGTGGGGGATTTCCATTGTCTGGCTATATGGCTCTTTGTTGCTAGCATTAAGTACTGAAGGAGTCTATTTTGGTATTTGGCCTATGTCTGCCTTAGCCATAACAGGCGTGCTAAATATGGTTGAGGCTAAATGGAAAACCTTGTGCCAAAGAGACTGAACCAGGGACATGGCCACCAAGTGTATAAAAAGGTTCTAGGAATCTGACAAGCTCTAAAGCAATTAGGATTAGGGGAGCGTTTCCATCTAAATAGTTTGTCCGGGGTGATATATATCCTATGAAGAACCTTAATAGAGATCTCCAGAATATTGCTGCTAAAAGATTCCCTGGTTAGGTTTCACCAAGAGTTTTGCCAAGTCTCCATATCTCACTTCAATTTAAGTCTTCTTCCCATCTTTGCATACATTTTGGGAGAAGGGTGACGGGAGGGGAATAAAAAGTATCATATTGGATACCCACAATACCTTTTATAAGAGGAGCAGACAGGCATAACCTAGTAAACCAATTTGAAGTCGGTTTAGCTAGTGTATGTTCTAACGTGGAGATAAAGTATTTAAATCTACAAAATGTATAATGTTCCTGAATGGGGATATTGAATTCTTCTTTTAGTTGAGTGTATGTTAAGGTAGTATTATCTCGATACCAGGAATTCACTGTTAGTAGGTGATGGGATTTCCACTATAATAAAGAGGCGGCAGCGAGAGTATCCGCGAATCTGGGATTGGGTATTATGGGAGAAGGAGTGGGGTACCTCGGGATCAACTGAAATTTGCGGACAGTCCATGACCAAATAGTTAAGGAATGCTTTATATATGGGCTGTCCAATTTACACAAACATGTCAGTGGGTTTGGGATCCATGGGATATGGGGCCATCATAAAGTTCTCAATAAATATCCAGAGAGGTTGGTGAGTAGGGGAGTGCGGAATTGGAATAAAGGCCAATTGTGCCGCTTTAAAATATAATTTCAAATTGGGGCAAGAGAGACCTCCTTTTGATTTATGGATGAACATAGTTGATTTAGAGATACGATGTGATTTATTTTGCCATATAAATTTAAAAATTTGGTGTTGTAGTTTGACTTAATCCATGTAATTCAAGGCAATTGGTAGGGAGCGAAATAAATACATAAGGCGGGGAAGGAGGTTCATTTTAGTGGATATGTCCTAACCAAGAGATAGGGTGTCTTGCCCATGTCAGTAGATTTTGGGTGAATGTTTTGTAGATGGCCGTAAAGTTGGATTTGTGAAGATGTGCGGTGTTGCAGGTGAGATTCACACCCAGGTATTTAAGATGGTTAGAAGGCCAGTTAAAATTAAAGTGCTGTTGCAAAAAGGTTAAGTCTGAGGGGGGTAAGGAAATATTTAGAACTTCCGTTTTATCCACATTTATGTGAAGCCCAGAGATTTTACTAAATGTTCCCAGAAAGTAAAAAAGGGCAGGGACTAAAGTGCAGGGATCTGTCACTGTGCAGAGGACATCATCTGCGAATAAGGCACACTTAAAATGATGATGGCCTATATGTATGCCTTTAATGTCTACGTTTGATCTAATAGCCTGAGCTAAGGGTTCAGTGGCTAGAGCAAAGAGCAAAGGGGATAAAGGGCAGCCCTGTCTGGTCCCCCTCTGAATAGTAAATGAAGCCCTGGCTTCACCAGGAAGTTTTAAGACTACTTGAGTGGATTTATAATAACTATTAATCATGTTCACAAAACGTCCTGTAAGGCCGAATTTCGACAATACTGCTCTTAAATAGGGCCATTCTAGAGAGTCAAAGGCCTTCTCCATATCCAGGGCTAGAAGGCATAAAGGGGGTACAGTGTTTACCCGCCCAGTGCATGGTATCCAGAATCCGCCTAATATTATCCCCCGCTTGCCTAAAGGGGATGAAACCCACTTGATCCTTATGGATTAGTGAGGGCAGAAATAGATAGATAGAAATTCTATCGGCCCTCAATTTAGCAAGTATTTTGACATCCCCATTTAGTAGCAATATAGGCCTATCATTTTTAACCTCTAGTGGATCTCGGCCCTCCTTTGGAAAGAAGACCATGTCCACCTGGTTCAATTCAGGTGGTATATTATGACCGTCTAAGATCGCATTAAATAAGGTCACCATGTGGGGAGCCAACATTTCTGCGTATTTCTTGTAGTACAAGTTAGAAAATCCATCTGGGCCTGGGGCTTTACCTAATTTCAGTTTTTTTAATTGTCTCCAAAACTTCCTCCACTGTAATTTAAGAGTTCATACCATCCCTCTCTTGAGCCAAGATATGTTGAAGATCGTAGGACTCAAGAAAGATGGAGATTTGATTAGTATGTTGCTTCTGTGGGGAAGAATAGAGCTTTTTAAAAAAGGTGGTAAAGGTTTCTTTAATTTCATTTGGGCTATACGTGATGTTCCCAGAGGGGTTTCTGATCTTGAAAATTTTGGAATGGGTTAGCTTCCCTCTTAATTTTCTAGCAAGTAGAGAATCTGGTTTGTTAGCTTTTGTGTAAAATTTATGGCCCGTCCATCTCAAAGCTTTTTCAGTTTGCGCTGAAAGTATCCAATCTAATTCTGCTCATATAAGGTCTATTTGTTTACGGCGTTGGGTTGAGGGATTGGTCTAGTTAGATTATTCTAAAGCTAAAAGTGATGCTCTAATCTCAACTTCCCTTTTTCTTTGTTGTCTCTTGTGTGCAGCAGATAGTTTAATGCAAGAGCCCCTAATAAAGGCTTTGTGTGCTGCTCAAACCCATCCTATATCTGTGCCTGGGGTCAAGTTATCTAAGAAAAATTGGCTGAGATCCAAGGCAACCTGTTCCTGAAAGGTTTGATTAGAGAGGAGCATATCATTAAGCTTCCATGTATAAGGGGGTTTGTATACAATGCCAAAATCAAGGGCCATGTGGACCACAGAATGGCCGGACCAGGGACAGGGGCGTATTTCATAGTCAACTAAGCCATCCGACAAAGATGAATCCATTAGCAATGTATATATTCTGGAATATGAGCCATGCATTGGGGAGTAAAAAGTGTACTCCTGTTCTCCCTGATGTTTCAGCCTCCAAGTATGCAGTAGATGAACCTCCTCAAGGAATCTATGGATATGTTTAAGTTTTTTGGAAAATGTATCTCCCTGGGACTTAGAGGACCTATCCATAGTAGGGTCTAGAGCTAAGTTGATATCTCCCCTTGCAATGATTTTGCCTGTATCTTTTGATTTGAGTTCAGCAAGGAGTTTAATGAGAGTATTATGGGGGGCGGTAGTGGGGGAGGACAGAGCTATAAGAGAGATCCTAGTATTCAGAAGGGAACCTGTTAGTAAAATGTAGTTGCCCTCTGGGTCAATCTTTTTACTCTCCATGGTGAAAGGGAAGTCTTTATGGAGCAGTAAAGCCACACCTGCCTTCTTAGTGGAACAAGTTGAGGTTATGAAGTAGGGGTATGATTTGTGTAAGTAAGAGGGGGTTTTTCCTTTAGCAAAATGAGGTTCCTTCATAAATATTACTGAGTGATTTATATGAGATAAATGCTTTACGCCTTTTGAATGGAGAATTAAACCCTTTAACATTGTGAATGAGAAAGGTAAAGGAAGTGTCAGTCATTGTACCTGTGGGAGTAATGAATGCTCAGGAAGATGTTGAGACCGCCGCTAAGCTAATGGCGGAGGAGGAGCGAAGGACCAGAACCAGGCAACCCAGGATACACGGGAGAATAGAGACAAAAAGAACAGTTTAAAACATTGAGAAAATATCCAAAAAATCTACATTTTATCAAACAATATAAAAAACAACAACAGTATAGTGGGGGTAGTACCTCACTAAATAATTTAAGGCACACAGAGTGCCGAGGTCAAGAAGGGGATCTCCCCAACCTTGGAATCCCTACTAGTGAGGTGGGGCAAAGTATAGGTCCAAGCGTGTATTCAGGTTAAATTAATGGACCTGAAGGGGCCTGGCCAGTAGTTAAAGACTGAAGGGTAGGAGGGTTCTTGGGTCTAAGATTGGATTTAAGTTGAGGGGCCTGAGGGACCCTGGTCTAGGCCAGCCCAATGCCGGGGGAAGGGGCAGGGTGAGTGGAGACTAGGACAAGGGCCTTTCTAGAAGGTTAGTGGATCCACCACAGATCTAAATTATATGGAAAGATCCAAATGGGCTTGATGTTGCCTTGTACAGGGGAATGGGAAGGGGGCTAAAGCCCTTTCTCAAGCATAAAGTGGATGCAGTTTAGGATCCGACTCCTAGGGACAATGAACATAGGGGACATACTAGACCTGGTCCGAAGGAGAATCCACCTGGTTTGGGTAAGAGAACCAGGCAATCTAAAGTTCTAAAATTGCCTTGATAAGTATGTAGGAGTTCAGCATATCCTACTGGGAAGTGCAAGCCTAGGGTAATGACTCTGGGTTGCAAGTCTTAAGTAGTCTTTGATGAGTTTAAGGGAAAGCAATCCAAATTCAGTCTTTTGTGGGTAAGGAACGCAAAACCGGGTTACTGATTGTCCAGCGAAGGTTTCGAAAAAAGCGTGGAACAGTTTGGTGGGACCTCTATCCGGGAAGGCCTCCGGGGTCGCTTAGGTTTCGAGGCTGTCATCCATTGCGTAGTCGGACGTTGAGAAGGCGACATATTTACAGGTTCCATCGAGCTGGGGTCCAGAGAGTTTGAAAGTTCCAACAATCTAGGATCTGGAGCTAGTTGGAGTTGATTCAGGAAAGTCATACATTCTTCCAGTGAGAAAGCTGTATAAGCAGATGAACCCACTTGGAAGGAAAAGCTGAATGGGAAGCCCCATCTATATTTAATTTTGTTGTGGATTAGGATTGCAATTGCAGGCTTCATGCGTTTACGTTTCCAGAGCATAGATGGTGCCAGATCTGCATAAATCTGCAGAGTGTAGCCGTCTGGACCCACAATGTAGGGAGACTTTCTGGCTTCCTGTAGAAAAAGATCTCTTGCATTCTGGCGGAGAAAGCGGACCAAAACCTCCTTCGGTTGATCAGAGTTCGGAGGACTACCCAAGGCTCTATGAGCTCTCCAGATTTCCCAAGCTGACTCTGGGTGCGTCGGTAAAATGGACTGAATAGTCGTTTGCAGGTACGGCAAAAGATTAGTTACAGCTTTAGGAATGCCGCGGAAGCGAACATTGAATTGTCTCGAGCGGTTCTCCAGATCTTCTAGTTTGGCTTCAATGGTAGAAATTTGCAATGAGTGTTGGTCAATCACCTGCCTATCAGAAGATTGTGACTCAATGATTTGATATGTTAGATTTCCCAGGTGGTTGGTGCGTTGACCCAGGTCCTGGATTTCCTGCTTGATTTCCCTGACCGTCGTGGATAAGCGAGCTTGCAAGAGAGCATCTATTTTTGCCACTGTTGCATCTGTCAAGTCCACATGTGGAGGGCAATCAGGGGCATCCTCAATTTCCGAACTGTCCGAAGAAGTGGGAACTGGCCGCGGAGATGGAGCAGGTGGAGGGACCTGCGTTGGAAAATGATCCTTAAATCCTCTGTATTGTTTTTTTTTTTTGCTAGATTTCCCCATGATGTATAGAAAGTTAGTGTTTTTAACGGGTGAAGCTGAGGCACGATAATGTGAGAGGGCACTGACTAGGCTGACAATCAGGAGGCACAGGGGTAGGCCTTCTTTCTGTTAACAAGTAAGGATCATATCCCCTAAGCCCCCGTCCCAGTCATATCATACAAGTAGGCCGGGTGCCCTCAGATATAGAGACCACGTTTTCATCTGTTAGGTAAGAATCATGTCCAAGATGTCTCCAGTCTGGTCATATCAAGTCATTGGGCCAGGAGCCTTCAGGTACACCTACAGTGCTATTCATGCATTAGGATAGGAAGACTTGGCTGGTGATAGAGCGTGGGGAGCAAAGAATCTTGTCTCATGAGATAGCTGAGAGGAGCAGGTAATGATAAGGAGTGCAGGGGGTGGTTGGCTGGGAGGCCTTATAGTTCTCAGTCAATGTTGTACAGAGCTGTAGATATTTTGTAGGCCCATCAGATGGCAGTGTGGTGTAGTTTTATTGTTGCAGGTCTGAATTCGCAGGCCTTAAATTTGTCCACAAGATGGAGCAGAGCAGGCGAATTAAGTGAGCTATTTCTGTCAAGTTGTTGTGTTCAAAATTTTGTCCAAAACATGTTGGGCGTGCCATCCTAGGCTGTGCCGTCCACCCCAAAGCAAATCTTCCAGCCCTTGGAGTAATTCCCAACAAACTTTGTTTGATAAAAGATAGTTCTGGTAAGAATGTACTATAGAGATAACAAACCACAATGGTTATTCTTTAGGGTTTATAATCCTGGAATACTGTAAATCACCATATACAATCGATTAGGGCTTTCTTTTGACCCCTGGGGCACTGGATTTTTGTGTAACAGATATCTGCATCCTGCTCCTAGGCCTTTAGCAATGAGCAGGCACTGGGGTTGAAGATGTTGGATACTCCTTAGTGGTTCATCACTTTAGCTCTTAACATCCCCAGATTAGAGGATATCTGTGCAAACGTGTTAGCTTTTGTTTCATGCCCTTGTTGTGCTGTGTCAACATGTGTGTGGGCAGACATTGACTCTAAGCCCCTTGGGCTTCACTCTAAAATTGGAGGTGTAGTAGGTGTATGGGGCCCCTGGTTTGGGAGGTCTGATCAGTGGATGGTAATCTGGGACCTTACTCTCCCACCTCCTAACCTGCTTGAAATTCAATCTGGCACCCTACTGGGGTGCTGCTGTGCACTCTCTTCCCCTCAGTCCCTGCACCTCACCCTAATTATGTTGCACATATCTTTTTAATCGTGGCCTCTGGATTGTGTAGCTGCCGAAACCAAGATGGCGCCCACTCCAAAGCGCCGCATTCTCTCCCCCCACCTGGCCATTCTGGGTCGACCATGGGGGTCCCGTCCTCACCTCAGCGGGGGGGAGGCGGTCCTCTGTCCTCTGCAGATGGTATATTCTCCTCCGGTTGCTGATTAAGGAGGTTGTGGTGTTACCTGGGCCTCGCTTGTTGGGGCCTAGTAAACCCCTACTTTTCGGGTATCGGGGTGATCTTGATGAGGAGGGGGATCCCCTAAAAGCCTTTAGCGCTCTCTAGGGCCTCTCCGACGGGCACCAGAAGCTCCTAAAGTTGTACTAGCAGCTGAGCTCCAGCTCTGCACGTCAGTTCTCGTGCTGAGCCTCTTCTTTTTTTTTTTTTTTAAAGGCATACTGCATATGTAGACAGTATGTCAAAGAATTAGAATTGAGGATATTGTAAAAATACTGAAATACTTTATTTGCTGTGGCTCCATTTATAGCTCTGATCAATCACATGTCCTCCTTTGCCTCTAAGTTGGTCTAGGAGGAGTGTTTGTGCACAGTGTTCAGGCTCTATGAGTGAGTCCAGAAGCAGCTCCATGCACAGCCATGCAAAATTTACATAGCACCCTCATAAACTGTGACTCAGCAGCATAGGAGGAATGTAGTGCTTGGTCAAGGCTGCAAATGGAGTTACAATGAATAAAATTAAAAAGTTTTAATAATAAGAAAATGTATTTTTTATATATTATGCTCAATTCTTATTCATTAGTAATACTGCTTACAATGGTCCTTTAAACTAAAACAGTGCCATAAATGGATTTCTCCAGAGATTAAACATTTTTAGCAATAAATGAGTTATATTTCGTGGGTTAAATAATTATGTTTTTTTCTGCATTATCTATTAAAGTTTGCTATACTTTTGTTGTTACTAAGGTCAGAAGCCCTGGAGCAGACAATAAAACTATATTTACTCAAGGTATGAGCTTTGTGTCAATTTCATCTGGATACCAATTAAATTAGAGTAAAACAATCTTATAACACTGTGCAAAGCTCTCAGTTCTTCGTTGAACAACATTATTTGAGAAATATGCAGTACATCACTTCTGGCATTGAATGCAGGAGTTAGATTTCTTTTCATATAAAGGAGAGAAAGAGATTCACAATATTACGAATTCTTCCAGTCTCTTCTGTTGGATAAGTTGTTAACAGTCACATTCTTTCTGTAAAGCTGGATATAATGAACAAAATGTGTTAAAGGGATGCTAAAATCACACATTTGCTAAAATGCATTGATTAAACCAGGTTTTAAATATAACAGAAGCTTTTTTTTCACATGCAAAATGATTGCTCCAGGGCTTAAAAATGTGATTTTAATTTCAGTACAAACTGCTTTTGTCAGGACTTCATTTTCCTAAAACTGTCTATGTTTGGGTACCACACCAGTAGAATTATGGAGTTTTATAAATAAAAAAAATCTCGTGCCTCTGGTTGAGCCTGATACACAAAAAATGGAAGGTGTTCCTGATGTTGTTCAAAACGCAGTTTATACAGAGATCAAAAACAAATATTAGCTTTTTCAATGTTCATTTTTTGTGCTAATTTGCTCTTTTTTTTGTTTTGTTTTTGTTTGCTTTTTTGCACTGAATCATTTCTTTATTTTGAATATGGCTATGCCAATTTTAAATGTGATCTATATAACAGAGTACCAGTGCTGTATTCTGACATTTCCCTTTTATATTACATGAATCATCCTGTTAATTACTACACTGTTGATTACCTGCAGAAAATAAATAAAACAGTCTATTAAATACAATGGTACAGTTTGAGTAAAGGTACAGGATAGAGCCCACATTTATTATATTTTAAGAGGTTCCCTTCTATTTTAACATATCATTGTAGATCAGTGGGTAGGCATAGACAAACATTTTAATGAGTAGATATGTTTTTTTTCTTATCTATAATATGTTTAACCCCAGCACAATCTATAAAATGTGTAAGGGTGTAGGTATATGATCTTGATTAATATATTTTTTTTTTTCCCTCCCCCTTTTTATTTTTAATTTTTTTAATTTATAAAGTTTATTCATATAAATACATCTTTATACAGAAAAAAAGAAAAATAAGACAAATAAAGCAATATGTTAACAAGATACAGAGACGAACAAAAAAAAAAAAACAATAAGGGGAAAAAGTCATGGAGACATTACCAGGAAAACACTCACATCCACCAACTCTCTAGTTTGATAGCAAATATTGGTCCCAGAGCTGCCATTTTATCAAGTTCGTGGCTTTAGGAGTTATGTCCCATACATTATCGGGCGATTCTGTTTTTATCATCTCCCTATTAATTGAGACAGCATTCTCTGATTCTTTCCAGGAAGGTACTTGTGGTTGTTTCCAATATTTCAAAAGTAATCATTTAGCAACAAGGCATATATGTGATATTAAATATCTTTCGCCTAAGGGAAATCTTTCCAATTGCATATGTAAAATAAATTCTAGAGGATTACAGATAATTGTTTTGCCCACAAGAGTAGATAATTCTTGGCTTAGTCTTGTCCAGATTTTTTTTATTTCTTTGCAGTCCCACCACATGTGGAGGGTTGTGCCTGGTAGTCCACATTGTTTCCAACATAGGCCATCAAAATTACTATATATTTTTTTTAATTTAATAGGAACATAGTACCATCTATGGATTCATTTTACCATCATTACATTATATGAAGAATTGATTGATGAGTTCTTAACAATATTAAATATCTTAATCCAGTCTTCTTCTAAAATTTTAATTTTCAGATCATCTTCCCAGGCTAGTATTCCCAGGCTTTTATCCAAGGGGGTATTTTCAGCAATTATGTTACTCACTTTAGAGATTATATGAGACGATACACCCTTAAGTAAATATTCCTCCATTGTCCACATTTTATTCATGTTAATAGTCTTATATCCTGACAGTTTAAGGTTCCTCTTTAAGCATTCATAATCCAACCATGTTAACTTATCTATATTGAATTTCTCTTTAACTCTTTTCAGCTCCAATAGACTACCTTTGTCATATAAGTCCCCCCATTTCTAATATTATGTGATTTTAATAATGACAAAATTGATCCATCCATTAAAAGTCTATTGGTGCTGCTAGAGAAGGAGATCGTACTAATGATAATTTGGTTTTATTTTTATGCCATATATTAATAATATTTTGGATATTAGGGGGTAAGTCTGAATTTCTTTTCTTTTTATATTTGGCCATCCATAATATATTTTTTATAGATGATTCTCCCCATAGGGCCTCTTCTATTTTTAACCATCTTGGGGTATTTTGTACATAATTATATTCCACCACTTGTGTAAGTATAATTTTTACATTTAAATTTGCTCTTTTAAATGAATAATCTCACCTTTAAAGATACACTGTAATCTGTTTCCTTCTTTTTCTCATAAGGAACATCAACTTAAAGCTGAGGAATAAATTAACCAAATCTAAAATATAAACAAGTTATGATGTTGTAAACCTTTTCCCTCTGGCAGCTCTTGTTTCTAATGAGCATCCCATGTTGATTTTTCAGCCAATAACACACAAAATATTATTCTCTATGATCTGTTATGATTGGCGGTGAATTGACAACACATAACTCTGACTGCGTATGAGAATTGTCTCGATCTGGAGGAAGCACAAAAAACATTAGAGAACCTATTCAAATTAGATAGTATTCCTAAGCCTAGTTCCTGTTTTTATTGTCTCCTCTGTTTTTTTAAATTTTAGTATCATCAAAGCAAATATGCAAAATAGGCCGAACACAAGACCTCTGGCAGCATTTTGTTTTATGATAAACACAAAGATAAGGGATAGGACACATGCCAATAAATGAACAAGGTAGAATAGTATCTATTTTTATTCATGCATTTTTTCATACTATGCAAAATGTAATCAATCTTTAATCTAAACCTCACTTTCTTTTAATGATTTCTGTGTCCCCTTAAAAAATAGATGCACTTATATACCATGAATATATACTTGAATAAACCAATTTATATTTTCTTTGCTTCCATTTTATAATATTGCTGTCCATTTCTTTAAATGTGCTTTTCAGTCCAAATTGGGACTCTTCATAAGGCACCATTAACTCCCTGTCATCATTAACATATATGATTAATATATAAGGCTCCACCTTTGCATGTTGCATTTCTCCTTCACCATGTCAGTGGGGTCCTGAGAGAAAGAAATATACAGAAGCGAAAAAGTATTTAATCCGCAAACTGTGTTTGTGAAGCTTCAGTACCTCCTTGTCCCCAAAATAGATATATCCATCACATATTTAAAACCCCCCATAAGAACAGCACATTAGATCAGTGCCACATCTCATCTACTCTCACTCTTCGTTAACTAAAAAAAGTATTGTATTTTGCAATACCCATTCATTATACATTTATATATCTGTATATGTATATTTCACTTCTGCTTGTCGTGGTTTCTATCCCTTCCCTCCTATCTCTCTCTCTCTTTCTTTCTCTCTCTCTCTCTCTCTCTCTCTCTCTATATATATATATATATATATATATATATATATATATATAGATACATATATATATAAATATATATATATATATATATGTAAGTAATTGTACTATTGTAAAAACATTCTTTTTTCCATAACATTACAATTGGACAAGACTGGAAATAGAGTAATCCATGCAGAAAATTGAAATAATTGATTTTGTCAACAGTATAAAAGTGTAGGTGGTTGATAAATTTAGCTTTCTTTTAAGAGGAGAGTTCTGTTGTATAACAATCATTCATTTGCTTACCTTCGTCAATTTGTCTTAATTTGCAGAAAGTAATAACATAAAATCTAGGCAGCTGGCAAGCCTTAAGTTGATCTCAGCAACGTGTTTTGCAAGAGAATTTAAAAAGAAAACATCCGTTCTTCATTATTATATTTTAAAAGAACACATGTTTCTTAAATCTATAATAAGCCTTTACATATTCATTATTCTGTTTGTCACAGTTTGCAAACCAGACTCCAATCAAATATATTGTAGGTCAAAATAAATAAGCTTTCGATTTTCTTGAGAGTCTGAAATAGCAAACTTCTGTCTGCTTTTCAGAAAATATTTCTCTGCTCCCCACATGAATTTGCTCAAATTGATCAAAAACTCAGTGCTTACAATCACACCAATACTAAATCAAATCAACACTATAGTTCAACTTTGCATGCTCCCTGTTAAGTTTAAAATTGATTTTAACATTGTGCTGATTAAATGGATACATTCTGTGGCTCGTGTCTTCTTACTTACTTGAACTAAATCTCTTTTGAAGTTATTAAACCAGAACATTTTGTTATGGAGAAAAGAACTGATTCATCTAAAAATCTTTCATGCTTTTAGACTGAATTCATTCCCTCATGTATTGCTTTATAATCCTTTTTTCATATATTGGCTAGTTTAGTTTTTTCATATAAAGAAGTTTTTCATTGTGTTAGCGAATAGATTCTAAACCAAAAGAACGTAAGTAAGTAGAACAGATTGTATAATGAATAAAACCCATTGTGGTTCCAAGGACATAGCACAGACCATTTCATTGAAGCACTGTTGCAGGCCTACAAGGTATCACTATAATAGTTGTGAGCATACAAGTTGTTGCTATCGCTTGCAGGCTCGCGTAGCGAGCCGCGGCCCTCGCGAAGTCGAAGGCGGTCCTTGCCAGCAACTGCGACCCTCGCAATATTTCCATGGGTCGCAGTTGCTGGCAAGGAGCCGCGAAGGCGTTCCTTGCAAGCAACTGCGACCCTCGCAAGCTTTACTTCGTAACGCAAACAAAATACGAGACACGTTATAACCCATTACGACCTCGCAAAAAACGGCTGCAACACGTGCACATCAAAACATCAAAAATCCAACAAATACACACAACAAATACATAAAAAGCTTACCTACAGCAAGAGGGAGCATCCAGGACCTCGAAAACTAAAGTTACACCTCAATTTAACTGAAATGAAAGCAGTTTAGACAATAAAAAATTATTTAAGCGAGAGAAAAATGGCTGCCGAAAAAAACGAAAAGAGGCTACAGCAGTCTAAAGACGCAAAACACCACCAATCACCTACGTATTTGCTGAAAAACTGCTACGAGATTAGAAAACAAGGACGCAACCTGCGCATCACCAAAAACATTACAAACACAACAAATACAAACAACAAACACATAAAAAGGTTACTCACAGCAAGGGGGGGCACCGAGGACCTCTGCAAGTGAAGTTACACCTCTATTTAACCGCAAATTTCGGAGTTTAGAGACCCGAAAAATCACCTAAGCGAGAGAAAAAATGACCGCCGAACAAAACGAAAACGAGGCTAAAGGTCCCTAAACACGCAAAACACTACCATAAACACATAAAACACCACCAAACACCTACGGATATTACGAAAAAGCCCACCAAACAGCTACGCATATTCCGAAAAACTCGGAAGTACATAGAAAACTAATATTACGAAAAACTCGCACGACATAGAAAACAAACGAGGCTACATCAGCCATATCTATCTAGTGGATAAAAAGGTTGGAGATGAAAGGATATAGGTGGATTGATGAAGCTGCCTGTGAGAATAGAAAGGGCATGGCATAGAGTAGATATGACAATATATTGGGGTTGAACGAGAATGAAAATAAAGATGGAAGACAGCAAGTATGGAAAAAGTGGGTAGATGTGAGTGAGTATGAAAATAAATCTCCAGAATTTTTGTGAAATATTAGTATATTAGTTTGAACATATTTGGAATGTGGTCTAGTGATTAGTTCATTTGAATGTTACAACATTTCAGAGAGTATTTGGTGCCATTTGTGGTCTGAAACACATTTTAAGGTGATCTAATACCTTATGAGGATGACTGAGTATGGTGGTATTGCTAAGTTGGAAGCTAGATTTCGCTGGTTATGAGATGAAGAGCTGCACAAAGATCTAAGGATGCAATCCAAAAGATCATATGGAAAAATGAAAATGGTCCTATAATTTAACAGTTCGGTCTGGAGGGGTGTATTCAAGAGATAAGTATTGTGCTGTCAAACTCCCCACTGGAAATAGACCCAGTAGTCTGCAGTGAGATAGATACATGGATAGATAGATAGATAGATAGATAGATACATTATTCCTAACCGTTTTGTGTCTGGAATCACATCCAGTGGAAATGTAACACTGTCTATCTATCTATTTATCCAGTGGCAGGGGCTAGGGAATGCAGGGGCCCGGTGCAAAAGAAAAAAATTGCCCCCCCTCCCCAAATTTTATTGGTTCTCCCCGGGTCAAAATATATTTATGTTTGTGTTTATAAAATATTTATAATCAAATAGTTCTTATTTGATTATAACAGTTTCTTATTGTAGGCCCCCCAGCCTATCCTCCATGCCCCCTAGCCTATGCTCCATGCCCCCCAGCCTATGCTTCATGCCCACCCAACCTATTCTCCATGCCCCCTGTCTATGCTCCATGTCCCCAGCCTATCCTCTATGACCCCCAGCCTATCCTCCATGCCCCAAGCCTGTGTTCCCTGACCCCCAGAATATGCTCCATGCTCCATGACCCCCCAGCCTATTATCCATGACCCCTAGCCTATCCTCCTATTCCCCATTACCCCCCAGCCTATGCTCCATGCTCCCCCAGCCTATGTCCCATGGCTCTCCAGCCTATCCTCCATGTCCCCCCAGCCTATCCTCTGTGCCCCCCAGCCTATGCTTCATGTCCCCCCAGCCTAACCTCCATGCCCCCTCACCAGCCTATGCTCCATGCCCCCCCCAGCCTATCCTCCATGCTCCCTTACCAGCCTATGCTTCATGCCCCCCAGTCTATTCTCCATGACCCCCAGCCTATGCTTCATGGCCCCCAGCCTATCCTCCATGCCCCCCAGTCTATGCTTCTCCCCTTCCCCAGCCGAAGGAGCTCCTTGCCAGCAACTGCGACAGTCGCAAACTTTACGTTGTAACGCAAACAAAATACGAGACACGTTACGACCCATTACGACCTCGTAAAAAACGGACGCAACACGCGCACATCAAAACATCAAAAATCCAACAAATACACACAACAAATACATAAAAAGTTTACCTACAGCAAGAGGGAGCATCCAGGACTTTGAAAACTAAAGTTACAGCTCAATTTAACTGAAATTAAAGCAGTTTAGACAATAAAAAATTATTTAAGCGAGAGAAAAAATGGCTGCAGAAAAAAACGAAAACGAGGCTAAAGGTCCCTAAACACGCAAAACACTACCATAAACACGCAAAACATTACCAAACACCTACGGATATTCCGAAAAAGCCCACCAAACAGCTAAGTATATTCCGAAAAACTTGCACGACATAGAAAACTAATATTACGAAAAACTCGCACGACATAGAAAACGAACGACGCTACATCAGCCACATAATATACACCAAACACCCTTAGCTCACTTACAATTTCATTGCCGTCATTTTTTGACGGCCAATATTCTAGTCTATAAATAAACAGTAACTTGGCCTTCTGAAACTTATGGAAAGATAGTGCATCATATTTATTATCAGCTGAAGGATACTTAGGATCATTATACATTTTACAACGTTCATGATCAATATCTAGTGGATAAAAAGGTTTGAGATGAAAGGATATAGGTGGGTTGATGAAGCTGGCTGTGAGTATGGAAAGGGCATGGCATAGAGTAGATATGACAATATATTGGGGTTGAACGAGAATGAAAATAAAGATGGAAGACAGCAAGTATGAAAAAAGTGGGTAGAGGTGAGTGAGTATGAAAATAAATCTCCAGAATTTTTGTGAAATATTAGTATATTAGTTTGAACATATTTGGAATGTGGTCTAGTGATTAGTTCATTTGAATGTTACAACATTTCAGAGAGTATTTGGTGCCATTTGTGGTCTGAAATACATTTTAAGGTGATCTAATACCTTATGAGGATGACTGAGTATGGTGGTATTGCTAAGTTGGAAGCTGGATTTTGCTGGTTATGAGATGAAGAGCTGCACAAAGATCTAAGGATGCAATCCAAAAGATCATATGGAAAAATGAGACAACAATGGTCCTATAATTTAACAGTTCGGTCTGGAGGGGTGTATTCAAGAGATAAGTATTGTGCTGTCAAACTCCCCACTGGAAATAGACCCAGTAGTCTGCAGTGAGATAGATACATGGATAGATAGATACATTATTCCTAACCGTTTTGTATCTGGAATCACATCCAGTGGAAATGTAACACTGTCTATCTATCTATTTATCCAGTGGCGGGGGCTAGGGAATGCAGAAGAAAAAAAATTGCCCCCCCAAAATTTTTTATTGGTTCTCCCCAGGTCAAAATATATTTATGTGTGTGTTTTTGTTTATAAAATATTTATAATCAAATAGTTCTTATTTGATTATAACAGTTTTTTTTATTGTAGGCCCCCCAGCCTATCCTCCATGCCCCCTAGCCTATGCTCCATGCCCCCCAGCCTATGCTTCATGCCCACCCAACCTATTCTCCATGCCCCCCGCCTATGCTCCATGTCCCCCCAGCCTATCCTCTATGACCCCCAGCCTATCCTCCATGCCCCCAGCCTGTGCTCCCTGACCCCCAGAATATGCTCCATGCTCCATGACCCCCCCGGCCTATTATCCATGACCCCCAGCCTATCCTCCTATTCCCCATTATCCCCCAGCCTATGCTCCATGGCCCCTCAGCCTATGCTCTATGCCCCCCCAGCCTATGTCCCATGGCTCTCCAGCCTATCCTCCATGTCCCCCAGCCTAACCTCTGTTCCACCCAGCCTATGCTTCAAGTCCCCCGAGCCTATCCTCCATGCCCCCTCACCAGCCTATGCTCCATGCCCCCCAGCCTATCCTCCATGCTCCCTTACCAGCCTTTGCTTCATGCCCCCAGTCTATTCTCCATGACCCCCAGCCTATGCTTCATGGCCCCTCAGCCTATCCTCCATGACCCCCAACCTATCTATACTATCTATCTATCTCACTGCAGACTACTGTGTCTATTTCAGATGGAAAGTTTAAAAGCAAAATACTTAGACCCTCGTTCAATTGAGCCATTCGGGAGATCCGAGCTTGCAAGTGGAGGTCGCAAGTTATTTTGCTATTCAGTTGGCTTCCGCTTGCTGGCTCCGATCGAGTTACGGGCTTCAAGCTGTGATCCATCGTGATTTGTAAAAATCACAAGTCAATGCCCTCCAAGCCCTTGATCTTTAGGGCCGCAAGAGCCCCGGACGCTAAAATCGCAAATCGCTATTCAATTGCTCCGATTCCCCCTCTCTAACCATTTTGTCAAGCCCGCAAATGGCAAATATATAACCACAAGTTAATGGTACCAAGGAGGTCTCGCAAAGGGCTTAATGACAAATCTGAGCACTTTAAGAACAAATAAAAAAGCAGTACTGTACTTTTATTAAGAGTGAAAGTGATGTTAGATTTTAGAATTAATAGCACAACATTCTCCAATACTTTATTTCATGTTCAATTTTCGTGTTATGTCGATCACAGCAATCAATGGGAAGTCCTACAGGATTAAACCTCCAAGCCCGTAGGACTTTGATATCCAACCTCCAATTTTCAAAGTCCTACGGGCTTGGAGGTTGAAGCCCGTAGGACTTCGAAAAATGGAGGTAGGATTTCAAAGTCCTATGGCCTTCACTTACAAGTTACGGGCTTGGAGGTTGGTCATGATGACAATCTCTGTTTCCATTGGCTGTTTCTGCATCAGGAGTTACAGGTTTCGGTTTCCGATTTTTGGTACCGGCGTCTTACTTGCGGGCCCTTCCAATTAAATAAAATTGCAAAAGTAGAGCAACAGGAGTCTGCAACTCAGTCACAGGCATTTGGCTGTCTGCAATCGAGTTGTGAGCCCCGAATTGAATGAGGCTCCTAGTATCACGTGACTCCACCTCTAGTCATCTCAGTTTTTCTATGTGGTCTCTTGAATAACTAAACAACTTTTTACATTTATATGCAATAATTTGTTATTATTGTGAATCATTTTCTTTTTTAAAGTTGAGACTTTCTGCTGCTTTCTCATGAGGCCTTGTCCTTGAAAAGTAATATTAATGCAGCTGAAACTAATGGATGTTTTAACTGCCATATTCCCAATGTGCAGAAAGTTGCTTCCACTACATTCTCACCTCAGGCCACAGATCAGTAGAAAGCAAAGTGGAAGATTCTACTGCAGCATAATTGTTTGCATTATTTTTTTCTATTCTAAAACTTCTTGCCTATTTTTAATTCAATTTTTTTCAAAAGCATATATTTTAAGTATAACATAAAAGGTGACATGCTTAACTAAACACTGTAGTATTACAACAATAGTAGATGTGTAAGTCATAATTTTTGAAGACTTGGAGCCCAATTCATTTGCAAGCCAGCATCTCATGGGATCCAGGCTGTATGTATGCAGGTGTGCTGCGGGCTTCCGGTGCAATTCAATGGAAGGAGCCTGCAAGTTATGGTCAAAAGCAGACTCCATAAACCATGCACTCGTCGTATATGATATATTTACATAGTTACATAGTTACATAGTATTTAAGGTTAAAAAAAGACTTTCAGTCCATCAAGTTCAACCTTTTAAGATCTCCTCTGATCCGCAATATGCAGATTAACTATTAATTAATTAGTTGTATAAAAAAAAAATATATATCAATTCCCTCCAGATCCCAGACACCGGCGACCGGACTACTCCCTGGATCAATACTGCCCCTCCAATTATCCATGATAACCCTGAATTCCCTTTTTAATTAGAAATAAATTCAGTCCCCTTTTAAAGTTATCGATCGAATGCGCGGTCACCACCTCCTCTGGTAGAGAATTCCACAGATTAACCACCCTTACTGTGAAGAACCCTTTTCTTTCTTTAAGGTGGAATCTTTTTACTTCTAACCTCAAGGGATGTCCTCTTGTCAGTTGAAAACCCCTTGGCACAAAAAGCTCCCTTGACAAATCTTTATACTGACCGTGGATGTATTTATATAAGGTAATCATATCTCCTCCTAGATGCCTTTTTTCTAGAGAAAATACGTTTTATTTGGTTAGTCTTTCTTCATAACTTAGCCCACCAATTCCCCTTATAAGTTTTGTTGCCCTCCTCTGTACCTTTTCCAGCTCTAAAATGTCCTTTTTATGAAGTGGTGCAAAAAATTGTACTGCATATTCCAAATAAGGGCGTACTAGAGATTTGCATAGTGGCAGAATTATATTTGCTTCCCTGGCTTCTATACCCTTCTTAATGCATACTAATATTTTATTTGCCTTTGCAGCTGCTGCTTGGCTTTGAGCACTGTTACCTAGGTGGTTGTCCACAAGTACTCCCAAATCCCTTTCAATATCTGATACACCTAGATTTGCTCCATTAAGATTATACATTGCATGGCTATTTTTACTTCCTTAACTTTACATTTATTCGTATTAAATCTCATCTGCCATTTAGATGCCCATTTCTCAATTTTATGTAAATCTCTTTGGAGGGAAAGCACATCACTATCTGATTTAATTACCTTGCACAACTTCGTGTCATCAGCGAAAATGGAGACACCACACTCCAATCCTACCTTTAAGTCATTAATAAATATGTTAAAAAGGAGAAGACCTAATACTGAACCCTGAGGAACCCCACTTACCACATTAGTCCAATCGAAGTATGTTCCATTTACAACAACCCTTTGCTTCCTGTCTTTTAGCCAGCTCTCAATCCATGAGCAGATATTTACTGCAATTCCTGTATCCCTTAGTTTGCCCAATAGTCTCCCATGTGGCACTGTATCAAAAGCTTTTGCAAAATCCAAAAAGTCTATATCCACTGAGTTGCCTTGATCCAGGTTCCTACTAACCTCCTCATAGAAACTAATTAGATTTGTTTGACATGACCTATCCCTCATAAACCCATGTTGACTCCTACTTATAATCCTCTTCAAATAGACATATTCTTGTATATTATCCCTTATTAAACCTTCTAAAAGCTTCCCCACTACAGAAGTGATGCTCACTGGTCTATAATTCCCCGGATTTGCTCTTGCTCCCTTTTTAAATATAGGTATCACATCAGCTTTTCTCCAGTGGTCTGGTAGAGACCCTGTGTTGAGTGAATCTTGAAAAATTAAATATAATGGTTTGGCTATTACAGAACCCAGTTCCTTTAGTGCCCTTGGATGTATTCCATCAGGACCCGGGGCTTTATTAACATTTATTTTTTCCAACCTCTTTTGGATTACTTCCTGTGTTAACCAATTATTTGGCAAAGGTAGTGTAGCCCCATTATGTTGCGGTGTCCCAAACACTGGTACCTCCCTTATGTATACCGAAGAAAAGAACCTATTTATCTCATCTGCCTTTTTTTGGTCATTAATTATCAGACGGCCTATGTCACATTGTAATTTTCCTATAGCTTCCTTCCTCGCCTTCTTCCCATTAATAAACTTAAAAAATATTTTAGGGTTAGTCTTACTCTCTTTTGCAATTAATTTTTCATTTTCTATTTTAGCCAGTCTAATCGCGCTTTTGCAAGCCTTGTTGATTTCCATGTATTCCCGTGAAGCAGTCTCTGTCCCCTCTTGTTTGTATAATTTAAATGCCTGTTTTTTACTCCGTATCTTGATCTTTAACTCATTGTTAAGCCACATGGGTTGTGATTTACTCCTTTTACTTTTATTCCCACACGGTATATGCCGATGTGTATGTATATTTAGTAAGGATTTTAATGTTGTCCATTTATGTTCAGTGTTTTTACCTATCAGTTCTCTGTCCCTTTGTATTGCTGCCCTTAGACCGTTCAAATCTGCCCTTTTAAAATGAAGAGTTTTTGTTGGCCCCTTAAAATGTTGTTTTTTTTATTCAATCTCAAATGAGACTGTGTTGTGATCACTGTTTCCCAAAGGTTGCC
This sequence comes from Discoglossus pictus, assembly GCA_027410445.1. Taxonomy (NCBI): domain Eukaryota; kingdom Metazoa; phylum Chordata; class Amphibia; order Anura; family Alytidae; genus Discoglossus; species Discoglossus pictus. The sequence goes on from CM050173.1 coordinate 43,417,696, forward strand.
CTATTTCAACATTTGATACAATATCAATATTATTTGTAATGAGTAAATCTAAGATAGCTTAATTTCTAGTAGGCTTTTGTATAACCTTGGCCAGATAATGATCCCTGAGTGTACTCAAGAACCTGCTCCCCTTAGATGAACTGCTGGTCTAATTTATCCAGTTTATTTCAGGATAATTAAAATCTCCCATTATTAGAACTTGACCATGCCTAGCTGCATTTTCAATATGTAACAATAATTGTATTTCCTCACTTTCAGCTATATTTGGGGGTTTATAGCATACTCCTACTAATATTCTTTTGGAATTTGCTGCTCCGCTATTTAACTCTACCCACAAACATTCAGATTTATCACTAGGTCCACTAGGTCCACCACAAATATCTTTTCTGACTATAGGCTTAAATTCAGGCTTAACATACAGACAAATCCCTCCTCCTCGTTTACCATTGCATCTATCTTTCCTAAATAGGTTATAACCATCCAGATTAACAGTCCAATCATGAGATTCATCCCACCACATTTCAGTAATGCCTATTAAATCAAATTTTTCATTAATTGCTAATAATTCTAACTCTCCCATTTTTCCTGGCAAGCTTCTGGCATTAGCAAGCATACACCTTATGTTATGAGTCTGTAGTTATGAAGTGCCTGCCACTGTATTTGAATTACTTAGTACTACCTCCCTATTGACTATACTACCCCTCCCCACATCTCCTCCCCTTTGAGGTGTTAATTCATACCTTATATCCTCTACACTTTCTACCTAATTACTTATATCTAGTCCCTCCCCCCCACCTACTAGTTTAAAAACTCCTCCAGCCTCTCTACCATTCTATCCCCTAGTACAAAAGCTCCCTCATCATTTAAGATTCAATAGAAAATGAGACCACCATCATTACGGCAGTAAAACATGTAGGTTACTTGTCAATCAACTAGGTTTGGGGGTCCGGTATGCGATGGCACTCGCAAACCTTCAAAATACGAAATTATAGTGATGAATGCAAATACTGTTCTAGTCCATTTGGGTGGCCTGATATGTATTAACTCATTTATTCCCAAGATTGATATAACCACTAAATAAAACATTAAAATACATTTGTTTTTACTGCAGATTTGCGAGTTTGAGACTCTTGTGCAATAAATTCTAATGCCTTTCTTTGCTTTCCCCGTCATTCACAGTGCAGTATTATTTTTTATTTGAGTTAACAGTGCTGCGGACAGGGGTTAAACCCCCTAGCACTCGTAGGATTTCTCTACATGTTCTTCTACATTTGCTGTTTATGGGTGTGAAACCATTTGCGGCCTTGTGAAATTGTAGCAATTGAATAGCGATATGCGATATTATCAATCATATTTCTTGCAGAATTTAAAGATCAAAGGCTTCGGGAGGCTGTAAGTTCTGGGTTTAACCATCATAGAGTTTTCAAGCACAAAACCGGTAAACCGTTTGGAGCCCGCAAAAAGACGTCAATTGAATAACAAACGGCGTGACTTACAGGCTCGAATAACTTACGATTGCCCAATTGAATCGGGCCCTTTTGAACAGGAATTGTTTTTGTGTTTATTACATCACATCCTAAAAGCTGTGTGATGGGTGTGTGTGTTGTAGTTATCAGGGCAAGGAGAGGTGAGTGAGGATGGGAACAGATAAAGGTCCACAGCTTTTGATATATGGATTAGAATGAAATTGATACCCCCTTCACTGATTCAGAACCAGAAATTTAAACACCCGTTTCTCACACATTTGACTTCCCCTAATATATCATGGATCCCTCCAGGAACCATCAGACACATCAACATTTTTTTTTTTAAATTGAAAACTAGCTTTTCAACTTTTCTTCTGCTTAATTGTGCTCTTATACTCAAAATGTGTCTTACTTGTGCAGGTTCTTTAAAATTAAAATGAAAATATACATTACAGAAAAGGTTACTGCACAAATGGATGGATAACATAGTGCAAAATTGCATGGAGCGAGGGGCCTCAGTTCAATAATCTGTATTATATGACACTTTTCTCTCTGGTAGCAACAGCAGAACAAACATCTGTTGGAAGTCCAGCTGCTCAGTGATCAACTGGGACTGTCTCTACAACCATATTAATGGCATCTAAAAGCAGTGCACAGACCAGAGCAGGCAGGCATCCATCTGCGCCACGCAGCAATAATTCTCATAAGGGACCTGTAATATATTTTTTTCACTACTTTTTTTCTTTCACTTATTATAACTCATTTTTATTTAAAACTATTGCACTTTATACATTTTAAGGATAACTACAAGTTTGACAATTCTTACGTAATGATAATAGCCATCAAGCACTTAGTAACCATTTAAAACATCTCTTTAAGTACACTATTTGCTAATGTTATGCCTAAATGATGCACTATACACAATTTTGAAAGAAATTAAAAAGTAAACAGACATTCCTTATTGTGGTTGATGTTAGTTCACCAGACTGTAAAACTTTATTTGCGACTTTCTAACTTACTGGGACTCTTCTAGTTTTTTTTATATTCTATAGATGTTTTAACTAGGCTTGTTTATATTTATGTAATTATTATAAAACATTTTATACTTCATTTAGTTTTAACAAGTCAACAACAAAAACAGCCTTTCAGCTTGTAGAACCTTTTTAAATTATCCTGTATGCCCCTCTGCTTGCTGCCATTTTCATTGCCATAACCTACAAGTGCTGAATTCTGGCATCTTGGCTAAGCTAATACATGACCCACACGGATGGAGTTTCTTGCAATCTATTTCCACACAAAATATTCTTCCTGTCAGCCTGTCAGCTTGTGGAAACTATTTATTTCTTCCTGTATGCCGGCCTGCTTGCTGCCATCTTTCTTGCCTATGGTCTACAAGTGCTGGCACTGTGTACTCTGCTGGTGCTCTATATCTATATGTACAAAACTCTATGAGTGTTTTAGCAGTTACATTTTTTGTGTAATTATTGAGAAACTCGCATTGACATGTGGTCAATTGGCCAAATCGCAAGCCCCCATAAGAAGCAGCAGATCTGGAGTCTCTTGGTAGCCTGAAAGTGCTGTTTTCTAATAGAAGAACCCAGATATCAGGGTGCTGGTGCCGAGATTTCCAAGAACCTCATGGTCCTTATGGGCAGTTAACCTGTAGTCTATAACAGGTGGCCCTGGGCTTATGTAGCCCCTACCCTTGGATCGTCACATATAACCATTATCATGTGATGAACCCATATCAAGTGTTCTTGTAAAAATAAATTCCTAATATCACCTGTTATTATGTGATCAACTCTTCAGGGGAATGTTAATATTCAACATTATCACAATTTATATGTGTAATGTTCACATGACAATCTACTGGACAGTAACTAGGACTAATTTACATATATATAAACGTGACAGACATGTGATGTATGTTGATGTCCCAAAACCCCAACCATTGAAAAAGCATGGAAATGGTGATAACGATATAACAAAACTTTATTTGATAAACAGAGCACACTCAGAAATGTGTACGACTGTGCATTCATATCATGGGTGTGGTGTGAGCGGCTCTTTGTTAAAAAGGGGATACCTTAATGGCAAATGTAATACTGCATAATGATGATGATGCATAGCATCTACTAGTGTCACATATGGTCACTGCAAAACATAACCAGAATCTGATGAAAAAAGGATCATTATAGATCACTCCATCTAATCCAAGTAACCAGTAATGTGCATAGCACTTTCAACTGGTCTTTATCTGCTCAATTAAACAGATGCATAAATGTCTGGACTATGTAATCCAATCCAGTTACATGCATTTAGTTTCTTCCCAAAACAAAAAATGGGCATACACTGCACTGGGCACATCCATAGATGGACTCCCTATTTGATGATTATTCGTGCTGAGCTCACTAATGATAGGGATTTGTCAGCTTCATGGATTTAAAGCTGCATGTCTATGCCTAGTTAAATCCTTGGAGCTGACATGTCAGTTTCATTGTTGGTCAACAGTTACATGTGCTGTTTTTTTTCTATGTGTGTTTAATGTACATGTGGTGGCATGTTGGTATATCTGATATTCACCTGACATGGAGGCTGGATCCTGCTGGGCCACCAGGCCTGGAGCTCCAGTGGTGGGCACGCAGCTCAGCAATTCCTTGCGCACCTTTTGCCACTCATTGTATTTCACAGTCATTCGGGAGCCACCACTTGGTGCTGCGGCTGCACAGGCCTCCTTGCCTATCATCCTCCTTACATTGACCCTGACATCATCAAAGCGGTGCTTCATGGACATTACATCCCTTTCAGTTGAGCCCACTGCTGTGACTGTGGCCACTACCTCTTTCCAGGCCTAAGTCCTGGGCCTAGCTTCCCTCCCCGTGAAAGGATAGCGGAGAGCTCACAGATGGCACGCAGGAGGACCACTATCTCCTTCTGCGTGTAGTACAAGGCCCTGTGTTTGCACTAAACATATTGCTTTCCCGACTGTGGACGGGAATCCTGCATTCCCTCCTCTAACCCTGAGGCCTTTCCCTCCTCCACTCTACCCCCCTCCCCGGGATCAGGCCCCTTCCCCTCTGTTCCTGAACTTGATGTGCCTATCACTACGGGCAACTGCAAACCCCTTCCCTTTCCTCCACTCCTCTCTTCTTCAGTCTCCTTTTCTCCACTCTCCCTCTCTTCACTGATGTGAGAATAATACCTCATATCCATGGGGTTGTCACAAGTGAGTGTTCCTTTTATATGTTTTGTGTTGGCTATATTTGTCTCCAGCATTTATCCACACTAGGAGGTGCACTTCTCTTACCCTTCCCTTTTTTTCTTGTTCTACGGTTTTCCTAAAAATCATGTATGAGGCAATTATAGAGTATGGCTATAGAAAATATGAAATAAATGTAATCCTTTAAAAATTATTTGATGGGAAGAGGATTTAAACTGTGAACAGCTGGTAGTGACTTTTAGAAGTGAAAAAAAAATTGTGTGTGTAACCATTAAATAGAATAGCTAAGAAATGACTCACAGGGGTTCTCTTACTAACAAAACATTGTGTAGAAGGATGGGTCAACAGGAACCCAATCTATGCTGGATATAGTATGGATGTGTGGGCCAAGTCTTTTATGTATGGTGGCATTGTCCAAAGGCCAAACTGTTCTGGAACAAAATACAAAAAGTGATAAAAAAAAAAATCCTAAATTTTAGGGATCAAAAATTTTAGTTAGTTGTTTTTGCTGTGAAGGTAGATGAGTGTTAACTAGGTTTTGGAACAAAATCATTTTACAAGTTTAATACAATAGACACATAGTCTAAACTTTATCTCAAACATGGAGTTACCAAGATCCAAATCAACAGGCTCCATAGAAAAAATGAAAATACAATTATTTGCATCTTATTATTTTTGTGTGTTGTGGTGAAATTATGATTATATCAAATATTACGATCTGCTTTATTAATTGGGCTTGATAAGGCTCTTATGGCCAAACCTTCCCAGCAGATCTTTAAGATTCTTCTTAATCCCTTCAACAAGGCCGCAGATTTCTCTAAAATCCTCTTCCTTCAATGCAGCATTTTAAAATGTGAGCACACAGTATCATCATACAGGATACTTCATCTGGACAAATGGTGCTGGAACTGCTTTTATTGTGGTGGAGACTTCCTAAGAGATTAACCTTTTTATGCATCAACCATCAGAGCAAACTTTACTAACTAACTGCTCAAAATGAGAGTTATAGATTACATCATCACATTACAAATAAGTTAACTCTGCAGGAATTGAACATGCAACATACAGAATCTAACATCATATGTCAAACACACATAGAGTAGCCACATAACATACAGTAATTAGCATACATAGGGTAATCAACATAACATAAAAACATATTAAATAGCTATACAATTACTGAACTCAGTCCCTGCTCAGGTGGGTCAGACAAGATACATTTTCCCCATTCCACATATGCCCAGGAGGCAGTACTGATAGAAGTCATTATGTGAGTCCAAAGTGTGGTCAGGGAGATCATAGCATAAAAGAATATGAAAAATATATATATTTCAGATATTCTATACTTCTGGTGTGAAAAACACTATTTAAGAACTTAAAATAGTTTTCTTTAATTATTTGCTTTTACTTGAATTGTTTACCTAAAAGTAATGCAGTTTAGATCTTAATAATTTAGCTATTTTATGTTTTATAATATGTTTTTACAAGTTACCTACTCTTTTATAGTCTTTATTTCTTTTTGTTGTATAATGTTATTTAAAATAAATTAAAAGTAGTGAAAAATTATATAATAAATATTTGTATAGACTGTTTTTAATTGATGTCCGTGATATAGTGAGAAATTATATTGAGTTGGTAACACCACTAGCCATATGTACTAAATGGTGTTTACTAGTTCTATACACATGGTGTCATTCAATTGCGATTTGGCCAATTGAATAGGGCTCTACATAAGCACAGAGCATATTTTTTTACAGCAGTTTTTAGTTAGTCAACTTCTATCCAAAAGCAAGGTCCTCCCTAACTAAAAACTGCTGTAAAAAAATATTCTCGGTGCTTATATAAAGCTCTATTCAATTGGCCAAATCGCAATTGAATGAGGCCTACAGTATATTGGTGTTGGCAGACCAATTATTGAGGCATTAACAAACAAAGGTTATTTTTTTAAAGGTTAGCTTTTATTGTTATGCATTAAAACCACACTGATAATACTAAATATCATTAAAATACATCACATAAGATTTATATTTAATACTAAATATCATTAAAATACACTGCATAAGAATAATATTTAAATTGTAACATGTTAATACTCATCTCATTTACAATAACATTGAAAAGGAGATCTCCAATATTCTCCAAAACTGCACTTAAGTTGATCAGGATGGCTTCGTATTTCCTGGTTGTGGACATGTCAAGCACCTTTTTCTTTTTTCTTTTCTCTAAGTCCTTTGGCTACACTGCTCCAACAACAGTTTTCAAGATGAACAAAAAGGACGTAAACCAACGGACTGACCCTCCTGTACCAAGAAGAAAAAAACATCCTGATCCTCAGGGATTGATGTTAGTCAACTCTAATTTAGATAATCTTCTGGATTAATGAAAGTAATAGGATTGTTGAACATTTTGTAGAGTACTCTGCTGTCTAACAGCCTTATTAAATTGTAATTCGGCCAAGTGAATAGGGCTCTATTTAAGCACATAGCATATTTTTTTTACAGAAGTTTTAAATTAGTGAACTTCTATCCAAAAGCAAGGTCTTCACTAACTAAAAACTTCTGTAAAAAAATATGCTATGTGCTTAAATAAAGCCCTATTCAATTGGCCAAATCACAATTTAATAAGACTGTAAATGTTATCTTATCCTGTATTAGGTTTGAACATTTTCTCCAAGAACTGTCATTGTAATCGACGTAGTTGAAAAGGACAACCCAGGAACTGACATTTTAGTGGATTCAATGAGAGGGAATCATAGTAGATGACATATGCAGATCCCCAAGAGTAAATAGCCTAAATAGTCTAGTTGATCCATGTGGTCTGCACAAACAAAAAACAATACAGCTAGATCCCTGGCTTTATTTAGCATTATGTATGCAAAAGACATTTATATCATCACATGCTTATTGGGAGATCAAAATGACTCGCTGATAGTTGATAATTTGAAACTTCAATGTAAGTGTATAATTTGAAAATTATATATTTTTAATACAATTCAGCTAAAAACATTCGGATTTGTAGGTATAGTTCTAAATAAATACTACTGTGTCTTTTTAAGTTACTGTACTCTGCCTTCTTTAAAATGTAGATAATCATAAAAGGTAAGCAAGTTGAGGTTCCTAAAATATTTGCCATCTGTAATTACTACTCCTGCTGGAAATAGCCATGACAAGGCATTACTGACATTTAAAAATAACATTGCATTTCATAGCAATATTCTGCTTATTTCTTAACTCAGTAATAATGATGTTATCAGCAGTAACAGAATTGATGAACTGGGAATAAAGTCAAATATCATCAGAACTGTTAGAGCCTCATTCAATTGTGATTTGGCCAATTGAATAGGGCTCTATATAAGCAAAGAGCATATTTTCTTTACAGAAGTGAAAACCTTGCTTTTGGATAGAAGTTCAGTAACTAAAAACTTCTGAAAAAAGATATGCTCTGTGCTTATATAGAGCCTGATTCAATTGGCAAACTCTCAATTGAATGAGGCCCTTGATGTCTTGTAGGTTGGGTGTGGCAGTCATGGGTAGAACTGCCCGAAATACCAGGCAGTTCTACCCTGAACAGGAGAAACACCAAATCCCAGACATACATTTCGGCCTTCTTTGGGCTTTGTCAGTGAGGCGTAGCTGATGACTCCCTAAGGCACAGTGAGCAAGGGGTCCACATCTGGATTTCCCCATCACCCTTAGGGAGACTAATCCCTAAGTGTAATTTGCATAAACAAAAAAAAATCAATTAGTTTGTTCTCTGATTGATAGGGGAATCCAGACATGGACCCCGCGCTCACTGTGCCTTAGGGAGTCATCAGCTACACCTTACTGACGAGGTCCAAAGAAGGCTGGAACGTGCGTCTGGGTTTGCTGTTTCTCCTGTTCAGGGTAGAACTGCCTGGTATTTTTGGGCTGAACCACTTTAGTGAGTGGGACCAGAATTATATACTACAGGATATTTCTCCCTGTGAAGGGCACAAGTGAGCTAAAAGAGTTTGCTCGAAGAGTGGGTTTTCATGTCCACAGAACTAGCCTATTAAGGTTAGTTCATTCTCTGATTGAGCACCTCTATTTTGTTTTTTTTGTTTATACAATAATACCAATATAGCTCACTCCCAGACCAACATATTGAGTTTCCAGCACCACCTGCAAACAAAAACAAGGAAGTTCACTATCAGACGCACCTACTGAGCTCCCAGCACCCCCGAGTTTACTATCTTATAGGGTGCTTTGGAAAAGGCACTTTCCGCAAAGATTCTAAATTCAAAACAGAGATCACGCTTGTCTGCAGTTTGCTACCATTGTATTCTTCCTTGATCTTATCCCCTGTACAGCGCTACAGAATAAGTTGGCGCATTACAAATAAATGTTAATAATAATAATAATAATATAGATTTTTATATATATTTTGTGTGTCAGAGGCAGCTGATGGATGTTAAGTGGTTAAAACTGGAGAAAACCTGACCAGGCATACAAGCTGGCCAAGACAGCTCAGACTATGGCATGGAAAATAAAGTAAACTGAAAAACCAGTTTGTTCACATCCAAGAAATTCTGACTTGACAATGCAGGAGTCTGAAGCTGGGCTATAACTTGCAGCTAAAGAGAGACAAGCACTGAAAGTCAGGGAACTAATAGCCAATAGCACAGTTGGCTTAAGGAGTAAGCTAGAGAGTAAGCTTCAAAATTCACTGTGGGATAGACTCAATCAGAATATAAAGACCCTATCACTCTTGGATATGCACAGCCCATGCTCTGTAATAGGCTGGAGCTATGACACATGGGGCAAAGCACCAAGAAGTGAGGCTTACACAGCACCATACAGTGGAAACAGACTTGTTGAAACCCCTCATGTGACAGGGATGTGGAAGATCCTGGAAGCTGCTCAAAGTACAGGAGGAGAGACACACCTCCTAAGTCTGCCCTGTGGCCTACTCTGTATATGTCTCAATAAGGTGTGTCCCATCTGTAAAAGCCTTCCTGGCCCGGGGCCCAACAGATGATGTTTACCTTTTGTCATTATGGATATTTTGGCTATAATTGTGAAATCACTTCCAGTTCTATACTTTTGAGTTCACTTTATCCTTTGGGAGATCCTTGCTTCTTTTTTTGTGTTAATCTGTTGTTTTGGCATTGATCTTATCCCATCTCTTCTTTCCATTAACTAGCATTATGGGGCTTCATCTGAAGTGTTTTATCACTGTTTAGGCTGTCTTTTTATATTATGGGATCCATGCGTAACCGTATTGAGTCTCATTTCAAACTTTAGAATATTTACATGACATAATTAAATATTTAAATTATAGAAAAATAAAATAAACAATCATTAGATTTGTCTCTCATTCTTTATTTTCTCCCTACATTTCAATCCAATCAAGATGTATAAATCATGTATAAACATAATATAAGGACTGCAAATTTTATGATTGACATTTTGCCTATTCCTTCTTATATGTTACAGTTTGTTTCAAATATAATAATTAATCTATATCCACATGTCAGGGACCCCTTTTTCTCAGTCTGGGTGTTGGCCAATTGAGCTCATCAAAAGGACAGACAGCTTGGCTCCAGCTACTGGATTATGTACATAAACACCTTCATTGTATTTATTATTCCAGAATAAATGCACTGACTTAATCCGCCATCACTAACTTGTTTAACTTAAATAATATAAATATAAAAATTAATTGGTATATCATGTTAAATCTTTTATTTTTTGTATGTCTGTTGCTGTCACTTTAAATGATTAATTATTTGGCAAGCAGTTAAACACACTGACTTATCCCCTTATCACATCTCCCCCTGCTGGTGACTTGCCTGTGCTCGATCTGAAGCATTGAGCCTGTCTGTCAAACACAGCATCACCTAATCAGAATGACTGGGAGGGAAATGAAGCTGTGGGACATTTCAGGGATCACCCAATCAGAATGACTGTGAGGAGCTGAAGCTGTGGAGACCCATTGGGCCCAACCCCAGCTAATCACTGACACTGCCCGAGCCAATTAGGACAGCTAAATTGCAGTATGCAGTCCATACTGGGAAATGTGGTTCAGTGATAGCTGACATGCTGATAGAGCTGTTCAGGACTGGGTGAGAAGTCTCAGTGTTTGTTATTCTCTCTCTCTCTGTTGCTTGTTCTCTGTGACTCTCTTATTCTCTCATATTGCCTGTCTCTTCACCCAGGCACCATGCATCTAGATAGATAGATAGATATAGGCAGCTTCATAATGAAGACTAGTAGTTTTGTCATGACAGTTTCCTTTAATTTGATACTGAAAAAATGTTTTTTATTTAGTGCAAAAAACATTTGTGAGTATATTTCTTATATACAATTTTTACAAATTTTAATTTATTAAAGCAGTCTGTGTGCTGAAGGACAAATCCTCTCCCCTACACACACTTTATTGTTCCCTATCATCTCTCTTTCTGAATAAAGTTTATAGGAAAAAAAACAACAACTCCTGGCTCAGTGTGCTGGGTGCAGAGCCTCAGTCCTCTCAGTACTCTGTATGTTGATGACTACCCTGTATATATAAGACAAGCTGGAAGGAAGGCTTCCAGAATAAAGTTGCCAGGCTCCTAGAGTACAGCTTGTATTCTATATTTAGAATAAGGCATCTGCATTCCTTTGATGTACCTCCTAACAGGCTCCTAGAATACAGCTTGTATTCTATATTTACATAGAATAAGGCATCTGAATCCCTATGAAGGACCTCCTTCCAGGCTCCTAGAATACAGCTTGTATTCTATATTTACATAGAATAAAACATCTGCATCCCTATGATGGAGCTCCCACCAGGCTCCTAGAATGCAGTTTGTGTTCTATATTTACATAGAATAAGGCATCTGCACCCCTATGAAGGACCTCCTTCCAGGCTTCTAGAATACAGCTTGTAGGGATGGTGTAAAAGCCGAACGAAATGGAACGGCCCAGAACAGGCCATTTATAAAAGAAATCAATGACAATATCACTGGGATGTGTTAGATAATATTGAGAACAATATATAAGAACCAAAAACAATTTGATATACTTTATTAACAGTTTGAAAACCAAAATATCAAACGGAACAGGTAAAGACAGGCCAGAATGCACACCTTATAAAGGGAATTCATGCTAATATCATTGGGATATGTTAAATATAATTGAGAACTATATTTAAGAGCCAAACCCCATCTGATAGCATGCTTAATTAACCCTTTAACATGCCAGTATACAATATTTAGCAAAAATTACCCGGAACAGTGACTTTCCAGTGACACACACATAACTAGGTGTGGTTCATATAATAACCTTCATAAAGTTCACAGAAATTAATTTCAAGTACCCGTTTTGGGCCAGAATACAATATTTCGCAAAATGTCCCGGAACCGCGACTTTCCCTAGGGTCAAAAATACCAAATTCACCATATACACATTACTAGGTGTCATTCATGTAATAACCTATATAAATTCAACAAAAACTAATTTCAAGTACCCATTCCGGGCAGAATACTAAAGAACTGCAATAGCTACTTCTCAGTGTTGGAGATATCTATGTTATATATTATTTTTTCCGGAGTGGAAATAGACAGACTTGTTATCTCTTTGAATGATTCAGAGCAGCTTTAAGAAAATAATGATTATCCACACAAATAATTAGAAATTATACTTAGTACGTAATACTGCTTTGCTCTTTACCCCCCCCCCCCCCCCCCCCCTCCCAAATGCTTTTAGGCAGAAGGACAGTCATGTTCAAAATAGTCCATTAAAATTAAGAGTTTCAAAAAAGTTCCTCTCCCAGCCTGGACCTCAGCTAATGTTGTTAGTTTGTTACATGTTTATCAGACATGAGATGTGTTTCATAAACTAGGACAGTCTTTTAAGCAGTTAAGATGAATATATATTTTCAATGTATTGTAATAAAGCCCTTTTTCCCTCCGCAAACTGATGACCACCAGCAGAGGCAGAAAAATGCCTCCAAAGTTTATTCAAGAGACCCCCATGGCACTAAAACTGTGCCTTATGCCATGGAAGTATTATCAACTTATATGCCATTTTGCGCTCATCGCAAGCCCATTGATGAGCGACTTGGGTGCTCATCGAGGTGTCCGCACTGAGTGCCTTTGGCGGTCTTTGCAAGCCTCTTCCCATCCTCTGACCCCTGCGTCTGTTTCCCCCTCTCTCCCTCCCGCTGCCTCTTTGCCCCCTGTCCCTGCCCTTTGTTTTTTTCCCCTTATTTCCCTTCCCTATGTCTCTTTCCCCCCTCTCACCCCTGTGTCTCTTTGATCTCTCACCCCTTTCTCCCTCCCTATCTCTCCCTCTTGAAGTCTTGCGTGCCTCATGATCAGTGATGCACGCACCTTTTTCAAAGTCTTGCAGGCCTCACAAGGAACCTTTTTTTTTTTATTAAGTTTTTACTTCCCCCGTTTTTTTTCTCGGTTAGCCGATTTCAGACCTCCGAAAAACACCAATTAATCATCAAATTATATTCCAACCTCACTTACCCCCCCTGTGCTGTGTGTGAGGTTCTAAGTACCCTTTTTAATCAATTGGCGTCCTTTGGTGGTCTTGTAACAGCTTCCAAGTTACAGGCATGAAACAAAAAATGTGGCCTTTAAAGCCGATAAAGTCTTGCATGCCTCGCCTATGGCCTTTGGCACTCATTGTGGGCCTGGCAATGTGTGCCTTTGGCGCTCATTGCCAGTCTTTTTCAAAGTCTTGCGGGCATCGCCATGAGCGCCTTTTGGTGCTCATCGCAAGGCCCGCAATGAGCGCTCATCAACCCCATAACTTTCGGCCTCGCCTCTCTTTGTCAAGTCAGAGGCAACACTAATTATAAATTCCCATAGAAAGCAAGAAATACCAGGATTCAGAAATAATGTTCTGTTCAGCCAACTGTGCACAAGTATGCAGAGGAAATAAATTGGGGTCGTAAATTGTTTCACATCTCTTTTTTTTTTTAAACGGTATTTATCCTGAGAAAAGGAAAATACACCACATCCAAGCAGACATTATAGAAATAATACAATACAGAGATACACTGCAGCATTTAACATAAATCATTTTCTTTATCTTTTCCCAGTTTCTTTGTTGTTTTTTTAATTATATTATTTTTATTGCGTTGTTTCTGAAGTAAGCTGTATCTGGTTTGTAACAAAGAAACTGAAATAGTGTAAAAAAAAGGATGGGGAGGGGGGTATCAAGTCCATGATAGCAGACTCCCACACTCATTGTCTGTCCAGATATCCCATAAAGCTGTAACAAAACACAGAAAGACCCTCTGGAAAGTCGCTGTTCCGGGTCATTTTGCGAAATATTGTACTGTGGTCTGGAATGGGTACTTTAAATGACATTGTGTGGAATTTATGAAGGTTATTACATGAATTCCACCTAGTTATGTCTATTAAGTGAATTTGGTAATACTGACTCTCTAAAAAGTTGCGATTCCGGGTCATTTTGCAAAATATAGTATTCTGCCTGGAACGGGTGCTTGAAATTAGGTTCTTTGGAATTTATGTAGGTTTTTACAGGAATCCCCCCTAGTTATATGTACTTGGTGAATTTGGTATTTTTGACCCTCGGGAAAGTTGCCATTCCGGGTCATTTTTGCAAAATATTGTATTCTGGCATGTTAAAGGGTTAATTAAGAATACTATCAGATGGGGTTTGGCTCTTAAATATAGTTCTCAATTATATTTAACACATCCCAATGATTTTAGCATGCCTTCCCTTTATAAAGTGTGCTTTCTGGCCTGTTTTTGCCTGTTCCGTTTGATATTTTGGTTTTTAAAAGGTTAATAAAGTATTATATCAAATTGGTTCTGGTTCTTATATATTGTTCTCAATATTATCTAACACATCCCAGTGATATTGTCATTGATTTCTTTTATAAATGGCCTGTTCTGGCCTGTTCTGTTCCATTCCGGCTTTTACATTTCCGCCAGCTTGTATTCTATATTTACATAGAATAATGCATCTGCATCCTTATGAAGGACCTCCTTCCAGGCTCCTAGAATACAGCTTGTATTCTATATTTACATAGAATAAAGCATCTTCATCCCTATGAAGGAACTCCTTGCAGGCTTCTAGAATACAGCTTGTATTCTATATTTACATAGAATAAGGCATCTTCATCCCTATGAACGACCTCCTTACAGGCTTCAAGAAAGCAGCCTGTGCTCCTACAAATGTTTCTCAGGCTCCCATGTTTTAGATATTTTCATATTCCTTTCCACCCATGTAAGTGTATATATGTGTGTGTAAGTATGTCCACACGCACAAATGTAATGTATATGACGTGTGTATTTTTTTATATATATATATATATATATATATATATATATATATATATATATATATATATATATATATTATATTATATGTACTTGGGGAGCTTGCAATCAACAGTTTTAGTACACTTTAGTATAACAGTTAACATCTGAATTTATTTAATTCCAATGATACACAGGGCTTGTAGCCAGTTTAAGATGATGGAGTATGGTACAAGAGGTTGGGTGTTTTTTACTTCAGATTAAGTTTTTGTATTATCAAGTAAAATAACTTAATGTCTGCTTATTATTTTTTATTTCAATCAGTCCACCTGTAGGAGCATTTAACCCGTGTAGTGTTGTAAAATGTATTCAACTATAGTATTGTTTTCCCCATTAATTTTTTTTTTGTTCAGTCATGTCCATCTCTCTGTGACCCTATGGACCACCGCACATACACACATCTGTCTGCTAATACCCTATGAGCTTCCTCAAGTTCATGTTCATTGCTTCAATAACCTCATCTATCAATCTCCTCCTCTGTCGTCCCCTTATTCGTATGCCTTACATTTTTTCCACCCCCAGGATCTTCTCTTGGAAATCCTGTATTCTATGCTGAATTGTTCTTTACTGCTTGCTTATCTATCCCTCTCGCTATCCCCGTCTCTTTCTCTATCCCTCACTCTCGATCCCTGTCTCTCTCTATGGGATCATTTTTGTCTATTTCTATGAGCTGCCACGGCTATACATCCTGATCTAACATGTTTTATATGTATTCTATTTAATTATTGCATGTCTTCAAGAAAATGCAAGCACTTCCCATCATAAGAATAGTGAGCAGAACCAGCACCACATCACCCTCATCAAGATAATATGTATGTAAAGTGACAGGAAAGAAATATCAAGAAAGTGGGTGGAGTATGTGTCAGTAGGCAGGGCCTACCGAGGTAACCTGTTGGAAAAGTGAGGTGTTTCTACTTTTGGGCAGAGTCAACTTAAGGGGAGGGGCCAGGTCTCTGCCTTCTGCCCTACCAACTTGGAAAGTCACCAGCCACCACTGGACAGCAGGATGTGTATTGGAGTTTAATCCTATTGATTTCAGGAAGCTACTGTTAGACCCCATGTGGAGTTTATCTGTTGTGTTTGTCTGCCACACCCACTCATTGTTGTGCTGTGTACATCCCCTCTGTATCTATCCCCTATAAATACTGCTATGATTTAAAAAATAAAACAGTTCACTTGGAGATATATAGAAATTGTGATTCTCTGATTAAGTTCCTGGTGGCTTGATATTGATCGTATCTCCCCCTTCTAAGTAACTTGTCCTGATCACTACCACTGAAAGGTTACTGGAACTCTTGGAAACGCTGATTCCTGATGGAGAGACTCTGACTGATACAGAAGCCATATATCAGGGTGCTGGTTTTGAGATTTCCAAGAACTCTAAGGTCCTTGTGTTGTATTCTATTTTACATAGAATAATGCATCTGCATCCTTATGAAGGACCTCCTTCCAGGCTCCTACAATGCAGCTTGTATTCTATATTTACATAGAATAAAGCATCTTCATCCCTATGAAGGAACTCCTTCCAGGCTTCTAGAATACAGCTTGTATTCTATATTTACATAGAATAAGGCATCTTCATCACCTATGAACGACCTCCTTACAGGCTTCAAGAAAGCAGCCTGTGCTCCTACAAATGTTTCTCAGGCTCCCATGTTTTAGATATTTTCATATTCCTTTCCACCCATGTAAGTGTATATATGTGTTTTTATAAGTATGTCCACACGCACAAATGTAATGTATATGACGTGTGTGTTTTTACATATATACACGTTTTAAAACAGAAACAGGAGTATGGAACTCCCAAAGGATAAAGTTAACTTAACATTATAATACTGTGACTGATTCATTTTTAAAAAGGATACCTTATACAGTATATCCATAGACTCTGTTTTACATTACAAATAGTGTGGGTATTTAAACTATGCAGTAATTGGCAATGTTAAGAGCTTCTGTCAAGTTTCTATGCATAAGTCTTCTCAAAGATATGAAATGATCTGAATGGCTAGCTGCTAACATTATTTAAATAAAACATTCTCACAATAATCGGAAGTTTAAATTTGAATCAATACAACATGCTCTATACCCTAAACTTATTTACAAGTTATACTTTTGGATAGCTGTTTAGTGGGAAGAGAAAATGGTCTGTGAATACTGTTAGTGTGATAACAGCTAATGTTGTATATTAAACACATTCTAAACACACTCATAAATACCCTAAATGCAACTCAACAGTGATGGCTTAAGATGTGTTGACAAGTTATATTAGCAATGTTTATTATGAGATTCACTTTCAAAGATTAGCATATCTACCTCTAGCTGAATGTTTGTTTCCACACTGACAGTATCATTAAAAGGAGAATGGGTAAGGGTGATGCCTGAAAGACACTCTTAAAAAACTTTTTAAGATTGATTACATTTGAATAAATAATCATTGTAAGGCCTACCAACAGTTGTTACAAAGGGAAACCTGTTTAATACAATAGGTCTCTAGCGAATGAAGATCATTGTCTTGTTGGTACACTCTCAGCCTCATTAAATTCTAAACCCATAGCACACCCGCAAAGGCTGAAGGTTTAAAAATTGGCTTCGTTACAGAGCTATTAAATTGAACCATGCCACAATCAATGGGCCAGAGACGCAAACCCGTAAACCATTCTTGTGCACGTTAGATGTGCGGCCGTGAACATGATCAATTAGTCAAACCCGTGGTTATGTGTTTAGACAGGGCCAATGGTAAATGAGATCATCATCATTACGTCACTGACAAAAGGAGGTTAGATTTCAATCTCTTATGGGTTTGAATTACGAGTTTCGATCGGACCCACATTCCAGAAATAATGCAATATTAATAAATCAGTAAACATGATATTCTAGTCCATGCAAGTTCCATTATATGTATTAACATTGATTGCTGGGATCGATATAACACAGAAAATAAACAGAAATAAAAGTATTTTATATTGCAGATTTGCGAGATTGAGAATGTTGTGCTATTAATTTTAATACTTAACATCACTTTCCCTTTAATTGAAAATACAGTAGTGTGTGTATATTTGCATTTACAGTGCTACGGATAGGCCTTTAACTCCCTTGCGGAACCTCTCTAGTACCCGTAGGTTTTTTGGCTCCATTTGTGGTTTACGGGTTTGTACGCCAGTGGATTTGTAGCAATTTAATAGCGATTTTCGAACTTAACAACTACGGGCTTGACAGATCAAAGGATTTGCGGCCGCAGAGTTCAAATTTCAATGTCCTGTAGGGTTTTTCCGCCTGTACCCTGCAGATCATTAGCGGGTTGCTTTACGGGGCCAATTTAATAGCAGTAAGTCTTGCGGGCTATGTTATGGGCTCAAAGTTGCGCAGATGTCAGTGACTACAGAGGGTTTTATGAAGCCCTGAAGGCCTTGTATGGCCCTTCACACCTGGTTCAAAGCCCATTGCGCAGTGCAGACGGTCAAAAACTCCTTACAGACAAGCGCTGACCACTTTCAGACTCTATTCTGTGCCAATTAGTTTCAGTCTCAGTGCTCCATCGCATTCCTCAACAAACTATGAAAACAGAACTGAATGAAATCCCTACTCTCGAAGAGACTGTAAAAGCCATTGGTCAGCTAAACAATGGTAAGGCTGCAGGAATTGATAGGATCCCAGCTGAGGTCTGCAAACATGGGGGCCCAGCACTTCACGCTAAACTCCATGAGCTCTTTGTTTGCTCATGGTATCAAGGCAAACTGCCACAGGACCTTTGTGACGCAATCATCATCACCCTGTACAAGAAGAATGGAGAAAAGTCAGACTGCTCCAATTACCATGGAATAACTCTGCTCTCCTTCTCCTCAACAGACTGGTGCCCATTATCGTAGAAAAACTCCTCCCCGAGAGTCAGTGTGGCTTTAGAGCCAACTGGAGCACCACTGACATGGTTTTTGTTCTCAGGCAGCTCTAAGAGAAATGCAGAGACCAGAACAAGGGACTTTATGTAACATTTGTCAACCTTACCAAAGCATTCGACACTGTGAGCAGGAAGGGTTTGTGGCAAATACTGGAACGTATAGGATGTCCTCCCAAGTTCCTCAACATAATCATCCAGCTACATGAAGACCAGTGTGGCCAGGTTAGGCACAATTACCTATCTGAGTCCTTCCCAATAAGCAACAGCGTTAAGCCGGGCCTGTGTTCTTGCACCCACTCTATTCACGCTATTCTTCAGTATGATGCTGCAAAGGGCCACAACAGACCTTGATGTTGAGGATGGACTCTACATCCAATTCTGCACAGATGGCTGTCTGTTCAACCTGAGGTGACTAAAGGCCCACACCAAGAAAGTGGAACGACTCGTTCCAGAGCTACTCTTCGCCAATGATGCTGCCCTCATTTCCCATACGGTGACAGCTTTGCATCCAATGACATCTTGTTTCGCCGAGGCTGCCAAGCTCTTCGGTCTAGAAGTCAGTTTGAAGAAGTCTGAAGTTCTCCACCAGCCCACACCTCAGGAAGATTACTGTCCTCCTTGCATCACTATTGGCGAGTCTAAGCTGCAAACAGTCCAACAGTTTACCTACCTGGGTTGTATCATCTTCTCGGACGCAAAGGTTGACAAAGATATTGACAACAGACTGGCAAAGGCAAATGGTGCATTTGGCAAGTTATATAAATGGGTTTGGAACAACAAGCATCTGATCAAGTGCGCAAAGGTCAACGTGTATGGAGCTGTTGTGCTGACCACCCTTCTGTACGGTTCTGAGTCTTGAGTTACCTACCACCACCACTATGACTTCTTGAGCGCTTTCATCAACACTGCCTCCGCACCATCCTCAACATTCAATGGAATGACCACATCCCCAACACTGAAGTCCTAGAACAGGCAGGAATCACCGACATTGAGGACATACTGTTGAAGAAGTAGTTACGCTTGGCAGGACACATCTCTAGGATGGAGGATGATAGACTTCCAAAGATTGTGTTATATGGTGAGCTCACCACTGGCAATTGTGACAGAGGAGGGCCAAAGAAGAGGTACAAGGACTCACTAAAACAGTCCCTTGATGCCTGTCATATTGACCATAGTCAATGGTCCACCTTAGCGTCAGACCAAAAGGCCTGACCATTCACCACACCAGGCTGTCTCCTCTTTCAAGACCACACGCAGGACTGGTATTGAGGACAAGAGGAAACATTGAAAAAATGGCGTCACTACAGCACTCAACCAAAAACAAACCTTCCGGTGCAACGACTGTGGTCGAGTTTGCCTGTCCCGCTTTAGCCTCCTCCGCCACCTAAAAGCTCATAGATGTGGACAACCCTCTTAAATCTTTTTCATACAGTTATCAGATAAAAAGCAAATATGTCCCCTCAAAACAGTACACATTTATTTTCACTGAGGATCAACAAAACTTTGCACATACAAGAAGTAGCGTTTAATCAACATTTTCATTTATATTTCAGGAAAATGATGTCCACTCTGGGCAAAGTACGGTTGTAAAAATTAATTGGTTACAAATCAACAATAAAAGTGACCTTGGTGTATAACAATGTGCTGTCTCAAGGCTGGTAGAGCACTGCTTAAAGGGACATGGAACACGACTCTTTTTCCAAGCATTTAAAAGAGCATGTATTAAACATTACAAAAGTTGTTTTTTGCATGAAAAATATTAAGTAAAACATGTTTAAACTTTATTGAAACTAACTGGAAATACACAGAGTTTACTTTAGTCTATAGATCTCATAGATGTGCAGAGGGCAAACCACAAAGAGTAGTTAAACTTCTATATACTGTTAACTTCTCTATACTGTTTTTGTGCTGTGGGACATTTATGCACGCTTTCAGAAGCAACAATGAAAACCATTCTTTCCATGGACTTCATAAAGTCTTTGTATTGTTTCTAATCCTGTAATATTTATTCATCAACAAATACAACAGTAAAAAAATATAATACAATAAACATATGCCATCATTACATTAATCCATGATCTCAATACAGACACAACTGGTCACTATATATTTTGTCAAATAATTCTAGTTTCTATCTCTTTCCTTTGTTTAAAGGCTGATCACCCTATGCTTGCCCTATACATTTGAATGTCATTATTTAGTCACAGACTTATTTTGAGAAGGTTACATAAGAGGTGGTGAACAGGCGTTTTTTAAGGGGATAACCAGCAAGAGAGTTTAGCTTTAAGGAGGTCCTCTATAAATTGGTGTTAATTTTATCTCGATATAGAAATATTGGATGTTATATTTAACACATTTTCATTAATTTGAGTAGCCATATGAAGCAATTTCGTAATTGGTAAATTAGGATTTTGAATATAGAATTTGCACAACTGTCACTTTAAGCCACCAGCACTTTTTGAGCAAAATATCAATCTCTGTCTTTTACCTTCCAAGCACCTTGCCTCTTTTTTGAGCACCATAGCACAATAGCACTTTCATACTTTTTATCCCAGATACATCCAATATATAGATTTAATTGAATTAAGCAATGCAATATTTACCAAGAGGGGCTATATAAAGTTTGTAAAATTTATATTGACATGGACCACATGATGTCTCGTTTTAGTTTTTATTTTTGTACATAGATTTTAACATGATAAATAAATAACTGTTAAGTTTTAATATCTTGTTGCTGAACTAACATTGGATTCTAATGGAGTGCACCCCAACAAAAGGGTACATTTTTCTGTCCTCTATTTATTTATGCATTTCATAGTTTGATCCTTGGTAGCACCCATAGATAATATTTTCCCTTGGTCTACAAGCCTAGAGCCACCTTCTATTTTTTGTTTACTTTGTTTAACAATGAATTTAGCAAAATGACTAAATACTCTGACATAAGTTAGTAACAGCACAGCAAAAAATACAAGCATCTGGGGATATCCTTAGGAAATATTGTCCCTTGTTGAAAAGTGTAAGTAAGCGATAACACAAAGTAAAACACATTGTTTCCAGTAGGAAATGAAATATTACTTCATATCAAACTTCAAGTACATTTTGTTACTTTGTATTTGAATGGAGAGCTGCCATTCAGGAATAATCCATATGTACTGAAATACCATACATAGAATTTACATACAGGAGTCTGTTTAAAGAGACTAAGAAGTTAAAGGACCACTGCAGTTCAAGAAGACCCTTTTTGTCAAGTATGTACTAAATGAACAATATCACTAGTTTTTAAGCCATAGACATAATATTTTTTGGTGGGGAATTACATTTTTTTTTAAAAGATTAAGTGTGTATTTTGCATTCCATCCTGAGAGCTGGATGATGGGTTGCATGCTTTTATTTATAAATGGAGAGTGTGGTGGGAGTGGAGGGAACAGGCAGGTGTCCAGAGCCTTTGTTTGATAACTGGATACATTTGACAAGTTGACGCCACCCATCAAAAGATGAAATCATAGCTCTCAAGAAATTTAAATGTCCCTCTCACACACACTGCTTCCATCTATACACCCTAGATCCTCCAGAGGCAGTACTATTTATCACATATAATAGTTGTCAAACTACGAATTGTGGTCACGCTGCAATGAGCCAAAGGCTTCGCGAGGGTCTGTATTTGCGGAGGTGGAGGCTCCCACGTCGGCTGCAATGAGCCAAAAGTTCATTGCAGGCCGCAAATGAGGACCCTCGCAAAGCGAGGTGCCACATTTGCGGAGGTGGAGGCTCTACGGCGCCTCACACGCGGTTACAAATACCGACACAAGCGGCACTTCAACAAAATAGATCTGACACGCAATCACTAAATACGGACTTACACACAAAAATACAAACCGCGGGACTTAGAACGCAAAATTTATGGACTTAGCCTAAAAAAATACGAGCCGCGGGACATTAAAAACACAATAAATACACAAAAAAAAAGACATAAAAAGCTTACCCACAGGACCCAGGACCTCTGATAGTGAAGTTACACCTCAATTTAAATCCAAATTCCCGAGTTTAGACACACGAAAATCCCCTAAGCAAGAGAAAAAATGGCTGCCGAAAAAAATGAAAACGAGGTGACAGGACTATAAAGACGCAAAACATCCCCAAGCACATACGGATTTTCAAAAATGCCTTACCAGGTACAAGATACACTTTTAGCAAGGATGCTAAATTATCCACCAGCCGCGTACCACATACTTACTTACCAACTTACAGGATGCAGAAGTACACAGCTACCCTAACAGCTTTCCTTCGCGCACGCAGCCTATTTACACTACACACTACACACATTGCTGACACTTACACCTCAGCTCCACAACAGTGCAAACCAACATTGTATGCTGCAGGAACATCAAAACAGATTGTCAGCTCTTCAGCACAATGCTTTCTGCATATATTACTTCCAAATAGGTAAAGTATAATCATTTATTAATTATTTATTAACATACAAAAATACATATACACAAAAAAAACACTCTTGCAATAAACACAAAAGCCATTCACTGCGCGCTTCACAACAAATGCTGATCATAGCACACAAAGCCTTGCAATAAGTGCAAAAAGAATATCAGCGCCCACCAAACAATAAGAGCAAAAGCGCCTATCAGAAAAAAAATACAACAACCAACAGTATCGCAATGAGCCAAAGACTCGCGAGGCTTGAAATGAGCGCTGAAGACCGCCCAAAAAAATCATGTCTGTGGCAAACAGCATTACCTGCCTTACAATTTTATTGCCCCGTCATTTTTGACAGGCAAGTCGCTAGTTTATTTATAATTAAAAACTAGCTGTATGCCTTATTTCCTGCTTAAATATGCACTTAGACAAAGATTTTTCATTGTTCTGTGGCCCTTTAAAAAGCTTTCAAGTTCTTCTGAAGAGCTTGACAGACTACATATTACTAAAAAAAATTTCTAAAGTAAACTACTCCTCAGATATTCACCATTGTTTATGCTGCATCATTAAGGGAATGTGTCGCTCAATACCAATAAGATGCTTTGATGTGATCAGTGACACATAAACAAGCAATCACATCCTACCCTTAGTGTTCTTATGCAGTTAGATCCTTTTCCCACTCTTATGAAGCAAATCAGCCACACATTAGCATTGTGAGCTACACATTAGCATACCACAGCACAAACAATGCTGAATATCACATGAAGGATTTGCTGTAAAGATAAATGGCTAGTATAATATATAGCCTGTTTAATGGTCTTCAAGAAGAAACAAACTATACACCATATAGTCAAAGATGAGAGTGACAATAATATTCAAATTAGCCTTACTGTAGCCCGTAAGTGTAGCAGCAATTTAATTAGCTATTCAATTGGCATTTTTTTGTGGGCTTCGAACAGGTAATGGGATTTGGCCTTGAAAACTTTACGGTGGTTAAACACAGACCTTACAGCCTCCCGAAGCCTTTGATCTTTCGCAAGAGTTACAATCGCTAAAATTGCTAAAATCGGCAATCGCTATTCAATTGCTCTAATTCCCCATTGCCGCAAATATTGGCAAATGTAGTAGAAAATCCTACGAGTGCTAGAGAGGACCCGCAAGGGGGTTTAACCACTGTCCGCAGCACTGTAAATGCAAATAAAAAATCAATACTGCACTGTAAATAATGAGGAAATCAATGAAAGACATTAGAATTAATTGAACAACAGTCTCAAGCTCGCAAATCTGCTGTAAAAATAAATGTATTTTAGTTTGGGGTTATAGTGATCTCGGGAATCAATGAGTTAATAGATATCAAGCCACCCACATGGACTAGAACAGTATCGGCATTCATTTTCATAATACTGTATTTTTGCACTGACAATAAAATTGTGATTTACTCCCTTACACACTGACACCCAAACCCTATTCTAATAAAACTTTATGGATCACTCACAAATCAGGGCACTGCTTTAACTGCAAAACGCAGAATAAAGATTTATGGGTACCACAAACAAATAAAGCTTTGCTGAGTCCCCCAGAAGCAATTAAAGTAAAGCACAAAAACACTACAGAATTATGAAATTTCAACATTATTTTACACTTTTCAATTCAACATCAACATATAGGAAATTAGAAAATATAATATGTTATTATTCTGCCCGCTTTATGATACAAAGTTCAGGGTAACACACAACCCAGTACTCAAGGGCTCACAAAGCCACATTGTCTAGGAACAAATGCTCCAATGCATTGTCTATAAATATATAATATTTTAAAACAAAGTAATTACGTCATTATTTATTGAAGATATAAATACAATTATCACATCTTTTAAATTTCAAAATATATTGATAAATAAAAAAAATAATCTTTATATATATATATATATATATATATATATATATATATATATCTGATGTTTCCTTGCCGCAGGAGGTCCAGCACTTGTTACGGCACTTCCCACTCATTATAATATTAATTTGCATCTCCTATTGACTTCTAGAGCCGTGTCTCATCTGTAAAGCTTGGTTTGGCAACTCCCTACACAGAAATCTGTTGTGGCTAAGGCAGGATTTATGATTTTTAAGATAAAAAAAAAGCTTTAGCAGCAGATTTATGGCAGTACCCTATCTTAGAGCACTTGATTTACATGGAGGCCTACAGTGGATATAAAAAGTTTACACACCCCTGTTAAAGTGTCAGGTTTCTGTGCTGTAAAAAAAATGTCAGAACTTTTTCCACCTTTAATGTGACCTATAAACTGTACAACTCAATTGAAAAAGAAACTGAAATCTTTTAGGTAGAGGGAAGAAAAAAAATAAAAATAAAATTATATGGTTGCATAAGTATGCACACCCTTAAACTAATACTTTGTTGAAGCACCTTTTAATTTTATTACAGCACTCAGTCTTTTTGGTTATGAGTCTATCAGCATGGCACATTTTGACTTGCAAAAACACTCCAAATCTGTCAGATTGTGAGGGCATCTCCTGTGCACAGCCCTCTTCAGATCACCCCACAGATTTTCAATCGGATTCAGGTCTGGGCTCTGGCTGGGCCATTCCAAAACTTTAATCTTCTTCTGGTGAAGCCATTCCTTTGTTGATTTGGATGTATGCTTTGGGTCGTTGTCATGCTGAAAGATGAAGTTCCTCTTCATGTTCAGCTTTCTAGCAGAAGCCTAAAGGTTTTGTGCCAATATTGACTGGTATTTGGAACTGTTCGTAATCCCCTCTATCTTAACTAAGGCCCCAGTTCCAGCTTAAGAAAAACAGCCCCAAAGCATGATGCTGCCACCACCATGCTTCACTGTGGGTATGGTGTTCTTTTGGTGATGTGCAGTGTTGTTTTTGCGCCAAACATATCTTTTGGAATTATGGCCAAAAAGTTCAACCTTGGGTTCATCAGACCATAACACCTTTTCCCACATGCTTTTGGGAGTGCATGTCTTTCTTTGTAAGAAAAGGCTTTCGTCTTGCCACTCTACCCCATAGCCCAGACATATGAAGAATACAGAGATTGTTGTCACATGTATCACACAGCCAGTACTTGCCAGATATTCCTGCAGCTCCTTTAATGTTGCTATATCTAATGCCTTGGAAATTCTTTTGTACCCTTCTCCTGACTGATACCTTTTAACAATGAGATCCCTCTGATGCTTTGGAAGCTCTGTGTGGACCATGACTTTTGCTGTGGGATGCGACTAAGAAATTTTCAGGAAAGATCAACTAGAGCAGCTGAACTTTATTTGGGGTTAATCAGAGGCACCTTAAATGATGGCAGTTGTATGCTGTATCCTATTTAACACGATTTGGAATGTGATTGCTTAATTCTGAACACAGCTACATTCCCAGTTATAAGAGGGTGTGCAGACTTATGCAATCACAATATATATTTTTTTTTTCTTCCCTCCACCTAAAAGATTTCAGTTTGTTTCTCGATTGAGTTGTACAGTTTATAGGTCCCATTAAAGGTGGAAAAAGTTCTGAAATGATTTATCTTTGTCTCATTTTTACAGCACAGAAGCCTGGCATTTTAACAGGGGTGTGTAGACTTTTTATATCCACTTTATTACATGGAGTTATATATTTGTTCTTAAGGAGCTACCCATTCAGTTTATGGGTCACTCTGCCAACACCAAGCCCGTTTTCCCTATGTTGCTGGGGGTCTTAAATCGGGCCTGCTCATCAGAGTTTATTTGAGTTATTTGTTATTGTGAGTCCTGGGCTTACAAGTCCAATGGAAATGGAAGATAGCTGGTAAGTCATCAAACGCAACCACTGTGTGTGTTTTTTTTTACATTCATTGTCTGAAATCTTTTGTTGTTATTATTTTAATTCACCTCTAGTGTTATACTTGTAGTTGGACATCTTGAATGAACAAATTTGACCCATAAAACATTAATGTGTATTTGTATTCATTCTAATGAAGAGCACTGATAGTAGTTAGCTGGAGTCACAGAGTTGAGGAACAAGAGGGGTTACATTTGAGGAGGTGAAGAAAGAGATTAATGAAATTAAACATTTCTAGTTTTCAAAAGATTGCATCAATACTATTTGGAGAGGTGTCTAAATTAGAGATGTGTTAAAACATATTCTCTGTGTTTCTGCAATTTTCTGCTTTGCAGTATCTCAGTTTGATAAGTAAAGTCATCGAGTTGAATGAAAAGTAGATAAGAAGTTATTTCCTTAACTCAGGAAAACTTATTAACATGTCTGTGTAGTGAGTGTATATACGAGTTGGGATTAAATAGTTACAAAAGTAGACATTTTATTAATTGAGGGTAACAACGGCAAATTTTAAAAAACTTGGTTAAAAAATCCCGGATTTAGAAAAGAAAAAATGGGATAAAAATAGCCCAATATTGTGAGGACAAAAAACCACCTGATGGCACTTTTTATCTCTTAAAATTAAAAAAAAGAGGGAATAGAAGGTCATTACACAACTTCACCCTCAATTTCACTTAGTGACTTATGGGAAAAAATATGAATGGTATAGGTCACAATGTGTTTGATTTCAGTGTATGAGCTAATATCTTTGAAGCTACAATATACTTTAGTTTCACTTTAAATGTATTCTTTTCTTTACTTTAGTATAATTCAAATAATGTTGTAATTATGGAATAGATCATCCAGCGAATTTTACCATTACACTACCTGATGTTCCATGTTCCATTAATAAGTCACCTTTTTAATGGGTACCTGGTTTCTTATAATGTAATAATATAGAATAACATCATGATGTAGAGGTCTTTCAAGTAATACTACCTATTCCATATACTCCAAATGGAAGTTAGGAAACATTTTATTCTCACTATGATTCATATAGCCTATTTAGTATTTGGATTTGTCTGTTCCATTTCAGTTCATATTTGCAAGATTCCATATGAATTCCACTGGTAATATGCTTTTACTTTACATAAGCTCAGCGTGATCGGCACTTTCCGACTCTACTGCGCATGTCCGGATTGTACTAATTGGTTGCTGTAGTTACGGCAAGGTTTATAAGAGGGCCTGACGGCCTATGTAGTTTTACCTTGACATAGACGTCTGATGACGTTGAGACGCGTCGGCTTTTGATGACGTAGCACACCCTGACACTAAGGGCACGCTGGCGTCTCACTTTTCAACAGTACTGTATGTTTGATTATAGAGGATGTGTGCTTACCCTCCCTGTCCGTTTCCAAATGTTTGATTGCTGTGTTGTTTGCATGAGATGGCTCTACTTTAAATAGACAGCCTTAAAAGAGACATATAGTTACCTGGATATTTATCTCCCTGTTTGTCTCTAAATGCTACGTCTTTTTGCATAAGGAGACTTTATTTCAAATAGATAGCTTTGAAAGAGACATCTATTTGCCTGGATATTATTTACCCCATAGCTTTGTAAAGGTACAGTGCAGAGAGTTTCTATGTTAAGATTGATTAACATCTCTCCTATACCCATTCACTTTAAAAACCCAAACTTGGGGTCTCTGTTCTGCTAAAGACAATAAAGTGAGTAAAAGGAGTTTATTCTCAATTTGTCCTTAAAGTTAGGACTCTTATGATATGTATACAACTCCAGATCATTTGAAATTCTCCATATTTTGTATTTAAGATTCAGTAACCCTATAGTTAATAGCTCTTCCTCCCATGCAAACTTTGATTTGACATTCAGCATTAAAAAATCAAACATTTAAAACGAATGCATTAAACACTTATTCTTATCAACAAGGACAGAATTTATTGAGCTTAATAAGCTTTATACTTGTAGTCACACATAAGTACTGTTGTGTGAAGGAACATCTACCCCTCTATTAAGAGATAAAAAGTGCCATCAGGTGGTTTTTTGTCCTCACAATATTTGCCTATTTTTATCCCATTTTTTCTTTTCGAAATCCGGGATTTTTTAACCAAGTTTTTTAAAATTCGCCGTTGTTACCCTCAATTATTAAAATTTCTACTTTTGTAACTATTTAATCCCAACTCGTAGATACACTTGTTAATTTTTTGGGTAGAAAATACCTTGGGGAAAAAGCATTCCTGCTATGTATTAATGTCTGTGTAGTGTTCAAATATAAATTAAAATTTTGTAGGGGCACATCATAGAGTTTATGGATGGCCTTCAGTCAGGTTGTGTTTAGCTGCTGGCTACCACATGAAGTTGTAAATGAAATGTGTTATATACAATTCCACTACCTTATCTATTACACAACATAACACACCAACCTAAAAGAAAATCTTTTGTAGAAAGTAAAGCTTTCTATAATTTTTACACTTAACTTTTGTGGACTGTAAGTGTTTTTCTGATGAAAACTTTCTAAAAAATTGTTGAGTATTGAATGCAGATGTATATATTTAAAATCATTATTATGAATTGAATATTTTAATGAATACAGTATTGCAACCATCATTTTGAATTGATTAAAGTTTGAAATAAATCAAAATATATGTTGGGTTTTTAATATACAAATAGACTTCAACTTTGACTATATATAGCAATCATTTGTATTAATTTAATTTACTGTGTGTGCATGTTTTTTTCAAATCTTTATTTCATAAAAATTTTAAGAGCTATGGATACATATAGATGTACAGCCCCATTAAATTCCAGCTTCGTAGATATGAGCTTTGTACTTAAGCCCTACGTACTTCAAATTTAGAAAAGTTACAATGCTAGTAAATTAGCCCTGATGCGAGCAACGTGTGAGCTACGCAGCAGGGCCATCTGTGTCAAACACTGAGAAACTGTGCATGAGGAGTGACAGGCTGCGAGGATCTTGCAGGCATCCCCACCTTATCAATTGTCGCTGGGGTCCTGAACTGGACCTCCGCGGCAGTTGTACTTACAGGCCCTGCTGTGGGGGTTAATCCAAATACCCCCCAGCACCTAAAATGAACCCCTCTCTATGCTGGAGGTCCCTCGAAGTGACCCCACATTAACCACTTGCTGCAGGGGTCCATAGGGAGCTTTTTTATTTTGTGTAATTAGAGAGGTGGGGGTCTATGAATGGTTTAGGTAGGTAGTGTTAGGTAGGTAGGGGTTCATAGATTAGGGTAGAGGGGGATTAGTTTAGATTTAGTGGTTTATTGGGGGGGAGAATAGTGTAGTGTGGTGTTTGTACTTAGTACTTAGTGTCATGAGGGTCTTGGAGGACCCTCATGTCACTTATGGGGTTAATATTAGGCTTCTCATTGTCCTATGAGGGTCTTCATATACCCTTATGGAACTGATTGGGTTAAATAGAGGCTTACAGGGGTCTGTATAGACCCCATAAGGGATGTGGTTAGATTGGGGTCTGTAATGACCCCCATAAGTGATTAAATAGGGCTAGATGGGGTTAAATATACCCAGTAAGGGTTATTAGGTCCAGATAGGTTTAGATAGGCCCAGTTAGGGTTAGATAGGGTTTTGAATGGGTTAGTGCGGTTAATGGGGTATAGTTAAAGTTAATAGTGTATTGTAGTGCTTAGACTTTGTCATGGGGGTCCTGGAGGACCCTCATGGCACTTGTAGGGTTAACCTAGGGGTTAATAGTGTCCTATACCTTAGATTGTAAGTTTGCGAGTTTTCAATCTTGTATCCGTGCCTTGGAAAGAAGCACTATGTACATTTGATTATAAGCTCAAAAACAGGGCCCTCCATTCTTTATAAGCCATTAAGTATGTTTTTTGTCATGTACTAAACCCCTGTTCAGCGCTACAGAAGTTGTTGGCGCTATATAAATAAAGATAATAATAATAATAATAATAATATATATATATAGACCCCTATTGTACTGAGGGGGTTCATAATATTCTCATGGGGCTCTGTATAGAGTGGTGATTGGTATTTAGTTGTTCAAATCAAATTTTTTGTTCAAATCAAATGCAGGCAGTATACTGTGCTCTACAAATCAGTTATAGCAACAACTATTACTACATTGCTATATTGTTATTTTAACAATTTTAGATAGGACTTGGTGATTGGTATTTAGTTGTTCAAATCAAATTAGTTGTTCAAATCAAATGCAGGCAGTATACTGTGCTCTACAAATAAGTTATAGCAACAACATTTCAAGTAAGTATAGTGGCTGATATTAATTCCAGCAAAATTTCAAAATCAAAGGTTGGCTATTGTGGATTCAAAACAAACTATATGCAGATTAGCAAATTCTTAAAGTGGGACTTAACTCTGTATAATAATGTGAATGAGGCTGTATGTGGCCTATTGACACAATTATCATATGTAAACAACAGGAAGAAAACAATCCCCATATTATTAAGGACACTGAGGTTAAATTGGGTAATGCATGAGTAACATGGGTAGCATAATTAAACTACACTAGTGACAGGGCAAAAACTGCAAAATATTGTTTACAATTAATTTGGCAACAAATACCCATATCACCAGGAAAAACTATAATCCAATTGCAGAAAATATAATAGCAAAATTATGAATTAAACATAAGAAAATACAGAAAATAAATATAAGACATTTATAGAATAAATACTTTGTTCAATGTAAAACTATATATTGGGTGAAAATAGAATAAATTGAATAACCCGTTGCACAGGTGACAAGGAATTATGTAGAACTTTTCAGCATTTACTGAGGTTTGATTATTTCTGTAATAAATTAAAGAATATTATATTAAAAAATGAGGAGACCAACCATTTACTTTAACAGTCAATATCATACAACAAAATGGCATGTTGATTGATGCTTACTTTTTGATATTTATTATAAGCTAAAGGCCAATTACACACCATGATGTAGATATTTAGATGCTTTTCACAACTAATTCAGTTAAAAATCAAATTGCTCTCGCAAGAACCATGAAGAATATATTTCTGTGCAAAATCTTGGCTTCAGTGTGGCTACTGGGATACACCATGAAAGACCATATTTACTAATATTTCAAAGGGATATCATCCCACTGTTTCATGAAGTTTCTGTTGAGGTTCAGCTGCAGTTTAGATCTCCATAAACAACTATCCACATAAAAACTGCAATAAAACTATCTAAATACTTTACTGAGCTTAGGAAAAGGAATGCTCGACCTTACGACTGTGGTGTAATGATATATATCCTTAGATTTCATCCATTGTTTTATTCTTTTGTGACTAAATGACACATTTTTTTTCTTGACATAACAGAAGTGTAAGTTATAGACATCATTCGGCCCATAATGTACAGATATTCATAGCCAAATGTCTACCATCGGAAATGGTCTATTACATTAATTCAAGCCTACCTACTGTAGATACTTAATAACATTATTTTATGTATTGTTGGAACATTCAGTTAAAACAAAAAGGTTTTCAGTGATCGTGCTATTCAACAAAACTGATTCCTAGTCTATGTTTGTGCAGTTGCATGTCTTAATTTATGGTTTTCATCAGGGTTTTTAAAATCTTCAGTGTTTGAACTATAGCAAGCTAAAAGTGAGTAAATTACACTTATATATTTGTCAGGACCCATTAAGACTGACATGAAAGAATAAATCAGTATCCAGGGATAAAAACAACCTCACTTTAAAACGTAGAAATAGTTACTAGGTCCATACCAGTTGTTACATTATTTCTCATTTCAGCGCTGATATTTTCTTAGCTTCTTTTATGTGAAATTGCTCTATTCAATCAGCTATACAATACTATCCATCTTTTCTGTACTTTGTGTAATAGAGAATTTGTCACATTTCTCTATTATAACTACTGTACTTTGTCATAAAACAAACTGAGCTAGGCTAAAACAAAAGGAAATATACCTATTTTGAGTTGACTTCTATCATTTTGAACTTTCCTTTTTTCAGACTTAGTTCAGCCAAGGCTCTGCACATAGATGGCAAATCTGTAAGGAGAGAACACAATAGAGGAGGTCTGAAATGTCATTACTTATTTCATAGGGATTGTGACAGCATTTCTCGAATACATCGTTTGGAACAATGTTTAAAAATATAGTTACACACTGAGGACATCGGAAAAAAACAAGCTCTATATAAATACTGTTTAAAGCAAACTGTGTTGTTGCACTAACTGAGGGAGATACAATATTCAACAGATATAAGAAAAATAGACAATATAAAATAACAGCGCTAGCATCTTTAACACTGGTGGAGTGGCAATGGGAGATAGACCCATAGGGTGGGGCTATAGAGAATATCAAAAAATAAACCAGTTTAGAGGCTTTGTAACTATCTGGGTAATCCTGTCCCATGCAGGGGGCAGGCACAATGGGGTCACAAAAACTAGGCTGGGACAGTTGCCATACTGGTGAAAAGTCAGTGTCACTAGCAAAAGACATACCCAGAAAATCCAAATCAAAAGCATGGCAAATAAATAATAGCGTATAGGGACAGATACATTGGCACAGGCAGTAGGCAGTTCTAGAAATTATAATAGGGTAGAGGAATCCAAACTGAGATTTGCTTCTTGGTTTCATTACAGTTTGGAGGAAGAGATATAGCCATCTCAAGTGGTCACTTTGGTTAAGACAAAAGAAAAAGAGAATAATCTTCACTGGTGGAAGGCACGAACTGTACCTGATTTTACAATATGTAATCATATTAACAACCTGTTGAGTAAAATAATTTAGTGCAATTTACTAAAAAAGGATGCACAACCTATTTTATTGATTCAAACAGTAATAATAGTCCACAGAATCCTCTTAAATCCACTTACTTAGAAACACTTGTGAGTTTCCAAAACACAGTAGTGTAGCAATTTCTGCAGAATTGAACTGCTGTGACCTGGGTTTGATTCCAGTCAGGGAACCAAGAGGTCACACCACCATGAAGCCAAGCAGGGTTGGGCTTGATCAGTACTTAGATGGGAGACCACTTAGGAATACCAGGAGCTGTATACTGTGGCCCACTGGGGAAGGAACTGGCAACCCACTCCAGTATCTCTGCCATGAATACCAAGTGGATGAGCTACAGTCCATGAGGTCACAGAGAGACAAGACTGAGCGGCACAAACACACAAGTCTGCCGATAGCCACTTCAGGAGTATGGGTGCTCCGACACTATAACAGTAGGCTAAAAAAAAACTTGAATATCTACAATGAGGCACATGAAACACACCTGAAAATCGCTACATTATGAAACACTACATCTTAATTTACACTTTAAACTATATGCTTTTATAATATTATCATCTACTAAATATTTTTGATTGCACTATAGTGTGTCTCTATTGCTCTTCATTGTTGAACCTCTATTAAAATCCTACATGCACGCATTTATAAATATTGTATATATGACTTTGAACTCCAAATAAATAATACGGAAAGAAAAACACCATTATTGTTCCTACAAATGCAGAAGCAAAATAATATGTACACAATATGTAAGCTGTAGACACTAAACTCTTTTTCACCCAACTACCTGCTGGCTGGAAATAAATATTTAATAATGTTTTTCTACTGCATAAGTGAAACTTTAACTTTCCACAAACTATTGGAATTTATTTGGATTCTTTGACTAAAGTGCATTTATATTTGGGAGATTTAATGGAATAGTAGACAGAACAGAAAGCTTTCTCTTTAAAGCATTCTATAGGTTAGGCTTTTTAGAGTATAAATGATGTTGCACCTTTATGACTGCAGTAAGATAAAATGCTATATTTCTAGCCAACAAGTAGGTTTGCTGCTAAATTCCCATAGAGAGTAATTTATCAAAGCTTTGTAATTAATTTTATTCTTGCATAAAGAAATGTCCTCATTTATAAAACAGTGACTGTTTCTTTGTATTGATGCTATTTTAGAAGCACAACTTGTTAAAGTCTGCAAACTTATAAGGCATATTATTGTATTTACACATGAAGTAGAAATGCAATGAAGAAGGCTCTTCAGATTACTTTCAAAAACACTTTTTGCAACAGATAGAAGGCCACTAAAGTTTCTCAGTGTTTTCTTTTTCAAATAATTGTCACATATCATAATAAATTGATTCAATTATTTGACTGCACTGGACAGGGGCTGTCTCTGTCATCCAATGAGCAGTAATATAGCTGTATGAGTCATACACTGTGCCAATGAAATCTACAGACTACAGTTTGCCCTGTAAATTTTCTGTTAGTTTCAATGATGTTTCAATTGATTTTATTTAATGTTTTTCATGCAAAGCAATTTTTTTAATGTTTAACCCGTGCTCTTTTAAGTTTATAAAATGAAATTGCGGTCCATATCTGTCACAATCCAGAGATGAGGGGCTCACATCCCCTTAATTCTCCTGCTTTAGCTTACAGGAACAATCTCTAAGTTGTGACTCAGCCCTTAGCAATTCAGATAAGGACATAATTCATAGAGAAGCTGGAAAATCAGATGAGCAGCACCATTCCATTAGTATAGAGACAGACTCTGTCTATTGCTCTGACACAGATATTTAACAATCCCAGAAATAAACAATCACCCAGTTCTAGTTCATCATCTTGGGCAAGAGAGGCTTGTTTGATCCCCCCCCCCCCCCAAGCTGAACAACCCCAGAGGGGCAATAAATTAACTACAATTCCATTATCAGCAATCTTTGACAGAACAAAAATTCCAGGGGGTAATAAACTTTGTCCTGTTGGCAATCTGTTTGGTTTAGTCACACTAACAAATATGGCAGAAAATGTATCTCTGTTAGTTACCCATTATTACAGTGCATATAACATCATATAGTTCCCCGGACATTAATTATTGTGGTCCACACTACATTACACATAAAAACAACATGTCTCATGTCCATTTTAATAATCTTTGATATTAGCAACCTAATGTGTTAGAGTCCCAAATAACAAGGTTACGTGTGGGATTCAGGGTAGTTTCACTCGAGCCCCAAAAGTCAGTCATGACAATGTCCATTTAAAGTAAGTACAATATTCAAATTATTTCATTGTTAGATATACAGTAGAGCGCTACTTACATTAAAAAAGGAACACTTTTCTCCAATATTATGGATCCAAGAAATAGTTATAGTTATGAAAATCCCTGTTTTTACATGTTAATCAGCTATTTTGGTATATCAATAAAATTACTTTGTACATTTTGTTCCCTAGATGGTGTTCAGTTTGGAGAAATTACAAATAAAAGCTCAGCTTTACCTTTTTGGACTTCATTACCATATTGCTAACCAAGACTTTGTGGATGGTACTTTGAAAGCTTGATTACACTGCTCCTATAGGCACTCCTGTAAAACCGACTCAGCCCTATGGGGAGCATTTACACAGAATTTTGCAAAGGTATTAAATATGGGTACTGCAAAAAAATCCTGTAAAATGTATTTGCTGACTCATACCAAGGTGGTATTACCTGTAGCTCTCTAATTCTAGCATTTGCTGACAACTTGTCTTACATACACCCATTGGAGGCTGAAAGTGTAAAAGGCATCGCTCAGTCATGTCTGACTCTCTGTGACCTCATGGACAACACACCATGTTGATCCACTTGGTTTTCATGGCAGAGATACTGGAGTGGGTTACCAGTTCCTTCTCCGGTGGGCCACAGCATACAGCTCCTTGTATTCCTAGGTGGTCTCCCATCCAAGTACTGACCAGTGTGACCTCTTGGTTCCCTGGCTGGATTTGAAACCAGAATGCTGAACCTGCACTCTAACCACTGGGCCACCAGGGAACAAATAGGTGGCTACGAGTCTGAATTTCAGGTAGACTCCATAGCAATGCTATGCATGGCTATCTACCAGCTAAAATAAGATAACACTGTGCCCCAAACTGCCTACCATAGTATATAAAAAGTAACACAATCTGAAAAATTCTAATGAATTACATTTAAAAAAATTATTAAAAAAAATAACCTACAGAAAAAAACAATTGCATTAAAATACAATGCATTACAGACTAAAGAAATAAAAATACAGAACATATATTTAAAAAAAAATGTTAGTCCTGTTGTAGCAACAAAATGGGTTAGCATATGCATTTCCCTCCTTGAATGGTCCTCCAGCAATGATCAGCAACACTCTTGTCCTCCATCATTGGTCAGGGATAAGTGGGCACATTAATTCTTGATTGAAGCCCTTGGATACTTTTCTTCTGGCCATCATGGGACAAGCCCCTTCACTCTTGGGCCAAGGCAAAGCTGATCACAAAAAAACATGCTACTCTATAAAAAAATAACTAAAACTAACAGAGCTTCTCCTCTGAGGAGCTCCCCCATGGAATAATGGCTTTTTGACCCCACCCTTGCCTTACATACTTTTTTCTAGGCTTCTGATTGGCGAAATATGTGTCAATTATATTTCAGCCAATCAGAACTGAATATTTGAATGTTAAGAATACTACTCAATATTTAACCTGAGAGGGCTACTACCCTTTTTTAATTTTAATTAAGATTTTATCCTAGGAATAAAAAAAAACACTTAAAAACAGGAACTTTATTCGAAATACTTAAAAAAATTTAAAAAATGTATATATACACACAATAAAGACCCTCATAGGTTTCAACAACTGGAATGGTCAATCAAAAAATTCAAATATGGTACAACAACCAAGAAAAAATATATATAATATCCCTGTGTCTCATTACAGAGACCTCCCTGCCAGGGGCTATGATGTGCCCCACAAGCTGGCTAATTGCCCTGCAATATAGGAGTATAGATTAGATATAAAGATCACATACCAAACTCTTTTTGTCTACCCCAGGAGCATTCGCTCAACCTGCCTCACCTGACCTATCATCAAGCTCCTCAGATCCTACGCCCATCAGCCTATAACGACTTTGGTCTTTAGCTTGATAAACCATGATGAATGGCATATCGCCAAATACCAAAAATATCTATGACAGAGCTTGTAACCTCTTCCAGAATTACACAGCAAATTATAACATCCGACCCCCTCATTCGCTGCATACCTTCCTATGCTTTGCCACTCATTCTGACACTTAACTCTGCCTTAGTTTCCAAACTACGAAAACCTACCTCTCCGGAGTGCAATTCTTCCTTACTCAACAAACCAATTCATCCCCATGGTTCCTATGCATTCCTTCAGTCAAATTATTTCTGAGGCTTCACCATCAAATAGACCAACAAACCTCCACTTTGCAAACCAATCAATGGCCCACTATTTAAGAACCTCAACACTTTCCTAAACTGGTTGACGTACGTTGATGTACAGGCCAATCCCATTGCCGTGACACATTTCTGCGGATAGAATGTGTCATTAAAGACAAAATAATTGTGGTGCAGTATGAATCTAAGCAGTGAGACCAAGAATTGATTTCTATCTATATTGGTCATCAATTACAAGCGTAGGAAGTAATCTATAGCGTCACAACCTATCTTGTGATCAATTGAAGTGTATAGACTCTCCACATCACAGGTAGCCATATTTAGTCATTGAGGAAGCTTATTAGCGATCGATATATGCTTGTATATATAACTCCATTTGTTGTTTTTCTTCCCTCTACCTCTTACTTTCCTTCATATGTGTGTATCATTGCTGGCCATTGATTATAGTGGAGAGATCTGCTTTATCAACATGCATGTGGACCTGCCATACCATATCACCCATATTTATACTCTGCAATATAATTTAAGCATTCTTTAGTTACTAGAGATTGGAAAAAACACTTCACTTGCAGAGTGTCAAGGGTTAATTATCTAATGTGTTATGCTATACACTGTTTACTAGTATTATGTTAAGGATTATGAGTTAATCCGGTTTATTATGAGTTCACGAATTTACTAATAATATTTATAATCAAATGAATTGTCATCCCTTGGATAAATTAGTTCAATACACTATATGTGAGTTAATTAATAAGCAAACAGCAATCATTAATTCATAAAACAGACAATCATTTATTTAATGGCTTCTTGACAATTTAATGGACTTTATGACTCTTTATTTATATGTATAGTTATGTTGATATCCTTATTCTGCAGTTTACAGTAAATCTTCTACTATATCATTCATGATTAGATACCTGTAAAGACAAAAAAGAGTTAATTGAAGACAGTTACAATTGAATACTTACCCTTTAAAAAGTGAGAGCCAGCCACTCCTCTGAACTGGTCTTGAAGGAAGCCCAGACACTAAACGTGCACGTCAGACCAGACTTTTCTGTCCATTGTTGATGACGTCAGACTCTGCACCGTGAGTTGACGATTACGCAAGTATTTATATAGATACCTGTGTTGCTAATTATACTTTATGCTAAAACAATGAGGAGGATATAAAATAGTACATTATGATCAATTATGTGCATTATATATATATTTGTTCACCATGTATAGTACCTAATGTCAAGACTTCTTATTCAGGAGGAGACATTTTGGGCATCAGTCATTAGATTAGTGAGAACAGATTTTTTTCATAATAGAGAGAATAGCTCTCAGAGGGTAAGTAGTGGGTCCTTGAACCTCCAATACAAATATGATACAATAGGGACACAGTTTAATGTAAATTATTCCCCTCAAATAGATCATTTTTGATAATCAGCTCTAATCAGCTGATAGTGACTTCATAAATCATTTTCTGATTATACCTCCTTTTCTTTGCACATATTAGGCTATGATGTATTGTTGAGATTTACAACATGGGTTGGATCTATTTTTGAAAATAGGAGTTTTCATCTCTTTGAACATTGCAAAAATTGTATATATGATGATTTTTATTCGGCATATATCTTAATATTTGGATACATTATATTTTTATATATTATAATATTATTAAAAGTTATATTTAATATACCTTCTGTGTATTTGCTATTTCTTTCTCCAGTAGGCGTTAACTTTTGTACACCAAATGTCAGGATTTAAATGATTAAGTAAAAGAGTGTTTCTTTCTCTATCCCCTATTTTTTATATTCTTTATTAAACATTTGATTAGTCATTTTAAGAGTCAAACAATATTGATAGAATATTCCAATTTTGGAGGCTAAAATAATAACTTACTCATGGACTCTTTGCTGTGTGACTCAGTAGCTTCTTTTTTGTCAAAAGAGCAGGCCCCAATTACTATTATCAGGTTAATTGTTAACCTGTAGTTGTGGGAGGGGCTATATTTCACCCCTACCACTTAAAAGCCATCCTTCCCTACTCCTCCCAGAGCACTCATCTAAGCACCCTACCCACCTCTCCTTTGTCTCACAAATCCACATCTCGCCCAGCCCTCTGATAAGGCTAGGGTGACATAGCTATATATGCCATACCTCAAGCTACCTCAACTCAAAAGAGAAGGCCCCAACTACAACTGTAATTAAAAAATATAATATGTTAGTATTAAGGCAGTTTTATTATAGAAAATCCAGGGATCCACACAACCCAGTACTCATGGCGTTAGTATGTCACAAAACTATATTGCCTAGGAACAATTGCTATTATACATTGTCTATAAATATATATATTTTAACACAAAATAAATGCATTTTTACTAATTGAAGCTATAAATACAATTGTCACATCGTTTAAGCATCAAAATATATTTTTTATTACAAATCAATTACTTTCTATATATCTCTAATGTTTCCTTGGAGCTGCAGTTATGGCAGTTGTTATACTGTAGCACTAACCACTCATAATATTCATGACGTTCGGATCTCCTATTGGCTCCTAGGGCCTTGTCTCATCTGTAAAGCTTGCTTTGGCAACTCCCTACTTTGAAATCTGTTGCATCTAAGGCAGGATTTATGGCTATGCACGAAATGCTCTAATCTAGGGGAGTGAAAGATTTACCGTATTGGTCCGAATATAAGCCGCACCTGTAAAATGCAAGGGGAAAAAACAGAAAAAAGATAGTACTCACATATAAGCCGCACCCTTAAAATTGGAGAGAAAAAGACAAAAGTCAAGTAGATTTAGGGAATAAATAGTGATTTTATTTTAACATATACTGTACCATATACGGTATCCAGTATTTGGAAAAC
The DNA here is from genome assembly GCA_027410445.1 of Discoglossus pictus. Classification (NCBI taxonomy): domain Eukaryota; kingdom Metazoa; phylum Chordata; class Amphibia; order Anura; family Alytidae; genus Discoglossus; species Discoglossus pictus. The sequence goes on from CM050173.1 coordinate 43,458,879, forward strand.
ATTATAACTGTAACTCTTTAGGCAGGTTGCCAATATTACGGTAACATCAACAGAAAGTTCAGGAAACATGAAACATAACGTAACAAGGAAACTTTTTACTATTCACAGTCATCACTGGTGTCACTACTCATTTCGTCACCAGTATTCGCTTCATCACTGTCACTGTTATCTTCATTCTCCTCCCATAGCAAGTTGTCCTTGCTACCATCCAATGCATTGGACACGCAGCATTTTTTGAACCCCCTGATGATGGAGTTAGAAGAAATATTTGACCATGAATTTATAATCCATTGGCACAGGAATGTCACTGATGGCTTCTTAATCTTGACAGATAGTGTGAGACCATGATCCCCTTCCCGAAGCCAATCTGAATACTGCTTGCGTAGGTTGTCTTTGAACGGCTTGTTGACAATGACATCAAGCACTTGTAGCTTTGAAGTCATGCCACCAGGTATAACAACAGGGTCTGTCTTCTGTGCAGCAACTTTAGTCTTCACTTCAGGAGTGAGATGACCCTTAAAAGCATCCAAGACCAGCATGGCTCTCTTAGTGAGCAGTGCTCCAGGTCTGCAGTTCCAAACTACAGACAACCAGTCGACCATCAGTTCAGTTGTCATCCAGCCTTTTTCCTGGCAACGAACCACTAGGCCATAAGGAATGCTTTCTTTGTGCAAAGTTTTTCGCTTCAGAATAACATAAAGGGATAACTTTCCTCTGTCAGCAGTGACAGCTAACATCACCGTTATTCTGAGTTTTTCATTGCCAGTTGTTCTTAAAATGACACTTTTTGCCCCTTTCTGCTTTACTGTTGTATTGCTTGGTATGTCAAAAAATACGGGGGTCCAGTCAGCATTGCCCATCTGGTCTAATGGGTATGAGTGACGCTGCCGCAATTGGATGACATACCGCTGGAAGCTAGTCAGCTTCTCCTCAAAATCTGCCGGCAGTTTCTGTGCCAATGAAGTGCTTCGTCAAAGACCGAGACCCTTTCTCCGCATAAAATGACGGCACCAACCAATGCTTGCACGAAATTCCCTCTTATTTATTTGTAAGGTCTTTGCAACTTCTAAGGCTTTCAGCTGGATTACTTCACGAGAAATTGGCATCCCATCTTTTCTCATATCTTGAATGTAGGAATAAACCCCAGCTTCAAGTTCTGGATATTTGCCTTGTTTTGGTCCCCTTAAGGATTTTCTGGTGGAAACGGAATTTTTCAATTTCTCCTCTGAGGCAACCCAACGTCGCACATTGGATTCATCCAAGCCATATTTTTTTCCAGCCTCTCTGTTGCTTGTTGTCTTTGCATACACTAAGCTATTTAAGCTCTTGAGATATTGATTATCCTACAAAATTTGGGCCATCTTGGCCTCATGGAAGGCTCTGTTTTTATCATACCCCTTCTATCCTTGTTTTTAACATTTTAATCGCCGTTGTGAGGTACAAGTACCTAATAAATAATTAAATATATGTATGTCATTTTATTCCCAATTATACCATATGTAATCTATGATAAAACCATTATTAGAGTGAAAAACTCTTGGGATCTAGAAAATCCATTACTTTCAAATATTTAACTTGTGGTTCAATACACCATTTGGATTTAACTTTAAGACTTTAAATACTTTCTTGAGTTTCTTTGAATAATAAGAATTGACGTATTTTGCAAGAAAAGATAATCTTGGTAAAAAAGAGTAAAACATTCAATATGGCCCTCTTTACCTTAAATAATATTGATTTACTTCAAAAAGAAGCAGATGACAGCTTCATGTCCAAGACACAGATTGTACCTCAGACTAATAAAGACATTAAAAAAGCTTTTAGTGAATTGATGAAAAAAGGCAAAAAACAAGTCAAAATTATATGGGAAATTAGTAGTTTACAGAACTACTTAAAAAACCACTTAATCCCTAGAGGACTAAGAGTGAATGTGATTCCAGCTACAAATCTGGCCAGTGATACATTTATGGAAAAATGGAAGGAATTTTTTTTTTAAATGTTCACAAGATTTAATGGAATTGATTGTTGAAACAGAACAATCTAATCTTGAAACTTTAAAACCCAAAGTGGCCTTATACCAACAAGATTTTAACAAGTTTAATGAAACACCTGAATATGACAGTTATTGTACCAGACTAAATGAAAATATAGAAAAGTTCAAAAAAGATCTTAAAGAAAGGAAACAAAGAAAGTTCCTTAGAGATCAGGATGACTTAAAGTCAGAAAATATTTTTAGGAAATTTCCTTCAGATGCCCCCATTTACAGCCATTCAGATATGAGCTCCTCTGAATATGATAACTCAGACTTAGATGATGGAGCTCCATTAAAATTCAGGAATAGACGTTCCAACACTTGGTTAAAAATTGATGATACTAGACCCTACTCCCAAACAAGAACAGGGAGAAGATTCAACAACAATGAGAATTTTTTAGAGAGAGGCAGGACTATCCAAAAAGACCCAGAAAAGAAATTCAGAAATGTAAGCAACAGGGACCCACAATAGACAATCCACCACTCTCTCTGGTACAAGATACATTGATAGTTAATCTCTCCAATTTCCAACAAAAAGGTTTATCTTTTGTACCTACATCTAGGCCAGATCCTTTTCTACATATAAAAGACTTGAATTTATTTGCAAGGAAATTAGCTCTACATAAATTTTACAAACTTAAACATGAAAGGGAACTGACCCAATTGGGACTTGGAAAAAAAGACATGGAATCATTCCATACTATGTTGTCTCTCTTAGAAGAAAACAATGTAAAACAAAAGGATAAATTTGTAATATGGAAAAATAAAAGTCGTTTCACTCCAGCCTTAAAATACTATGCTAACATCTGGTTGTTCTTACAACAAGCCACCCTAGAAATTGAAAATATTGATTACAAAAGTATACCGAAAAGCTATAATTTAACTAAAAGCGAAAATCAGGCTTTACTTGAACTAAAAAAATTTCAAGATATTCAAATCAAATCTGCGGACAAAGGTGGAAACATAGTCATTATGGGCAACACAGAATATAATCTAATGTGTAAAAAAATCTTAAACGACACCAACACCTATGAAATTCTTGAGAGTAATCCTACATTGAAATATAAAAAACTTCTTAAAAACATTTTGGACCAAGCTAAAATTGAAGGTCTTATTGATGAGCAAACTTTTCAATACCTTTTTCCAAAATATCCTACTGTTTCCATTTTTTATACCTTGCCAAAAATACATAAAAAAGTAACTCCAATCCCTGGCAGGCCCATTGTGTCAGGAACTGATAATTTATCTTACAAATCACGTGTATTTCTAGATCACCATCTAAAAGATATGGTTGAAACACTACCTTCATTTGTAAAAGATACAAATGACATCTTAAAACAACTTGAGGACCTTACAATACCTATGGATGCCTATTTAGCCACTATAGATGTAGAGGCTTTATATAGCAGTATTCCTCATAAAGAAGGCATTGAAGCAACCAATTTCTTTTTACAGAGCAAAGGTACAAAATTGCAAAAATTCAATAAATTTCTTAGAGACTTACTAGATTATGTTCTTAAACATAACTATTTCATCTATAATGGGAACTGGTACCATCAAACCAAAGGAACAGCTATGGGTACCCCATGCGCCCCAAGTTACGCCAACCTACTATTAGGTTTGTGGGAAGAGAAACTAATCTTCAATGAACTTCTCTTAGAATATACTGAATCAATACTTATGTGGAGGCGCTATATAGATGACATTGTATTAATATGGACAGGTACAAAAAATAAATTTGAAGAATTTATGGAAAATATAAATGTTAATCCATTAGGCCTCACATTCACCCACGAGATTAATGACTCAAGAATCACTTTTCTTGACTTAATAATCAAGAAAGATGAAAATGGCAGAATATCCTCAACTACATTCAGAAAAGACACTGCTACAAACAACCTATTGAGATGGGAAAGCCAACACTTTGAACCTCTCAAGAGAGGAATACCCAAAGGCCAATATCTTCGTATTAGAAGAAATTGCAGCACAGACGAAGAGTTCATAATAGAAGCAGAAAAATTGAGAAAAAGATTTAAAGAAAGAGGTTTCTCAAAAAACTGCCTCAAAACAGCTTTCAAACATGCTTTGAATTGTAATAGAACTTCGCTTCTTCATGGAAGTAACTCTTCAAGAAATGTTTCAAATGATCTAAATCCCACCCGCTGCATAATGACCTTTGGGTATGACTCCCAAGTGATAAAGGAGTCAATTGCCAAATACTGGTATTTGTTGAAAAGTGATGAAGATCTTACTGAGATATTAACACCCAACATCTCAGTCACCTACCGGAGAGGAACAAACCTAAAAGATATCTTGGTATATAGTACCTTCAAAGAGAAAGAAGCAAACACTACATGGCTTAAACCTCCATTAGGTTGTTTTAGATGTGGCAGATGCAAATACTGCAGTTACATCACACCTACAAAAATATTTGAACATCCAACAACAAAGACAAAATACAAAATCAAGGAGTTTTTCAACTGTTGTTCTACAGGTGTAGTTTATGTAGCAGTTTGCGTTTGCCACAAGATCTATGTTGGAAAAACTAGCCGCCAACTACGACGTAGAATAGGGGAACACGTCTTAAGCATTAAACATATGCTGGATACCCTTATTGCACGACATGTCAAACTTTACCACAAGAACCAAAGTAAAGTTTTGACCTTTTTTGCCATTGATAAAGTCACCATGAGTCAAAGACAGGGAGACATTGACCGTAGACTCCTCCAATGTGAGGCCAAATGGATATACAAACTAAAGGCCCTCTCTCCTTGCGGCCTAAATGAAGGCTTTAATTATACGGCCTTCATTTAAGAATTGGGTCCTGTTCTAATAAATTATGAAAGATTCAAAGTAATGAGGTCCACTTTTTAATACAACCATCTAGAGATAATATTGACATTTTTTAAACACAGGATAAATTATTCCTTCTTTTGGACAGTAAACAAAATTAGTACCATAAATCAATACCATTTATCATTTTTATATCACTTTTATATTATTTATATTTTGCCACACTGCTATCACTATACAAATATTGGGAGCCTTTTAGATGCTCCCCTTAAATATTTATATGTTCACTGATAGTATATCTTCATGGATGTATATTCCCACTATGACCTCACATATATATTACATAGGTATATCTAGCCACAATTTTCATATTTATAGATTCTTCCCCTTTTTTTATTCACATAGGTGCTTCACTCTAATTTTATTTTAGATAGATGTTTTTGGCCACGTTTATTATTAGTTTTACCTTCTCTTCTTTTTATACTTTATTCCATCATGGCTTATCTCTTTCCAGTATCCTTGTTCTCAGGACCTCCCTATTATGATTGTTTTATTAACATTTTACTTTTGTCTTTCCTTTGTATCTGATTCTCTTTTATTTACCATTTATACTTACCATTGCTATATTATTTGTATTTTGCTGTTTTTTCTTGCATTAAATGTAATCTTTATGATTACGCATGGTTGCTGTGGCAACCACTGTATATAAATACCTCCCTCGGACACTACTTCCGTGTTTGCCCTTTAAAAAAGACATCAGTTGTGCGCCGAAACGCATCAGGCCGGAGCGCCCTATGCGGTCCACCGTGACACGCATATAGACGCTGTTTGTTTAGGCTATGCTCAGTTCACCACGCGCTCGTCCAACATAAATCGCTCCAGTACCCCATTTTTAGTATAACATCTACTCTCCCCTAATTCACTAGAAGAAACTCCTGTTATAACGTGGGGGTCTGTGGCAACTTCAATGCCCTTATTAGCCCCTAACCAGCCTATACCATAATGATTAACGGGTCATACTATCTTTAAATACAATGTACACAATAGTCTCTGACTAACTGTGACAGGGAAAGGGGGTTTAAAAGGAGGTTTAATTAAGCGATTTAAAAACATACTATTGTTTTGAAAGAACATACAAAAGACTTTATTGAGCGATTAGAACTTAAACAAAAGCAAGCCTTAACTTTATATTTAAATATAACTAACACTAAGCTATTAAAGCTCTTGAGATATTGATTATCCTACAAAATTTGGGCCATCTTGGCCTCATGGAAGGCTCTGTTTTTATCATACCCCTTCTATCCTTGTTTTTAACATTTTAATCGCTGTTGTGAGGTACAAGTACCTAATAAATAATTAAATATATGTATGTCATTTTATTCCCAATTATACTATATGTAATCTATGGTAAAACCATTATTAGAGTGAAAAACTCTTGGGATCTAGAAAATCCATTACTTTCAAACAAAATTAACAACTGCAATTTTGAAACTTGCATCATAACTACGCCTCACTCCTAGGCTTGTTGATGCTTTTCTCTCCAAGTGATCGGCCAATGCAAGAAACAGGCTTTCTAACATGTACTGTAACTTCTTTTGTAGGTTACAAGCCTTACAGAATGCTAGAATCACTAAAACCGGAAATTGGTATTCAAATGCTACAATTTAGTCACATGCGCGCAAATCGGCATTGATTTTGCAATCCCGAATATAAGCCACACACACGTAACTCAAATCTCGCAAATCGGCTGTCATTTTTTCACAGTCGCGAATATAAGCTCAAAAATCGGAAAAAAGGTGCGGTTTATATTCGGACCAATACGGTACATTAGTGTAGAAATTAGGGGGAAAAAGCTCTCACAGCTTTTTTTACGGCAATACCCTAAACTAATTTAATAGGGCTGTGTGACTACTTGATTTACTTAGGGCTTTTAGACTTTTAGACTAGGTTTTAATATTATCTTCAGCCCTATTAAATTAGAAGCCCGTAGCAGCATCGGCAAGCCCGCAAGAGCTGCTGGCTTGAAATTCAACTGCGTTACATACTGTCGCTATTAAATTAGAACATGCCGCGAGTTACGGGCTTGAGACGCAAACCCACAAACCATTTTTCGAACGTTGCATGAACGGCGTGAACATGATCAATGAGTCAAACCTGTAGTTACGCGTTTAGATTGAGCCAATTGCAACAGAGATCGTCATCATTGCGTCACAAAAAAATGGAGGTTGGATTTCAAAGTATTATGGGCTGCAATTACGAGTTGCGATTGGACCCACATTCCAGAAATAACACAATATTGATAAAGCCGTAAATATGATATTCTAGTCCATGCGAGTTTCATTATATGTATTAACACATTGATTGCCAGGATCGATATAACACAGAATTTAAACATGAAAAATTGTATTTTATATTGCTGATTTGCGAGCTTCAAAATGTTGTGCTATTTATTTCAATACCTAACATCACTTTCCCTTTTAATATAAGTACAGTAGTGTGTGTATATTTGCATTTACAGTGCTACGGATTTTGTGCTTATTGGAGAATAGGGCTACCATTCACGTCTATTTGTTTCCCGATATGCCTACTTTAGTTAAACTGTATGTAAAACTGTTGTAATCTCTTACAGGTAAACAATATTCTCTTTCTTCTTTCAAAATAGAAGAGTTTAGACACCCGAAAATCCCCTATGCGAGAGAAAAAATGGCTGCCGAAAAAAAATGAAAACGAGGCTACAGCACTCTAAACACCACCAAACACATACAGATTTTCCCAAAAAGATGGACATGATCCAAGAACAAGCACGCCAAATCAGCCACAGATGCGTACCACACATTAGGCGCCATTTTACAACACTAACTTACACAATGCGGAAGTACACAGCTACCCTAACGGATTTGGCTCGTGCACGCACACTATTTACACTACACATTGCACACATTACTGACACTTACACAGCAGCTCCACAGCCCTGAAAACACACATTGTATGTTGCAGCAACATCAACACAGATTGCCAGCTCTTCTGCACAATGCTTCCTGCATATATTACTTCAAAATAGGTAAAGTATATTGATGTATTATTTTATTCATTATTTCATTAGCAAAACAACCAACAACCTCGCAATGAGCGCCGAAGGCGCTCAGCGGAAGTCTCGCAATCAGCGCCAAAGCATCTTGGAATAACAACAAAATTTACCACCCTTACAATCTTATTGCTGTCATTTTTTGACGGGCAAGTCGCTAGTAGATATATATTTAAAAGAGCGCAAATAGAAAATATATATAGTTGGATAAGAAACAATAATGGATATAAAAATACTAGTAATGATGTTATGGAAAATTCTCTTCGAACATGGAACACAATTTCTGCAAAGTGCTCTGAAAACATTGCAGAGATAGAGATAGTTTAGAGAAGGTCAACAAAATGAATAAGGAGGAAAGCTGACCAATTAGATGCATTTTCTTTAGAAAAAGGTACATGAAAGATTACCTTATATAAGGATATGTTTAGAAGTTCAAACAAAGTTCTCCTGAAGTTATTTAACATTGACAAAGTTATCCATTGAGATTGGGCAAAAGGATGTTACATCCCCAACAAAGAACAACATTCTCACAGTTGTGAATGTTGTTTCAGTAAATGCGTAATAGGTTTAGTAGTATATATGACATTTATATATTGAAAATGTTAGTTTTCGCTGTTCCTTTCCATATATGTCACTTACATTAAAGGCACATTAAAAGCATTTTTTAATTGTTGCATCTAAAAGAGGGTATTTGATAAAGTGTATTTTATTTTCTAATGTTGCTATCAAAGCAGAAAAAAGTTATATCAATTTAATTATTTAAATTATTCATTTAAATGATCTGAGGGCTTACCCAAGCGAGCCAATAAGCACTAATGTAGCTGTAAGGCTCATACTTCTCAAACAATGAAATCTACAGTTGTACATATGCTCTGTGCATTTCTTGTTTGTTTCAATAAAGTTTAAATAGGTTTTACTCAATAATTTTAATGCAGAACACAATTTTGGTAATATTTAAATCATGTAAAGTGTGTTACATTTACCTTAAAATGATCACTGGTCCAGTTTTCATAGTAGTAAACATCAGTATAAATAGCTTTTCAGATTATTAAAAATTGAGAAATATAAAGAAAATTTAGTTCGTCCCCCCCCTCCCCATTTTTCTCCTAAAGCTCCTTCCAACTTTTTACAACTGTGCAGCCAATATAGACTATGGCCCTATGCTAATCCCGGCAAAATCAATTACGAGTGCAATAGCAGCAAAGTAAATCCTGCCTAGCTATGTTAATCCCCATCTCTAAAACATTGCAAGAGAACTGCTACAAGTGAATTGCACTACAAAGCCGAAAAGCAAAGTAGAAATCTCTGCTGATGTTTGCAATGTCAATTTGTGATGAGTTACTCCTTTACACTTTGACACCCAAACCCCATGCTAAAAAGATTTTACAGATCATTTGCAAACCAGGGCACTGCCGTAACTGCATAAAGCAGAAGAAAGATTCACATGTACCAACTCACAAGTAGTCTTTGAACCCTTGCTGAGCCCCCCAGAAGCATTTAAAGTGACCATAGCACAAAAACCCTAACAAAATGATGACATTTCAACATTATTTGACACTTAGCAATTAAATATCAATATGTGTGAATGACTTTATATGTGTTTTATGATACAAAATCCAGGGTATCACAAAACCCAGTACTCAATAGGAATAGGTTAATACACGTCACAAAACCATGTTGCATAGGAACAAATGCTCTAATGCATTCTCTATAAATATATCATATTTTAACACAAAATAAACACATCTTTATTTATTGAAACTATAAATACAATTGTCACATAATTTTAATATCAAAATATATATTCTAGCGACTTGCCCGTCAAAAAATGACGGTCAATAAAAAAGAGTGTTGAAATGCTGTTTGCAACACAATGTGAGTGTACTGTGTGCCTCAACTATATAGACCCCTATAACACACTAATGAATGCATGTAATAACACTATAAGTGCCATTAGGGTCATCCAGGACCCTCATGACCCAAAGTGTAAGCACTACACCATTTTAACCCGGTCACTTATGAGGGTCTATCCAGACCCTCATAAGCCTCTATTTACCCCCATCAGTCCCATAAGGGTATATTATGAGCATCATGTGCCTGTTAAAACCCAACATTAACCACATAAGTGCCATGACGGTCCTCAAGGACCATCATGACACTAAGTATAAACACTACATTGCTCTATACCCCCCCAATAAAACATTAAATATCAACTAAACACTCTCTACACTAACCTATTAACACCTACACTACCTACCTACACTACACTACCTACCCCCTAATAACCCCCTCCCCACAACTGTAATTACAGAAATCAAAAAAACTAAAGTCATCCAAAATCTACATTACATAAAATAAAAAAACCTAAATCACAAAAAATAAAAAATGTACATTACAGAAAATAAAAAAATACATTACAACCCCCCCCCCTACAGAAAAAAAAATTATTACACACCTGAAAAGGAAATACATATAAAACAATACATACAATACAATACATACAATACAATACATATGATACAATTAAATACAATACAATTAAATACAATACAATTAAATACAATACACCCCTATCTAATATACATACCCCTATCTAATATACAATACTATCTAGCTAAGATACACCCCCTATCTAATACACAATAAATACTATCTATGTAATATACATCCCCTATCTATCTAATACACAATAAATACTATCTATATACTATACATCCCCCAATCTATCTAATATACAGTACATGCTATCTCTATATAGCAACCCTAATTCTAAGCTAAAATAAAATAATTAAGACCACTTACCTTTGAGATGTTTCTTCAGATCAGCCACCTAGGGTAAAAAATAAACAAAATTCCTACAACACGTTTACATACAATAAATAAACATTCTAAACATTCTAAACATTCTATTCACCTTTCCAGCATGTCCCGTCCTTCTTTTGTTCTTCTCCGGTGCCTGTTAAAAAAACTTTACATTAGTACACATACATAAACATAAAACCAAGTAAAATAAACATAATCTACATTGTACTTACCTCCCCACGATGTCTCCGGCCTCCTAGTGTTCTGCCCCGGATGGGCACTGGAAGCATCCCCGCTCTAAAAAAAAAGTAAAAAAAAATAAACACACATCCACACTCGCGGATGTCCCAGACTAATGAGATTCCTACAGAGTGTTCCAGAATAAAATTGGCAATGGCGGCTTCTGATTGGCTGAAAAGGCTGTCTATCAAATTCAGCCAATGAGAAGACGCCAATTGTGAGCCAATGAGAAAGGGATACACCCCAAAATCCCACTATGATCGATTAACGCATCTGTCAATCGTTATTTGAACCAATCCGAAGGCTTTATTGCCATCAGCGAATCACAATGAAATACACCCCGACGCGGTGATTAGCTGAAGACATTTGCGCCTTCCCATTGGCTGTAATACTGATTGACATTGACAACAGCCAATGAGAAGGTGCAAATGCCTTCACCAATCAGTACGTGGAGGTGTATTTCATTGTGATTGGCTATTGTCAGTGCAACCAATCAGAATGTGCAGATGCCTCCAGCCAATCACCCTGTGGGGGTGTATTCCATTGTGATTGGCTGAAGGCATCTGCGCCTTGTGATTGGTTTAAACAAAGATTGACAGGAGCATTATCGGATCAGAGTGGAATTTTAGGGTATATCCCTTTCTGATTGGCTCACACATTGGCGCCTCCTAATTGGGTGAATTTGATAGACAGCGTTTTCAACCAATCAGAAGGCGCCATTGCCTATTTTCTTCCGGAAAAGTCTCTGGGAGGCTCATTAGTGTCTGTTTTTTTTTTTAGATAACGGTTCCAGGGCGGGGCAGAAAAGGAGGAGGCCTGAGACATCGTGGGGAGATAAGTCCAATGTAGATTATGTTTATTTTCTTTTGTTTTTATGCTTATGTATGTGTACTAATGTTATGTTTTTTTGTGGCCACATCAGAGAAGAAGGACGGGACATGCTGGAAAGGTGAGTAGAATAGTTAGAATGTTTAGAATATTTAGAATGTTTATTTATTTACTGTAAATGTGTTGCACTAATTTTTTTTTTTTCCCTAGGTGGCTGATATGAAGGGACATCTGCAAAGGTAAGTGGTCTTGATTATTTTAGTTTAGCTTCGCGAGGGTCCGCATTTGCGGACCAAACTGCATCCCTCGCTTCACGAGTCATGCAGTTCTTGATGATGTTTCGTATTTTGACAACTATTATATGTGATATATCACAAATAATTGTCGAACTACAAGTCATCACACTTTGCGAAGCGAGGCAAGCAGTGGAGGGAATAAAACACGCAGGACTTAGCCTCCAACCAGTTAGGAAACGCAGAATCACCTTAGGTTGCAAGCACTTGATGAACACAAGACATAGAAAAAAAAATACGCAAAGCAAAAAACACGAAACACACAAAAAATAAAAACAAAAATACAACAAAAACATCACACACAGCACGCAGGAACAGCCAGGATGTCTGGGATAATTTCGATAATTTTCGGCACTTGAAAATCGCCTAAGCGAGAACAAAAAATGGTGGGCCAAAAAAATTGAAATGAGGCTAAACGACCCTGGACCGCGCAAAAGACTGCCAATTGCATACCACTTTATGAGATGCGGCACTTAGAAAAACAAAGTACACAATAGTAAAAATAAGTTAACGGCCGGTCCGCGCAAGGGACAAAACACGAAACACACAAAAAATAAAAAATACAAAAACATCACACACAGCATGGGGGAACAGCAAGGACATCTGGGAGTGAGGTGGAACGCGAATTTAAGTTGATTTCAATGAGTTTTGTCACTCAAAAATCGGCTAAGCAGGAAAACAAATGGCGGACAAATAAAATAAAAACAAGGCTTCACGACACTGGAATGCGCAAAAAAATGCCAACTGCATACCACTTTCACACAGGAACCTACGAGGTACAAAATACAGTATTATTCATACACCAGCGCCGCTGTGTCAGTAAAGCGGACTGCATTCCCTATGTAACTGGAACCTGCGGTCATAATCAGCCTGGGGAGCTACTCACTGGAGCTACTGAAGAGACATCCAATGCCAGCTATTTTCAAGGTCATACTCTGTATGGGTCCTTGGGGGCGGGGCACATGGATAGTAGGATGGGCCGGTCCCCTGACCACTAGGTGGTGATACACAGTGGTCACTAAGTGAAAAAGAATACCGATGACCATAGGACCTGCTTCATTTCAGTAACTCTTTGGTGCACACCGGTGGAAGTAATTGCTGTTTTTCTAATTAATCCTGCTATATGTTTTTCTTGAGACAGAACAGCGGCTCCAGCTAGTCAGGGTGTTCCGGGAAGTCAGTAAGTCTGTTAAAGTAGATGTTTATTTGTTTTAGTTTTTTTTTTTGCTCTTCCTCTTACTTAATTAAATACTGGTTAACTGCACTTTACTGTACATTTTGTTTATTTTTCTTCACAGACTACTTCACTTGTTACTGCACTTCCCACTCATTATAATATTCATGACTTTTACATTTCCTATTGGCTTCTAGAGCCCTGTCTCATCCGTAAAGCTTGGTTTGGCTACTTCCTGCACAGAAATCTGTTGCAGCTAAGGCAGTATTTACGACTATGGGAAAAATGCCATAATTTACGGGAGCAAAAGATTTATATTAGTTCAGAACTTATGTTTGGAAAAGGCTCTTGCAGTGATATACAGCAGTGCCCTAACTAAGAACACTTGATTTTATGTCACTACAGCTGGGCAGTTAATTGAAACTACAGACACTGGCATTCCACAACCTTCGACCATCTGAAAAAGATTAAAGGAACTGACGTTTACTACTTTAAGATCAAGAAATTAGGACCAGTATAGTGGCCCTTTAAGCTAATTGTAGATTTTAATAAGTATTTTGCAATTATTTTTCTATGTGCCAAGCATTTTGAAAAATAATCTTCATAGTAATTAAGGGTGAAAAAAGACTTTCAGTCCATCAAGTCCAACTGTTTAAAATCTCCTCAGATCTGTATTATGCGGATTAGTTATTAATTAATTATTTGTTAATTAATTATTAATAGAATAGTATTTAAGGTTGAATAAAGACTGTTAGTCCATCAAGTTCAACCTTTTTAGATCTCTCTTGATCTTTTTAATATGTGAACTATTTGTTATTAATTGTTAATTGATCAAGAGGAGGGCAAACAGAATAAAAAAGGCCCATTGGAACTTTGCCAATTGTCTCATAAGGGGGAAAAAAAGGCAAAATTCCTTCCTGACCCCAGAAACTGGTGATCAAATTTCTCCCTAAATCAATATTGCTTCGCTAGTTATTTAGGATAACCCTGAATGCATTCTTTATTCAAAAATATATCTATCCCCTTTTTGAAGTTATCTATCAAATTCGCTGTCACCACCTCCTTTGGTAGAGAATTCCACTGTTTAACCACCCTAACTGTGAAGAACCCTTTTCTTTGTTTAAGGTGAAATCTTTTTTCCACTAACCTCAAGGGATGTCCTCTTGTCAGTTGAAAATCTCTTGCTACAAAAAGTTCTCTTGACAAAGCCTTATATTGACCCTGGATGTATTTAAATAAGGTAATCATATCCCCTCGTAGATGCCTTTTATTTTTTTTAACGAAAATAAGTTTAATTCAGTTAGTCTTTCTTCATAACTTATCCCCTCCATTCCCCTTATTAGTTTTGGTGCCCTTCTCTGTACTTTTTCCAGCTCTAAAATGTCCTTTTTATGAAGTAGTGCCCAAAATTGTACTCCATATTCCAAATGAGGCCGTACTAGGGATTTGTATAGTGGGAGAATTATATTTTCTTCCCTTGCTTTTATACCCTTCTTAATACTTGCTAATATTTTACTTGCCTTACAGAAATTGAGCACTGCTACCTAGGTGGTTGTTCACTAGTACTCCCAAATCCCTTTCAATTTCTGATACCCCTAGATTTGCTCCATTAAGATTATAAATTGCATGGTTATTTTTCCTTCCCAAATGCATAACCTTACATTTATTTGTATTAAATCTCATCTACCATTTAGCCACCCATTTCTCTAATTTATGCAAATCCCTTTGTATGGAAAGTACATCATTATCTGATTTAATTACCTTGCACAACATACTGTAGTGTCATCAGCAAAATTGGAGACACTACTTTCGAGTCCTACTTCTACATCATTAATAAATATGTTAAAAAGGAGAGGACCTAATACTGAACCTTGAAGAACCCCACTTACCACATTAGTCCAATCAGAGTATGTTCCATTTACAATAACCCTTTGCTTCCTGTCTTTTAGCAAGCTCTCAATTCATGAGCAGATATTTACTGCAATTCCTGTATCCCTTAGTTTGCTCAAAAGTCTCCCATTAGGCACTGTATCAAAAGCCTTTGAAAAATTCAAAATACTACATCCACTGAGTTGCCCTGATCCAAGTTCCTACTAACCTCCTCATAGAAACTAATTAGATTGGTCTGACATGACCTATCCTTCATAAATCCGTGTTGGCTGTACCTATGATCTTGTTCAAATAGACATATTCTTGTATTCTGTCCCTTATTAACCCTTCTAAAAGCTTCCCAACTACAGATTTGAGGCTAACTGGTCTATAATTCCCCGGATTTGATCTTGCTCCCTTCTTAAATATAGGTATCAACTCTGCTTTTCTCCAGTCATCTGGTAGATAACCTGTGGTGAGTGAGTCTTGAAATATTAGATATAATGGTTTGTCTATTACAGAACCCAGCTCCCTCAGTACCCTTGGGCGTATTCCATCAGGACCTGGGGCTTTATTAACATTTATTTTCTTCAATCACTTTTGGATTTCTTCCTGCGTTAACCAATTATTTAGTGATGGTAGTGTAGCCCCATTTTGTTGCAGTGTCCCAACCACTGGTACCTCCCTTGTGTATACCGACAAAAAGAACCTATTTAGCTCATCTGCCTTTTCCTGGTCACTAATTATCAGATGGCTTGTGTCACATTGTAATGTTCCTATAGCTTCCTTCCTCGCCTTCTTCCCATTAATATCTTTAAAAAATATTTTAGGGTTAGTCTTACTTTCCTTTGCAACTGGCTTCTCATTTTCTTTTTAGCCAGTCTAATAGCCCTTTTGCAAGCCTTGTTGATCTCCTTATAGTCACATAAAGCTGATTCTGTTCCCTCCTCCTTGTATAATTTAAATGCATGTTTCTTTTTCCTTATCATGATCTTTAAGTCATTGTTAAGCCACATGGGATGTGATTTACTCCTATTCATTTTATTTCCACATGGTACATGCCGATGAGTATGTTTATTTAGTAAGGATTTGAATGTTGTCCATTTATTTTCAGTTTTTTCCCTGTAAGTTCTTTGTCCCAGTCTACATGTAGTATTGCTGCCCTTAGCCCATTAAAGTTAGCCTTTTTAAAATTTAGAGTTTTTGTTGGCACCTTACAACTCTGTTTTTTGTATTCAATCTCAAATGAGACTGTGATCACTGTTCCCCAATATTTCCCCTATTTTAACATTTGATATTATATAAATCTTACTTGTGATGACTAAATCCAAGATGGCCCCATTTCTAGTAGGTTCTTGTATTACCTGGGCCAGATAATGATGAGAATCTTGCATTTAAACACCCATCTTAACTATAACTCCAAGTTTCTGTTGTGTCTTTGTGTAAATATGTCTTTATATATTCTTGTTTAGGTAAATAAACATTAAGAATGATGGCAGCAGTCTTGATTTATGATTGTATGAAAGAACACAATGAACATTGCTAATATAATTCATAGCTACTTAATGGGAATACGTATGATACTTTAAATGTGTTTAGATATACAGAATAATGTTCAATCCTTTCACTAAGAATAGTAATTTATGAATAAAATACACTAGCCAAGCTCATCCTTCAATATATTTTACAAGAAATGTAACCAGAAAAAGTTTTATGGCTTTTTAGAATTTCTGATGCTAAAGTAAATACCTAATAGCTAGATTGTTTATTATTTATTGAAAAAGATTACATAATAAAACAGCTAAGTGTTTTAATTAGTCATTACTCAGTAATAACATTAATATACATCTAAAATACTAACTATTAAACTTAATTTCATTCATCAGATTCTTAGCTTATGGTGCTTGCCTCCACCACGTATGAGGTCATGAAGAAGGTGAGAGCCTCTGTGGCTGAATGCAGGTTTTAAAGGCTTTCAGAACTGTTTGTATGGATAAAGACTATCTTGTTATGCTAAAGTTCTTTCTTTTGACAATGGGCATCTTATCAGCTCTGGCTGGGAGGCAGTCAGTGAGTTTAGATTTTATTAAGTACTTGAAAAGCATTTTATTAGTCATCATTGTTAAATTGAAACACGTAGTTCCTGTTGTAAGGGTGTTGAAGTGGTTGTTAACAAAATTGTTGTTTTATGACATGTTTTTTTACCCCTAGACACAGATAAATAAACTAGAAAAGATGTTTGAAAAGAACGTGCTTCTTTAAATGTCCCAATTTCCTTTGAAAACTATAAAAGCAGAGAGTTGTATTATAGCACGTGTTGGAAACCAAAGCATTTTCAAAGTATTTTGTATCATAAATATTAATAGGAAACCATTTCAGAAAGTATTGTTTTATTCAGATTAATGACTCAGCAAATTGCTATTAGACTCATTAAATTTATTATTAATTATTCTGTTCTTTCCTATTGCTTATTTATTTTTTAGCTAAAGTACAGTTTTTTTTTTAAAGAAAACCTGCAGGGATGAGCCAAGAGCTATATGAAAAAGTGGTGAGCTTGTAACATTCTTCCATTTGTCTATTGCTTGTTTCCAGTGTCTTTCTGAGCAGTGAGATACAGGCACAGAGCTAGTGAAAGTCGTGCTTACCTTTGCAGGAAGGAAATGTTCTTTCTTCCCACGGTTATCCATTATAGCTTCCAAGTGAAAAACAATGCATTAAATATAAAATAGATGCTTATAACAAAATGTAACTGCAGTGTTATCTGGATGAGAAAGTACTCTGTTGTGATTTGGTGCATTGAAGTTGGAGGCTTACTTTTGCAATCACGTTGTAAAGAAAACAGGTCCCCTCATAGGTTATAGATAATAACTGTATTGGATATGGATAGAAATAGCTATGGTGGCGGAGATTTGCTTTATAGTTGTTTACATGACAAAAAATGAAAAATAAGATTCTCAAGTATGTCTCAATGAATATTACCAGTATGTTAAAATGATGAAAAATAAGTGTTCTATAGACTTGGAGAAAACTAAACATCTGTGAAGTATGCAACAAACAAGAGAAATTATCAGCTATATAAGTTACAAGCATTTTCAGAGAATCCATTTTTAAAAACCTGAGACCTATGCTACTAAAAGCCTGTAATTGACTCTAACCTGTGATTTTGGCTGCAGTTTCCCCCCCCCCCCCCCTTAATGTTTAGATGTATTCTGTTGACTCATGCCCACAATTTAGATCTTATAGCCTCCACACATAAACCCTTCCTTTTTAAGTAGTATTTCAGGGGGTGTGTTCATATGATCTGGCAATATTTAAGCAAGACCATAATTTACATCTTAGACACAGCCAAGTGTTCTCAGAATTTCAGCAGTGTGCAGGTATCAATTGGGCTAAAAGAAAATGTAAAAATGTTTTGAGGGACAGAGGGAGAGGAAACAGAGAAATAGAGAAAATTGAGAGAATGGAAATGTTTAGGACATGTGAGAAGGAGTAGATTTAAGCAAATTATGCAAGCCCACCCTGGGGGAAAGGTGACGAGAGCTACACAGGATAGAGCAAGCATTTGTAAAGGGTTGAAATATTGTTAGAAATAATTATATTTACCCAAATAGAATAACAAGCATACTGTAGTATTAATAATAAAGATATTGGCTCCGGGGATGGGGCAAATTCCACAGTCTTCTCCACACCTTCTGGTGTGTAGGAAGCTCTCAGAATTTCAGCAGTGGGCCTTGTGTGCAGGTGTCAATTGAGCTTTTGGTGTGTGGGAAGATCTTAGAATTTTAGTAGTGGGGCTTGTGTGCAGGTATCAATTGGGCTTCTGGTGTGTAGGAAGCTCTCAAAATTTCATCAGTGGGGCATGTGTGCAGGTAACAACTGGTCTAGAAGAAAAATGGAAACATGGTGTGAGGGACAGGGAGAGAAAGTCCTGATAGCTGTTAAAAATCATATTTTTTAATTGCATATTTGTGGGTTTGAGACTGTTCTGCAGTTAACTTGAATGTACAGTATTTCTATGCTTTACAATGGTTTTAAAGTACAGTGTTGTGTGTTTATTTGATGTTACAGCTCTATTAAGTGTTTGAAAAAGCCATTGAAAGTCCTATTTATATTTTTGACAGAAACTTTATTTTTTTTTCAGTTGGGGTCAGACTTTATTTGCGACCTAGAGCTACGGGTCTAATAGAATATTGATTTTGTGTAACTTTAATTAATGTTCATAATGTTCGAGATTTGCTAAAACCAATTAAGTTCTAAGCCCAATTTTGCTGCTTTGGCTGGCCCTTAGTGATTGTGAGTGGGTAACTCATAATCGAATAGTGAGTTGCTAATAGAATACATGGCAATTTTAAGAGCGGTTTTATGTGTGTATAAATTTATGATTTTGTCAATAGAATAAGGCCCTTTGTTTATAGAATGTTCCTTGTTCTCAGTCTACGGCACTTTCAGCTAGCTTAGAGTCTTTTGAGTTGTGCTTATCTTTACCAATTCAACTCATGCCCAGATGCAGCAGTAGCTAAGATAACTGCAAGTACTGCCACTACAAAGTTGTGAACAATCCTCTCACACATAAAACCTTCACCAAAGTATCAACAGTTTTTTTGTTATAAAAAATAGCTTTATGACATTTTATTTGCTTATTTATGCTCTTAGATATCACCATTTTCAACATGATCTTTTGATAATGCAGTGGTCTTTTCAAGGACAACAATAGATTGAGAAAATGTCACATGCTTGTGAAGTATGTAACCAATTAAAAACATTAGGGGCTTGTGGCAAAGCAACTGTCTCCTTGTGGTGAATGCCCTGTTTTCTGACTGTTCTGATGGAAGAATACTGGAGGCCATTAAATGCTTTCCAAAACGTTTAATACTTTTTCTGCAGGGCCATAAAAGCAAAGAAAATAAATAAAGCAATAAATAAATAGGCCTAGCTCTTTCAGAGCAATGCCGAACTCGCTGAGCAGTTTCCTATCACTACCCACTCCCAAATAAGTCTGGAAGGGATCCCAATAAACTGTATCCTTAGAGTATTGGCCTTTCTCTTTTTAAGTTCATGGCTCCTGCTCTGTGGTCTTTTCTTGACAGCTTCCCCACTTTAGACTGTCTAGATCTTTGTCTCCAGTTTCAGTTTCTGATGCTCCAGTACAATCTCAGCAGCCCCTCTGGGTAACTCTCTCTCTCTGTCCCTACTACAGCACTCGTCCTCAGGGCTCTGGGCTACAACTAAGTTTTCACAGACTACCCAGCCTGTTCACTGCTTCAGCCACATTGTGATGTAATAGAGCCTTTTAAACACCTGCAGGACTGGATTCGGCAAATGCATCTATCCAGCCTCAGGCTCACATGTCTGCCCTTCAGGACTCTCCCATATCTCTGTCTAGCTTTGTCACAAAGCTATATAAGCCACAAGAATACAATTTTTTTTAGAGAAAATGTTAAAACTAACAGACTGCTTGTGTCATAGCCATTCCATCTTATATTACTTCTTGCCCTGAAATCTGAGGATGAGGGTTATCCTGCTATTTGGGATGATTTGCTATTTAAAATGTCTGTCTTTCAATAAAACCTTATAGAAATGTTACCTGTCTCTTAGAATCCACTTATTACTCTCAGATGTTTAATCCATTTAGGAACAAAGCACATGTCTTCTTCCAATAAAACAATGTTTAATACAATATTAGTGGGCCACTACATTTAACCTAACATCAGATACAGGTCAAGCAGTGAAAATAAAATAAAAATGAATTTAAAGTTTTTTTTTTTAATGATGCCTTTTCACCCATATACTGTATTTTCATATTTACAGTATATGGGCTTCTGATGCTCCTTATAGCCATCCTTCAGTGGACTGCATGAATCATGAGCACACGTGTGTAGCACCTGTAGCCAATAGCCTGAGTTCATTGTGGTGCATTGTAGTCTATGGATCTGGCTGTGACTAATTCTTATGCCGGTAAACCATCCCATAATGACCGAAACAATGGTGATGTCACTGCTGTAAGTTAGCTTAGCCTCTTATTTCCCAGGAGGATGCAGCATACTTCAACTGTTGTGCCTTACATGATACAGTGTCTGGTTTACTCACCTTACTGTATATTTGAACAGAATTAAATGTTTGTTTGTGCAATTACACAGCACTATGTAGTTAGAGTTATTTGATGACCTTCACATGTCAAGGATGGTGAGAATGTAAATATTCAGATAAAGTAGGCAGACCTAGAAGTATAAAATGGGACAGGTTATGTTACAGGCAGGAGGCAAGATTCCATGCCAGAAAGCCTAGTGTGTATTTTGCATCTAGTTTCTCATGAAGCAGGGAATATGTACACATCTAATATACATAATATATAATGTACTGTGTGACACTAAGAGCAGTGTGTACAGGAATCATAGGGCAGAGTGAGAGCAGCACTTACTCCTGGGAACTGGAGGCATCTGTGCTGTGAGTGTGGGATGTCCTGGTTCAGTGTGAAGGATGAGTATCTTACTATTTTTATCGTGGAGTGTTAGTGGAGATAGGGGGCCCTGGAGCAGTTAAAGGTCCTGGCTCCTGTCAGAGGGGGGTCATGGCCCCGGCATGGGTCTTTCAGTCCCAACCCTGTTTAAGGGTCTCAGCTGGGTGGCTTCTCACTCTCTCTCTCTGCCTACCTGTAAATGCCCCTTCACAACCTTAAACCATTCCTTGGGGCAGGGTGGGGGGAGGTTGGTTGGGCCAGGGTGTGGGGGCCTACACAACAGAAACTAACTCAAAAATTGAGAAAGAAAATTTAGTTTACAGAATAGCTAACAGCTATTGGCACACCCCGTCATGTAGTACTGGCTCTAATGTGGATGCCTCCTACCTTACACATTGACACGTTCTGAGAGATTGGAGGAGGGAGGTCAATGTTGCAAACCAGTAGATGAGAGCAGAGGGAAATTCTTACATTAAATAGTTCATTAGTATGGACTGATATGCATTTCATTATGCTAGATTAAATGGATACTTATAAAGGACCATGACATGTTTTACCAGTATAGTGCCCCAATAAAAACATTTGTTTTATAATGTATTTTATTAAAAAAATGTTTTGTATAAATGCATGACAGGATATTTAAAACTACAGTATCCCCTTAAGCAGGTGAATGGAACTGCACACTGCTGTTATACTAGCATACACAGTACTTCTGACATTCTTGAAACCATTTGGCTCATGTTTAATTTGATTTCTTTTGCTACATTCATTTCCTTAAGTGCTCATTTTTCTATGCAACTTGTATACATTTGTCTGACTTTAATTAACACTTCTCCTAATTCATATGTACTTGTTGTCTTGTTTTCTTACCAATTAGACACATTGCACTTTTTTATACACTTCAATTGCTATTCAGAAGCACTCAAGACAATTATCCTAATATGTTTAATTTTAAACCAAACAAGAATAATTTAGGACCCAATTAATAATGTACCCATGCACAATACAGTGTGCATTGTTTGATTGTGTTCAATATCTTGCTATTGTAATTGCCTTTGCCTTCCATAAGTTCTATGGATACAGTTTAAAGGGGCTCTTTAGGCAACTTGTGTTTGTTTTATATAAATATTTTATTAGGTTACTTAATTATTGCTACCCACATTAATATTACACTTCACTTCTTTCTAAAAAGCCCCCAGAGTAACAGATTCTTAGCATCCGGAACTGCACTCTTTCATCCTTTGCCTTATTCTTGTAGCATTTTGCACAGCTGTGGACAAGGGCCATACCCATGGGGAAGGGGCTTCAGACTACCACTGTTAGGGCCTCATTCAAATGCAATTTGGCCAATTGAATAGGCCTCTATATAAGCACATTGCATATTATTTTACAGAAGTTTTTAGATAGTGAATACCTTGCTTTTGGATAGAAGTTCACTAACTAAAAACTTTTTGCTAAGTAGCTATGTGCTTATATAGAACCCTATTCAATTGGCCAAATCACATATGAATGAGGCCCTTAGTAAGCAGTGACATGCTGTGTGGCTGCATGAAGCTCCTCCCTGTTGGGCTTAGGTCAGATAGTTGTGATGGCCAATATATATCACACTAGCGACTTGCCCGTCAAAAAATGACGGCAATGTGATGTATATGTTTGTGAAGTTGTTTAGTTATTAACATATATTTTTGACACTTGTAAGTATTTTAATATGAAAGTGTATTTTTGTAAAATGTTGATGTAATGGTTTTTTTAAATTTAATTTGTATCTGAAGAATTGTTAACTTTAATATACATAGAATGAATAGGAAAGCAAAAAGTAAAAAGCCTTCTTGAAACGTTGCGAATTTTAACATGAAGTTTAAAATATATGTAAGCAATAACCTTCAAAGTATATATTTTGAAACTTTAACTTTATTTTGTATGTAAGTTTAGAAGTTGACAAAACATTTGTATAATTTTGAACATTATAAACAGGAACATAGTGAATACATTTTGTAACCTAATTTTTTATTAAAAGTATTAACATTTGAATGTAAAAACAATTGACCTTTAAATTATTCAGTATTAACATGCAATTTCTATCACAATAATTGTTAACTTGAATATACATTGAATGTATAGGAAGGCATACAGTAAAACTCTGCTTAAAACGTACGTAATTAAAGTAATTCATTACTGAGCACATAAACTGGCGATAAACATTAATGTAGTTAGTAATCTTAAGATAACAGACAATATTTACATTGTGACTTAAAAGGTGCTTGACCTCTTAACATCCAGTTTGTAATCTGTTGAATGAAATAACTTTAAAATATATATTTTAAACTTGTAACATTAGAAACATTAACATAGTGACTTAACATTTTAACATAAATTTGTACTAAAAATGCAAGGCAAGTATTTTGTGAGGCGAATCATTCATAAACAGTACTTTCGTTAATTATGACTGAATTAAACAACCAATTGTTATGTATTTTGGAATGCTTTTAAAAAATGTTGGCATCTTTAATTTGTATCCTGCAAAGTTATAGTACTTCATAGTAGACAATGTTTTTAGTAAAAATACGTCCATCTTCTAATAAATCACCTTGACTTTCATTGTTTTCAATGTAAACTTTAATAGCCTGTGGATTTTTGCACCGTGACAACGCAACATACAATTGACCATGTGCAAAAACTGGTTCTTCCAAGTAAATACCCACAGATTTGAAAGTTTGACCTTGTGATTTATTAATGGTCATGGCAAATGCCATAATAATGGGAAATTGTCTTCTTTGAAGTATAAAAGGGAGACTACTTTCACTTGGTGCTAAATCTATTCTTGGTATGAAAACTCTCTCTCCTTTATGGGTCCCAGTTAAAATTTCAGCATCTATAAAATGGTCCTTTAATTGTTGAACAATTAATCTTGTGCCATTGCATAGGCCTTTTTTTGGGTTCATATTTCGCAGTAACATGATAATTGCACCTTTCTTTAGCTGCAAAATATGTGGTGGCATTCCAGAAGGAGTTAAAGAGTTAATGAATTCAGTTGAAAAGTTTGCCTGACTTTCATTGTCATCAGCAAGTACAGAATCAGCACTGTGATAATTTCTTTGTGGTGCATTAATTTTTTTTAAGATTTCATTATTGAGTATTAATGCATCTTTATTTTTACACGTCAGTATAACTTGGTTGGCAAGCTCAGAATATTCTTCGTTATTTATGCTCCCTTCAAATATAGCCGATATAATATCTTGTTGACAAATCATATGAGGTGGTATCTCTACAGTGTCGTCAGGTAAATGTAGTATTTTTTCTGTTCTTCCTTCTCCAATTTTAATAAGCCAATCATTGAAATCAGTTTGGCCTTCTGATCTCATATTTTGTTGCAGTTGAAGATGGGTAAAATGTTGCCATACTGTACTTGACTTTATACATGTTTCAATAATGTCTGTTCGATTTCCATGTACAACGACAGGTAATGTTTGTCTAAAATCGCCACCCAACAACATTACCTTTCCACCAAATGGAAAAATATTATCCATGACTTCACGAAGCAAACGGTCAATACATTGGAGGGCATAGCATGACATCATTGTGGCCTCATCTATTATAATTAATTTACATTTCTTCAATTTCTTTGCTTGTAAGGATGTCATGCGAATATCTGACACTGAATTTTCCAAAATAGGCACTGGCAGTTTGAATCCACTATGAACAGTTCTTCCACCTTCTAATAAAAGTGCAGCAATTCCAGTAGTGGCAAACGCCATTGCTATTTGTCCTTGTGCTCGTACTGAACTCATTAATAAATTGTACAAATATGTTTTCCCTGATCCGCCAGGTCCATCAAGATAGAAATAACGCTCTGTCACCATGTCATCATCTATAGCATTTTTAATGGCATGAAATGCTTGCAATTGTAGTGTATTTAAAGTTGCAAGTCTTTCTTGTGTTCTTTCTGCTTGTAGTTGAATGTCATAGTCTTCAAAGTTAATGTCATCTATTAGACCTGGATCAGGCAAATTAAAACTTGCACAACTTAATCCATGAGTTAAAAAGACTTCTTGAATTTCCATTAAGGCTTTTAAGTGTGCAATGGGTTCATTGTATCGTCGCATAAAGTCTTCAGCCATATTACTTTTAAAAGTCTCCCACAAAGCTAATGCATTTGGAGCATTTGAGAAGATACAAATAAAAGCAAATTGTTCTCTCATCTGTCGTGGCATTTGACATTGTGCTGCTTCTTCTAAACATCTTTCCCACTCTGTATCATCAGCGAGTAAGTTTCTATTTCTTGCAGCTAAATGGAAGGATTCATATACAATGTCATTAACAGTTCTTAATTGTTCAAAACTTTGTGCTCCTGGAACATTTAAAAGTAATATCCGTAAGTAAAATCGTTCAACATCTCTTGGACTGACTGTGTAAATTCGTGGAATTATTTTATTGCCTCTGGTTTTTCTTGCTCTCCATAATCCATTCACAAAAACATAGTGATATGGAATTTCAATATATAAGTATTGTGTTGCTTGAGCATCAGTGGAATTTAATGCAAACCATGCAGTTAGTGTAGTGTGACGATCTTCACTTTGGGCCAATGCATTCATTTCATTTCCAGAATGGAAATAGACTAAATGTCGTTGTGGCAAATGTACTGCTAACCTATATACTGCATGTGATCTATCATGCATTTCAAATTTCAAAAGCCGCCACATAGCTTCTGGCGCACTGACATAGCGAGCATCTACATGAGATGCAAGTTCATCATGTACTAACTCACTACTTTCAGGGTTGTCTGCACTTTTGACGACTACAGTAGCTGCATCGTAACCTTTGTAAATATATTTGTAGACATATTTAATGGATTTGATGGAAGTGCAGGCTTCTACGTTGATGTGGGCGTTGTACTTCATGAGTAAATGTGGATTGTAGGGTACTACATATCTATTGTCCACTTTTTTTCCACGAATAATGGCACTATCTCCTTCTCTTCTTTTATAAAGTGGATATCCATCACAATTGGCATATGTTTTGTCTCTATAATCTTTTGGAAATCTTTTGAACATTGATTATTTTCCATACATGGTGATTGTGGATTAAGGTCTCCACAGGGTCCATGAATCATGCGATGAGTAACAATCTCATATAGTCTACCATATAGTTCTGGATCCGGTAGTTCAGCAACTATGACTGCATCCACTTTGTCCGAAGTATCTAATTTATCTTTCTCTTGAAGTATTATGAGAAGATGTGCATGTGGAAGGCCTCTTTTTTGAAATTCAATGGTATATACATAAGCAAGACATTTGCCAAATAACTGATTTATAGTAAAGTCACGTATTAATTCATTTAATTTTATCTTAAAAACTCTGGCTACTAAATCTGGTCGATCTGAAGCACTTTGTCCAAGAAGTAGATTTTGATTAATTTCTGGCCATTGTGGATTACATGTAAATGTCACAAATAAATCTGGTTTTCCAAATTTTGTCACAATAGCCATAGCATCATTGTATCTTTCTCTCATATTTCGAGGAGATCCTTGAAAGGAAGATGGTAAAATGATGGCTTTGCCAGCTGTCATGTCTCTGCTTGTAGCCACGTCAGCAACATAGTCCATGAGTCCACAATATTGTTCTACACGTAGTTTATCTTGTTGATATTTTATAAAGTTTAAATTATTTGCCTCAACTTGCAAATATGAATCAATAATCCATTGTTGTGTTAGTTTTCCACCACATAAAATGGGATTAAATTAATCTCTAATGGCAATTTGAGCAACTTTAAATTCAAGCATAGAAACATTATTTCGGATTCTGGCTTTAGCATTTGGGTAACTGGGAAGGGTTAATTTTGGTTGCCAACCTGCTTCTCCGTGTGGGAAAAAGATGGGATATGTCATTGGATCTAAATTTGGACTTAAGATATTAATATTAATAAATGGTTGGTCCTCATTTCTGGGATATACTCTAATGTCTCTTTGAAATGGTGGTTCTCCTTCATCATTGTGAAAGACCATTGCAACCTCATTTGATGTTGGCAAGTTATAACGACGTTTATCAGTATGTCTGTCTCTTTTAAGCACCATATTAACCTTTGGCATGGGTAATTGATGTCTTTGTGCATGAAGTAGTTGTTCATTTTCTACTTCTGCCAATTTTTTGTAAGCTTTACTGTAGGGATTGTTGTCCATAATGTTATTTAGCTCTATAAAAACACTGGGTAAGCATTTTTTATTTTCTTCCATCTGCATACGTTGGTCAACAGCTTCCATTGTATCTAGGACATATAGTTGAGCAAATTTTCTTTGCTCTCCTTCCTCTGGATGTAAATGTGAAGTCCGATGATAAATTTGTCCTTGGACTTTAAAACAGTAAGGACCATGTCCTGGTACATTAGCAGCCAATGTTGCCCCCATAGATGCAAATGATATGGCACTATTGTAGGATCTTATGTTTGTCTTAAAATTTTTGTAATTTGGAAAAGTAGGTTCAGTCATAATATTTAGTAAATAGGTTGGAAATTGTTTCCTTTGTGGAAGTTTGAACTTTCCTTTTTGACAACAACTAATAAATTGTCCATCTCGGGGTCTCTCCTGTTTAAAATAATAAGCCTCACAAAATTGACATTGAGTAGTCATGTCCCCACAACTATGAACCTCTACTGCTAAAGACTTCAGTAAAGGAGAATTTGCAACGCATATTGGATGTTGACTTTGATATTCATCAGATGAAAAGTCATGAAATGTTTCAACAACAGGTTCTAAATGTTTAGTTTTTTTCGTAGATTTTCTTGGTATATGTTGGACTTGTTCGGTTGAAATTTCCTGTAAGTTTTTAGTAAGAGTTTGTAAATGTTTTTTTTTTGTAGTTGTTTTTTTTCGGTCTGTCCTGACTGGTATGTTGTAAAATGTCATCTGATGTTTTAGGAACAGTTTGTAAATGCTTTATTATTTTTTTATTTATTTTGGTTGTATCTTTCATTTTTGCAGCTGATATTCTTTTATTTGCAAGTCTTTTGCGTTCTTTTTCTCTTCGAATTTCTTTCTCCTCCGGTGTCTGCTGGGCGGCCCATCTCTCTTGTCTTTCTCTAGTTTGACGTCTTTTCTTCTCTTCTTTGGTCTCGTTATCAGCCATATTAATCTGTAAACGGAAACAAATAAATGTAATTGTGTATATTTAAATTTGTAATTCCTGTTAAAGATTATTGTGCACAATTGTTGAAATAAAAGGCAAATCATGAATGTATCATTGATATTTAGTTAAATTTATAATTCCTGTCTTCAGTGGCTCAGAATTTGTCCAATGGAATACTGCTGTAAATAAGCATGTAACATATTTATTTAAAATAATGGTTTTATTTATTAAAAACTTTGTTTGTGGATAGATATTTACCACTGCAAAACTTCTTTGCTGAAAAAAAAAGTGATGTGGTTATTGAGCTATGTATTGCATAGTAGCAATTTAAATAAAATAAGGGAGATAGTAAATTAATTATTTTATTTTTCTGTTGACACGGATGCAACTGAAAGCAGTTTCTTTAGTTTTATACTTTAGTACTTATTATAGTTTACCTTGGTTGAAGTGTGATTTAAATCCGAATGTTTGTTGGTCCTCGTTTCAAAATCGTTGTCCAATGGTGTGGTCCTCTGTTGGAAGTCCTCGTCCGATGGTGTGGTCCTGTGGCGATAGCCCCTGTCCGATATTGTGGTCCTGTGGCGATATCCCTCGTCCGATGTTGTGGTCCGTTGGTGAAAGTCCTCGTCCGATGGTCTGGTCCTGTGTTGAAATTCCTCGTCTGCTGGTCTGGTCCTGTGTTGAAATTCCTCGTCTGCTGGTCTGGTCCGAGTCCTCGTCCGATGGTCCGGTCCTGTGGAAAAAGTCCTCGTCCGATTGTCTTCACGCAGTATCTGTTGTAATGTAAAATAGAAAATGTTGTTTGAGTGAAATGTCTTTTAAATAAGTAAAAAATGTATGAATTTTGCTGTATTGTATCAGTTATGGTTATTTTTTTCAAATTTTTTTTTTTTAACTTTCTGTACAATCCCAAGACTTTTGTTATTCTTATTTAAGGTTCTTAGTAAGGCTTGTGGGTTGTGATATATTAAATAAGAATATGAATTTATTTTGCTATGTGTTTATGTTAGTTTTTGTACAATCCTGTTTTGTGCGCACCACTTGTGGTATACTTATTTAACCTTTATTGGGATGGTTATAGTTAGTGAAACATGAAATAATATAATTAATGTAGTTTGCTATGTGTTTGTGTTAGTTTTTGACAATCCTGTTTGGTGCGCATCACTTGTGCAAAAATTATTTCTTCTTGATTGTACAGGTTATAGCTTGTTAAACATTAAAGAAGAATGTTAATATAGTTTGCTATGAGTTTGTGTGCTTTTTTATACAATGCTATTAGGTGCACAACACTTTTGTTATTCTTATTTTTGCTTATTTGTAAGGCTTATAGGTTGTTAAACATTTAATAAGAAATTCTGTTTTGTGTGTAGCAGTTTGTGTGTCATTGAATTGCGATTTGGCTAATTGAATTGTGCCCTAAATAAGCACATAGCATATTATTTAAAATAATTTTGTAGTCATTGAAAAACTGTATTTTTGATATTTTTTTATTAACTAAAACCTTAGTTTTAAGCAATTGTTATGTTGTTATTTAGAGCCCTATTCAATTGGGCAAATTGCAATTGAATGAGGGCCTTTGTGTGTACCATATGTTGCATAGTTTGGCCCTCATTCAATTGCATTTTTTACAATGTAATAGTACGCTAAGGCCGTAATTGAATTGCAATGTAGAAATTTGAATAGGGTTGTAAATAAGCACATCACATATATTTGTTAAAATAGAGTAAGGGCCTAAAAGTTCTTATTTATAGCCATATTTAATTTTCCAAAATAGCAATTGAATAAGGGCCTTTGGTTACTGCATTTGTTATATTGTGAGCTCCTCATTCAATTGTGTTTTGGCCAATGGAATAGAGCTCAATATCAGCACAGAGCATATTTTTTTACGGAATTTTGTATTTAGTGAACTTGTATCCAAAAGGAACGTGTTCACAAAAGAAAAATTTCCTTTAAAAAATATGCTCTGTGCTTATATAGAGCCCTATTGAAATGGGCAAATCACATTTGAGTGAGGCCCTTGGCCATTAAAGATATATAGGTCCTTATTGAATTGCAATTTTGCCAATTGAAGAGGGCTCTATATAATCACATAACATATTTATTGAGCAAAGTTTTTAGTTATTGCAAACCTTGATTGTGGTTAGAAGTTCAGTAACTAAAAAGTTCTGTATAAAAAAAATGTTATGTGCGTATATAGAGCCCTATTCAATTGAGAAAGTTGCAATTGAATAAGGCTCATGGTTATTTCTTGTTTATACTTAATACTTTACCTTGATAGAAGTTTTGAATGACAGACGGTGCCTTCCTGCCAATCTTAATCCGCCGGTCTTCTTGTAGTGTCTGTTTGAAAAAGAAAGTGAAATAGTTATTTGTATATTTAAAATTTTTCATCTAGCAAAGCATGGCCTTTTGAGCATGTAATGTCTTGTTGTATCTTACCTCTTCAAATTTTTTGGTGTTCTTTAAAAGGGATTGTGCTTCACAGTGCACGGTGCAAATTGTTGAGAGACGCTGTTGATGCAGAGTCTGTTTGAATATTAAAAGAAATAGAAAGATTCAGCTTTATCTGATCTATTGAATTGCAGTAAATTAATTCAATTAACCTTATTTTTTTGTTGGGGGCTACACACATATGTCACATACATGAAGCACATTACATAGTTTAATGTAATTATTTTGTGTACGTGTGACATATCAGTATACATGAGTCAAATTGAAATGGTTAAATGAACCTTAATTTTTTTTTTTTCCAACACACATAAATGTGTGTGTGTGAGATGTAACTATAGATGATACACATATATGTGCGTGTGACATATCAGTATACATGAGATATAATGTCATTTAAATGTAGTTGTTTACTGATTTTGTTGTAAGCTAATTTTGTTGCATTGGCAATACACATAAATGTGCGTGTCACATGTCACTATACATTATAGACATATATGTCGGTGTCAGATGTCACTATGAAGGGGCAATACACAGAAATGTGCGTGTCAGATGTCACTATACATTATA
This sequence comes from Discoglossus pictus, assembly GCA_027410445.1. Lineage (NCBI taxonomy): Eukaryota > Metazoa > Chordata > Amphibia > Anura > Alytidae > Discoglossus > Discoglossus pictus. The sequence goes on from CM050173.1 coordinate 43,490,585, forward strand.
GACATATATGTGCGTGTCACATGTCACTATACATTATACACATATATACGTGCGTGTCACATGTCACTATGAAGGGGCAATACACATAAATGTGCGTGTCAGATGTCACTATACATTATAGACATATATGTGCGTGTCACATGTCACTATACATTATAGACATATATGTCGGTGTCAGATGTCACTATGAAGGGGCAATACACAGAAATGTGCGTGTCAGATGTCACTATACATTATAGACATATATGTGCGTGTCACATGTCACTATACATTATACACATATACGTGCGTGTCACATGTCACTATGAAGGGGCAATACACAGAAATGTGTGTGTCAAATGTCACTATACATTATAGACATATATGTGCGTGTCACATGTGAATATACATTATAGACATATATGTGCGTGTCAGATGTCACTATACATAAAGCTCTGTTTAATTTTTTTTGTGAGCCTATACACATAAATGTGCCATACATGATGACTACATAAATCCTAGTTTATTTTTTTATTTGTTTGACCTGACCTGATAATAAAATGTAATATATTATAGCTTACCTGTCAGTTGTAATTTGCACAATGTAAAGTAGTAAATTAGTAAAGAATTGTCTTCTCAAGTAAAAGCAGCAGTTATCTCAGAAGTCACTCCGTTGATCACCTGAGGAGAAATGTATTTTTTAGTTGGAAATAGGCAGTATTTATAAACTTGTAGAAAGTTCTGGAAAGTGAGACCGTTAGAACGCAATACGCATGCGCTATTTGCGTTCCAGCTTACAATTTGCGTTCCATCCGCCATTTTAGGCGTATTACTGTTCAAAATGGTGTTTAATATGATTGTGATACGTTCCGCATAGTATGTGTTTCATTATTGCGAGTAAGTGTAGTGTAGTTACGTCTGAAGCCTCGTTTTCGTTTTGTTCGTCGGCCATTTTTTCTCTCGCTTAGCGATGGTATTAGTGTCTAAAGTGTTTATTTTGATTTAAATGTAGGTGTAACTTGTTTTTTTGAGGTGCTGGCTGGTTCCTCTTGCTGTAGGTAAGCTTTTTATGTGTTTGTTGTGTGTCTTTGTTAAGTTTTAAATGTTTGTATGTCGGCGTGTTGCGTCCGATGTTTGCGAAGTCGTAATGTGTGGTAACGTGTCTCGTATGGTGTTTGCGTGTGTAGCCTCGTTTTCGTTTTATTCGTCGGCCATTTTTTGTGTCGCTTAACAAACTATTTAGTGTCTAAACTCTTTTATTTTGAGTGCAATTAAGTTGTAAGTTGCATTTTTGAGGTCCTGGGTGCTTCCTGTTTGTGTAGGTAAGGTTTTTATGTATGTGCTGTGTGTATGTATTGTGTTTGTAATTTTGTAATGTTCGCAAGTTGCGTCCGAGTGTTGCGAGGCCGTAATGTGTGTGAACGTGTGTCGTATGTTGTTTGCGAGTGTCGTAATGTGTGTGAACGTGTGTCGTATGTTGTTTGCGAGTGTCGTAATGTGTTGCGACGTAAACTTTTTTTTGCAAGGGTCGCAGTTGCTGCAACTGAAGACCTCGCTTTGCGAGGTCCTCAGGTGCTGGCATGGAGCGCCTGCGGCGCTCCAAGCCAGCAACTGAGGCCCTCGCTTCGCGAGGGTCCTCAGTTGCTGGCAAGGAGCGCCTGCGGCGCTCCATGCCAGCAACTGAGAACCTGGCACAGTGCCCTCGCTACGCGAGGCCCGCGACTCGCTGCGCGAGCCGCGGCCCTACGCGAGGCCCGCGACTCGCTACGCGAGCCCGCAGCGTTAGCAACAACTCGTACGCTCACAACTATATATGTGATATATAGTTGTCAACAGTGCGGATTGACAGAAGTTGTTGCTAACGCTGCGGCCCTCACTTTGCGACGGACGCAGTTGCTGGCAAGGAGCGCCAAAGGTTCTCCTTGCCAGCAACCGCGGACTTTAAGGCTGCAAATGTGGACCCTCACGAAGCGAGGGGCCACATTTGTGGAGGTAGAGGCTCCCACCGCAACCACAAAATTTACGGACTTAGCATCTGCAAATACACACAACTAACACATAAAAAGCTTACCCACAGCAAGGGGGGCACCAAGCACTTCTAAAAGTGAAGTTTCAAGTCAATTTAAGTGAAATTAAAGAGTTTAGGCACCGGAAAATCCCCTAAGCAAGAGAAAAAATGGCCGCCGAACAAAACGAAAACGAGGCTAAAGGACCCTAAACACGCAAAACACCACGGAACACAAACGGATTTATCTAAAAAGCTGTATTAGGTACAAGAACAAGGATGCAAAATCAGCCACAGCCGCGTAATACACACATTATGCGCCATTTTACAACACTAACTTACACAATGCAGAAGTACAAAGGTACCCTAATAGATTTTCCTCTCGCACGCACACTATTTACACTACACACTGCACACATTGCTGACACTTACACAGCAGCTCCACAACACTCAAAACACACATTACATGCTGCGGCAACATGAAAACAGATTGTCAGCTCTTCAACACAATGCTTTCTGCATATATTACCTCCAAATAGGTAAATTATACTCATTTTGTAATGTATTATTTATTTGATTACCATACACCAAACAGCATTAGCTCACTTACAATTTCATTGCCGTCATTTTTTGACGGGCAATATTCTAGTATATAAAAAAGCTCAATATTGTAGTTTGGTGGTTCAATAATACATTGCCCACCCACCCTTCCTATGCTCCCTTGAGTCCCCTTGGGTTGCCACTATGCCCTCTTAACCTCACTGCATCCCCCTCTTGAGGTCTTCCTTACCTCCCCTGTTGGTGTTTTTTCCCACCTGGGGCAGAAAATCCTGAATGACGTCACGTAGAGGAGGGTCCCTGTGCATTGCACCACCTGCACCGGCAGTAGCTCCATCTGTGATTTAACCAGAAATTGGCTACACCACATGAATTAAAAGCTCTCTCATGCTCACATTTGTCTTTATTGCCATAATTTCATATGTTTTCCTTCAGTTAAGAACATCTAAGATCCCAAAGGAATAAGCTGCATCTCCTTTTGGTAGCAATGGAAGTTTTACCACAAATTGCAGCATGCATATGATGTTTGGTTCTATAGAATTTGGAGACTTCTCTACTTATGGAGAGGCAGGTAGTTGAAGAAATAAATAGGTTATATAATGTTTTTGTCAATTTTAAAAAGTCAAAAAGTTTTTTCTACTTGATTTTCAGTGCTCTATTTGATGATGATACTCATCAAATAGAGCATTATTAACAATTATATGCAATTTTACTTTGCATTTTTAAATAAATATACAAATAATATTCATGCAGAAATTTTTGCTACTTCAAATTGTTTCAAATACTTATCATTAAAATAAATATTTGTTAGTAAAATAAATCTTTATTCTTCATAGAAGGCATTAATAATTTATATAATTTGTATTATTTACTTACCATGGACCCCTTTCAAAATCTCTCTTAATATTGCAACATATTCTATTATCTACTCACAATCCGATTACAAGTTACCTGTCCACACTCACTATTGGTCAGTTAAAGCTGCAAATATTAAGAGCGCTAACTATTTAAAGTTACACAAAATCTGTATTCTATTAAACCATTAGCGCTAGATCGCAAATAAAGTCTAACCCGCAAAAGAAAAAAAAAGAATCAAGTTTCTTTCAAAAATACTACGAGTACTAGATAGGGCCCCTATTCAGTTGAGACAAGTGTAGTTTCGGGAGCCCATAATGGAGCCTGTAAACTAATTTGCTATTCAATCGTAACTTTGAGCCAGCTAAGCCTTTGATCTTTCAAGCCCATAACTGTTACACTTAAAAATCACTATTCAATTGTTACAATTCCTCAAGCCTGCAAATGTTCTTACACCTGTAAGTGGCAAATGTAGAAGAAAATGTAGAAGAAAATCCTACAGGTACCAGATAGGACTAATCGCAAGGAGACTAAACACCTGTAAATGCAAATAAAAAAATCAATACTGCACTTTAAAAGATGGGGAAAACGATGATAGACATTAGAATTAATTGCACAATAGTCTCAAGCTCACAAATCTGCAATAATAAAATATTTTTATGTTTCATTTCTGTGTCATATCAATCTTGGGAATCAAGGAGCTAATACATATCATGCCAACCATATGGACTAGAACAGTATCGTCATTCATTTTTATTATTTTGTACATTACCAGATTGCAAGTTCGATCAGATATTGGACTTCTAACTGCTAATTGTTTGATGTTTAACCCTTATGTTTTACTGACATAATGATGACGGTCACATTTACTATTGGCTGTTTCTAAATCGGTAGTTACGTCCTTGTTTAATTGATCATGATCACGCTCTGAAATGCTACTTACGATTGGATGGTTTAGGGTTTCTGCATTCAGCCAGGTAGTTGCAGGGTTATTCAATTAAATCACTCTGTAACTGTTGCAAATTCCAAGCCCACTGTTGCCTTCAGACCGGCCGTAAGCACATTCAAAAATGTAATATTAATATTGTTTATTTGTAACACGTCAACATATTCCGTAGAGCTATACATAAGTTAATTTCCAGGCAAAGACATATTCAATGTTAACACATTACAAAGAATGGAGGGCCCTGTCTTTGAGCTTAGAATTTAGTGTCCATAGTGCTTTCCCCAAAGTGCCATGCAAGATTGAAAATTTGCAGACTTACAATCTAAAGGTTTTGTCTGTGGTGCAGCAGGGTGAGAGAAGTGTTGTGTATGTTAGAAAGGTGATAGGCTTCTTAAAACAGATGTGTTTTAAGTGAGTTTTTGAAAGTTTTGAGACAAAAGGATAGTCTGGTGGAGCGAAGCAAGGAGTTACAGAGAAAAGGGGCAGCACAAGAAAAGTCCTGAAGGCGGGAGTTAGAGGAGGTGACAAAAGTGGTAGAAAGAAGAAGGTCATTATTAGAACGAAGAGGGCGGGTGGAGGAGTATTTGGGGATGAGAGCAGAGATGTAACAGGGTTCACTGTTGTTGAGGGCTTTGGAAGTTAGGGTCATATTTTTAATTTTATTCTGAAGGCTAAGTGTAGCCAGTGAAGTGCTTAACAGAGAGGTGCTGCCGACACTGAACGTTGTGTACGGTAGATGAGTTGCTATGAGATGTATCCAACTGTGCATTAATACCATGGGTGTGGTGTGGACAGATCCTGGAAAAACAAAGAGGCTGTTGGGAGAAAAGGTGAAACCTTAGGAGTAAGTTAATACTGTATTATAACAATGATGCATAACATCTACTAGGGTCACATGTTCTCACTACACCAAAGTGACCAGAATCTGATGAATACAAATCTCATAATACATCACTCCATTTCATAGACGTAACCAGTAATGTGCAAAGCACTTAATTACAGTCTTCATCGGCTCAAAAAAACTATACAATAACTCATTATTTCATCCAATTACACACATACATTGTTGTCATGATTCCCCTGAACTCCTCCTTTGGGTTCAGTAAATATTTAGTTATTTAATATGTTGTTATATTATGTTATGTTAATTAATATGTAATATGTTATACTATGCTATGTGATGTTGATCACTGTATGTTTAATTGTGTCCAGGTGATAAGTAGTTAACTGGTAGTTAGAATGCTATGAGGTAGCCTGTAACTGACAGTTGGAAGAGTTATGTAACGTGTGTTTCTGAGGTAACTGTCAGTATGAGAAGCAGTCAAGTCAGTGCTGAATGCAGTCTGTGATGCTCCTAATTTAAGGGAGGTACCTGAGAAGAGAATGGCTGCCCGGTACCAGTAATGAAGTGTGTATGCTCCTAAACCAAGGGAAAGGTAACAGCTTTCAGTGACTTTGAGAAGATTAATATAGATATGAAATTAGATATCTAGAAGATATATATATATGTATCAGAATCCCTATAGAAGATGATAAGAGTTATCACTGTCTGACTGGATTAATATATATGGAATAAGATATCTGGAAGATATATATGTGTTAGAATGCCAGAGAGTATAGCTGTCCTTGTCCTGTTCAACTACTGAAATGGATGTAAAGATGTTATGATGCCTTGCACATGAAACATTGTCAAAAACAGTATAAGCAATTAATAGAAACCCTAGAAGACTCACAAACGATTGCAGAATGTTATCAGTTCAAGTTTAAATATGCATCTATTAGATCTGCTATGAAGTTTCCACAGAAATAAAAGCAGTTCTTATTTTTATAATGCTGAGTCTGCATTCATATTTTTAAATGCTGCATAAAGTGTAAGGGCATTTTAGAGACATCAGCTCTCTTGCTGAAAGGGATCGAAAGAACCTGGTGGATCTGCTGGGTAGGTTTGGCCATAACAGCCTTATCAAGCTCAACTGAAAAAAAGCAGATTGTAAAAATTGTGTTCTGAAAATCAGCTATAGAATCCAAAATTACAGAAAAAAATCTATAAAATTAGGAGGAATAAATCTATTAATAACTGTATTTACAGTAGATTGTTTCATGCTTTTATTGTAACAATAAATATATTTACTTGATCATCATCTATGAGCAGTGATAACCAAGGTAATATGTCTTGGATAATCACCTGCCATGCCATGTTAATTAGTAAAGATTTGTAAATTCACAAGGAATGCTTCACTATGACCACAATCATTTGGCCAGGAGTACTATCACTATTTCCATATTAAATAAATGAGCAACACTCACCATTGTGGCCTTTCAGGGTCCCTCTAAGGGTCATGTATTGAAGAGACAGTATACTATAAGGAGGTGATTCTCTAGTATTGAATATCCCCAAAATTAATTGTCTATATTGGAATAAATATAAATTATTTAAATATATAGAACCTGCCCATACAGAAAAGTGGATAAGTAGTGTAATCTATTGTTATTTAATGTATAGAAATCCAGCTATATCTTACAACAAATTCATAAAATGAATTACACTTTATTAATGCATTTAAAAATCAAACACGACGATTACAAATTAATAAAACTTGAAGAAACAAATCCTTGCAGTGAATACATATAAACAAGTCATACATTTATCTCTGAGTAGTGGTTCTATTATAAAGGTATTATGTGCAAAATTTCTTATTGCGCTAGTAATATGATAGAAAAACATGAAACCTATGTGCATGACATCAATAATAATATAGCAGCATTGTTTTCCCTTGTATATTTATACAAAAGTTATTATGTGTGAATAAGGTGCTATGAATAGAAAATAACATCAATAATAGTATAGCAGCATTTTTTTTTCTATGTATAGGGGCAACATTTATTTCAAGTAATTAAGGTGATCAGTGAATATATATATCCTAATCTATTGGTGGTAGCAGAGCCCACCACTTGCTCCTTTATACTAACTACTCCATGTACTGCCTATCAAGAAGCTATCCCTGTATCTAGTGGTGGAAGTGGGGATCCCCCAATTACCCCCTTTCCCTAAGGGACTCTAACCTATACTACTCTACTCAATTAGTGATAGACATATCACATATATAGTTGTGAGCAGTGCATGCTTGACAAAAGTTGTTGGTAACATCATGGTAAAATTGCGTGCTTGCTTGGGAAAATACTCACAAGGAGCACAGGGGGGGGGGGAGCGAGTTAATTTCAGCCATATTTTGCTTTTTCCAATGCTCAAAATAAGCCCAAACGAGGAAAAAAATGGCGGGCAAAAAAAACTAAAACGAGACCAAAGCACCTAAAATCCACCACCGAACTCGGAACACTTACCCAAAGCCAGTAACACATCCTGTAGCATGTAGCACATAGAAAATCTACACCATTTTCTATGGAGTAAGCAACTAACTTACTCAAAATGTCGGGTATAATGCAAATCGCGCATGCGCACTTCATTTTAACGGTTTCTACTGGAGCTGGCAGTCTATAAATATTGGACACTTTCTAGAATTTTCTCAATTTCTCCTCAGGTGATGAACAGCGTGACTGTACATTTCTCTGGTGGCGTTAATTCTGAAGCAACTTGATTATAACTATAGAAGCTGAAAACCTGCAAATTACAGCAAATATGTAAGCTATAATTAATCAATAATTAATAAATTAATAAATAAAAAAAAGATATAAGGTTTGAAATATTGCAAATCACAACATACTTTATATAGAGAAGGATTTAGAAGATATTAAGCATGTATAGTAAGATTTAAAAGATAGATACATGCTTATAATTAATTTAAAAAAAATAATAAAAAAACATGGTTTTAAATATTGCTAATAACAAGATTATTAATGTACAGAAGGATTTAAAAGATAGATAAATGCGGAGTAAACTATTGTAAATTTAAAAATAAATGTGTTAATAGTGGGGAGTATAACTTCTTTCTCTTGGTGCATGACACCTATTTCACATATATTCAATAAAGAATTAGAGAAAACAAAAATAATAAAGTTTTATTTACATTTTTAGGAGACAACGTCGATTAAAAACTCATTAAAAACCAAGGGAATAGGAAATCATTTCTTAAAAACATTTAATATTGAATCCCTTATTTTTTTCACTTATGATAAGTACATTTTTAATATTTGAGGGATCAATAGATGATCTTATTTCCTCTTATCTTATCTTGCTAAGTGTTTGATTTGTGTTAGGTTTGGCTTCCAGACTTTTAAAGCATATATCTCTCTTTATCAGTATTAGAGATATTGTATTTATATCTTGGTGTCCTGTCACCTTAAAATTCTTTTAGACATGTATTCCACCTTATACAGTTTAGTTGTTTTGCATATCTAGCACTCTGGATGTTGTTGTATGGTCCAGATGCCCTTAGAATCTTTATATCAGTTCTTTAAACTGTATTTGTTTATCTGGTATATTTCTTATATAATAATCCCAGCTCTTATAGTGATTCACTATTGGAGGTTGTTTTTAGTATAGAGGTTTTGTAGAGAAAAAGATCTTTAGCTAGATTCCCCACACTTCCATCCCTCTGTTGAATCTATGGCGTTTCTTATAACCCCCATTTCCGGGTATCGCATTAACGTCACGTATTTAAAATCTAATAGTTCTAAATTCATTAAATGCGTTCGCCATTTCACAGATTCACAGATTCCTCCTATGCAGTACCAGGCTCTCCCATGTACTGAAAGTTAGGGCACAAGAAGGTGACTACGAACTCCTAAATCTCGGAGCTAAGCTGGAAGCACTACCTATTCACAGTATAAGCGTCTGACGTCAGACGCAACCCTGACGCACGTTTCGTCATGTGGGAGTGACTTTTTCAAAGGGAAGGGAAAAGACCTCAACGGGGCCTCTTATTTATAGCGTAATGGTTGTTATGGTTACCCTTTAACTCTCACCAAGTGAGAAGGGCGTATATAGATATGGAATGACAAACTTAATTTATTTTCTGCCTTATTTTCTTACATTATAGAAGTATTTATTATCGATTAGCAATTCCAAGGACCATCTAGGACATATATTTATATCCTTTGTGTTTCCCACCTCTATTATAAGATGTAAACAAAGAGGGGTGGAATGATTACTCTCACTGTGGACATCTTAAATTTTAAATCATTGCATATTATATTGTGAATACATATCTAGACATACGTATATATACATATATATGAATATATATATATATATATATATATCTATATATATATATATATATATATATTATATTCAGTATAGTCAGAGATAACAAACTGCATAATAATACCATTGCTATGGACATCTTAAATGTTCAGTCCATGCATATTAATAGTGGATACACCTTAAAACTTATATATACATATATTTGTGATAAAATATGTTTTAAAATAACAACAACATAATAGTGCTCATATTTATATACATCAATAGTGCTTTACTTTCCTAAATACATTTTAAATTTTTAAATGATTGTGCTGTATGAGAATACTGACAGTGCTTTAGTGTTCAACACATTAATCTTTATTCTTATTATCAATAATTATTATAGTGCATTTGTGTAGTGGTTTTCTAGGTATATCCTTTCTATGTCTTAGTTCTTTTTCTATATTGTAGAAAAAAAGAACTATATGGTTCTTATATCCATTTCAAAATAGTCCCCACAGTTATTATGTAATCATCTCTCAGTTTTCCAACTGAGTACTTTATGGGGTAACTATTGATGTATCTTAGATGATATTGAGTATACTTTTAATACTGAATGTAACTATTAGACCTATTTTAAATATTTGATGATGTCATTATAGAGATTTATAAGAATGCACTAAATGAGAATCCCTCGTTGAGTCCTTTTGGTGTTTGTGCCTGTAACTCATAGATCCATTTTGATTCCGTCTTGAGTAGTATAGTATCTAGATCCCCTTTTCTTGGGCCCAATCTGGCTCCATCTATTACACAGAATTTTAGGACAGATGTGTGTTTTTATGTTTTGATTTTACATGTCGTGCAATTGGTGTATCATATTCGTTTATGATTGAGCAAATATGCTCTCCCATTCTACGTCTCAGCTCTCTGCTTGTTTTTCCGACGTAGATCCTCGTACAGATGCATTGTACTACATATATGACTCCCTTTGTTTTACAATTATAGAAATCTTTTATGAGGTATTTTTTGCCTGTTATTGGATGAATAAATTCTTTACTTGCTTTTATGAAATTGCAGTATTTACATCGTCCACATCTATAACACCCTGTTAGGGGTTTCAGCCACGTTTTTTCCTTTTGTTTATCTTTTTGGAAATGGCTATGTACTAATAAATCTTTTAAATTAGGGCTCCGTCTGTAGGTTATTGAACTATATTGGGTAACCTTAGTCTTAAGGTCTTTATCTGCAGTCAACAAATACCAGAACTTGGAGAAATTATCTTTAATTTCCTCTGAGTTATGTCCATATGTCAGTATACACCGTATTATCTCACTTTCCTCATTTGAGGTTATTTCTTCTTGTGTATCAGGTTGTCCCTGACTTGGTGCATATTTTGTTTTTATATTTAGCAACTCTGTTCTTTTGGTATTTTGGGCATATTGATATGCTCTTTTAAGACATTTGTTCGAATATCCTCTATTTTTAAATCGTTTCCGGAGTTTCTCAGCCTCAAATTTAAAGGAGATGTCATCACTACAATTCCTACGGATACGTAGATATTGGCCTTTAGGTATACACACTTATATTCGGGTAGTCATTTAAATGTAATTCAAATTTAAAAATAACAAATAAAAAAAAAAAGGTAAAGAACAAAAATAGCTATGATTAACAGATAGTTTACAAACAAAATTATGCTCTTAGTAAATTAAATTATCAATAATAGTTACAGTGGATTTCAACATATGCATATTTCTGTCATTTTCCACAGACTCTGCCTGAAGAGTGTCACTGACTTATTTGCAGACAGCAAATTACAACAAACAGGTAACATATATGAATTTAACAAATTAAAAAAAAAATGTATTGACAAAAAAAGTATGGTCTTAGTCAAAAATAATTAATTGAAAAGTTATTTGAACATTTGCATCTCTCTCTTTCTCATTTTCAACAGACACTGCCTGAAGAGTGTCACAGGAAGATTGGCAGCAGGGGACGATTACAAACACACACCTCTGTCATTTATAGACAACAAATTGACAACCGGTACAGTATTACAAGTAAAAAAAATAATATATTGTAGCTACTGCTGTTTACACATATAAAATAGAAGGACTTATCCTGTTTTGTGTGTGCCATTGTGGAAACACACTGCAACCTAACTAACCCTCTAAGCCTAGCCCCATAACCCTAACCACATAATGCCAACATTGGCGCACACAAAACAGGATATAAAAAAAAAAAGTTACCCTAACCCCTAATGCCAACAGTGGTGCACACAAAACAGGATAGGACACAAAATGTTGCTAACACATACAAAATCGAAGGATCTATCCTGTTTTGTGTGCTGCCACAATGGTGGCAGAAAAAAAAATACCGCAAAAGAAAAATAAAAAACCCACTGCTGTTTACACATATAAAATGCAAGAACCTATCCTGTTTTCTGCCCGCCCCATAACCCTAACCCCCTAATGCCAACACTGGTGCACACAAAACAAGAGTTAACACATACAAAATACAAGGACCTAATCTTTTTTGTGTGGGCCTTTCACAAAATGCACTGCAACCTAACTAACCTGCTAAGTCAAACCCCATAATCCTAACCTCATAATGCAAACAGTGGTGCATGCAAAAAAAGGATAGGAGAAGAAATAAGCAAAAATAAATTACAAACTTTTCATTAAAAAAATAAAAATAAAGAAAGGATCAAAAGTACTAATGTACTACTTATATTTACAGATTACTATGGCGGATACCGAAAACAAAGAGGAAAAGAAAAGACGTCAAACACGACAAAGTGTACAAAGATAAAGAAAAAGAACGTAAGAGTATCGCAAGCAAAAGAAAAGCCACTGAGAAAGTAACATCCAAGCCCAAGAAGGCAACCAAAAAACAAAAACATGTACAGAATGTATCAGAACAATCTGATAACAATTTTAATGTTGATTTACAGAGTCGTATTGATATATGTTCTCAGAATTGTCCTTTAGTAAAATCATTAACAGTAGGGGTTTATAATTGTGGTATGATGAATATTGTCTGTCAGTTTTGTGGGGCTTATCATTTCCAACAGGAAAGACCCAGAGATGGCACGTTCATTAGTTGCTGTCAAAAAGGCAAGGTAAGACTTCCAGAAAGACAACAATTCCTACCATATTTAAAAAGCATTATGACGGAGCCTAATTTCGATAATTACCAAAATTTCAAAATAAACTTAAGATCTTATAATAGTGCCTTATATTTTGCATCTATTGGTGCAACATTAGCTGCTAATGTGCCAGGACATGCCCCTTACTGCTTCAAAGTACAAGGACAAATTTACCATTGTACTTCTCATTTACTTCCAAAAGAAGGAGAGCAAAGAAAATGTGCTCAGCTATATGTCCTTGATACAATGGAAGCTGTTGAACAACGTATGCAGCTTCAAGAAAATAAAAAATGCTTAGCCACTTTTTTTATAGAGCTTGATAAAATTATGTCCCAAAACCCATACACTCAAGCTTATAAAAAATTGCCACAACTAGAACTAGAACAACAAATTCATGCAGAACTATATCAATTACCAACCCAAAAGTCAATATGGTTCTTAAAAGAGACTGCCATACTCATAAACGCTGTTATAACTTATCAACATCAAATGAGGTTGCAATGGTCTTTCAAAATGATGAGGGAGAACCACCATTTCAAAGGGATATTAGAATATATCCCAGAAATGAGGAGCAACCTTTCATTAACATAAGTATCAACAAGATAAACTATGTGTAGAACAGTATTGTGGACTGATAGATAATGTCGCTGAGGTAGCTACAAACAGAGTGCTTGCAGCTGGCAAAGCCATCATTTTACCTTCTTCTTTCCATGTATCTACTAGCAATATGCGAGAAAGATACAATGATGCTATGGCTATTGTAACTAAATTTGGAAAAACAGATTTATTTATTACATTTACATGTAATCCACAATGGCCAGAGATTGTACACAATCTGCTAATTGGACAAACTGCTTCCGATAGACCAGATTTAGTGGCAAGAGTCTTCAAAATTTAAATCAACTGAATTAATACATGACATAACCATAACTCAGTTGTTTGGCAAATGTCTGGCTTATGTTTATACTATAGAATTTCAAAAAAGCGGCCTTCCCTCATGCACATATACTTATAATCCTTCAAGAGTAAGATAAATTGGATACTGGTGATAAAGTGGATTCAGTGATTATTGCTGAACTACCAGATCCAGAAATACATGGTAGACTATATGAGATTGTAACTCATCGCATGATTCATGGACCATGTAGAGATATTAATCCACAAACACAATGTATGGAAAATAATAAATGCACTAAAGAATTTCCAAAAGATTATAGGGACAAAATGTATGCTAATAGTGATGGATATCCATTATATAGAAGAAGAGAAGGCCAAAATGCCATTATTCATGGAAAAAAATTGATAACAGATATGTGGTGCCATACAATCCACATTTGCTCATGAAGTATAATGCACACATTAATTTGGAAGCTTGCACTTATATAAAATCCATCAAATATGTCTACAAATATATTTACAAAGGCTATGATGCAGCTACCGTAGTGGTCAAAAGTGCAGAAAATCCAAAACAAACTGAGTTATTACATGATGAACTTGCATCTCATGTAGATGCTCAATATGTAAGTGCGCCAGAAGCAAATGTGGCATCTTCTAAAATTAGAAATGCATGATCGTTCACATGCAGTATATCAGTTAGCTGTACATTTGCCCCAAAGACACTTAGTTTACTTTAATGTTGGAAATGAAAGAAATGCTTTGGCACAAAGTGAGCATCGCCAAACTACACTAGCTGCGTGGTTTCAATTACATTGTATTGACTTGGAGGCAAGGGAATTGTTATACATTGACATTTCTTATCATTATGTTTTCGTTTATGGATTATGGCGAAAATGAAAAACCAGTGAAACTAAATAAAATACCAAAAATTTACAGAGACCTTGAACGTTTTTGCATTCGTTTACTCCTTTTAAATGTTCCTGGTGCACAGTTTTGAACACTTGACAACTGTTAATGACACGGTTTATGACACATTTCCTTTAGCTGTGCGACACAGAAACTTCCTGGCTGATGATACAGAATGGGAAAGATGTCTAGAAGAAGCAGCACTGTGTCAAATGCTACTGCAGATGAGGGAGCAATTTGCATTCATTTGCATCTCCTCAAATGCTCCAAATGCATTAGATTTGTGGGTGTGAGGAATTGTGCCTGATGAAGTAGTTTCTGACAGGGGAGTACAGTTTACGTCTCGTTTTTGGAAACATTTTTGTTCTAATCTAGGTATTAATGTAAATCTGTCGTCAGCTTTTCATCTGCAAAGTAATGGACAGACTGAGCGAACCAACCAGACTTTGGAGCAATATTTGCGGTGCTATATTAGTTACCTTCAGGATGACTGGCTGGATTTTCTACCCACGGCGGAGTTTGCCTATAACAATGCCCAACACTGCTCCACTTCTTTGAGCCCATTTTTTGCCAACTATGGTTACCATCCGACCTTTCTAGTCAGTCTCCCAATTACTACTTCCATTCCTGCTGTCACTGACCGGCTAACGGCCTTACGTGATTCCCAAGCACTGTTGAAAGAGACTCTTTTGGAGGCTCAGGAATGTTACAAAAGAGCTGCTGATAGGCATAGAAAGGAGGCCCCAGTCTATCACGTTGGTGACAAGGTGTGGCTGTCAACAAGGAATCTCAAGCTTCGGATTCCTTCTCATAAATTGGGTCAAAGGTTCATGGGACCTTTTGAGATCATTGCTCAGATCAATGCTGTCACTTTCTGTTTACAACTCCCGAATTCCATGAAAATACATCCAGTGTTTCACATTGCACTGCTTAAACCTTTTCATGAAAACACTTTCCCTGGCCGAGCCCTGCCTGCCCCACCTCCAGTCCTCGTGGATGGTGAGGATGAGTACGAAGTGGACAAAATTCTTGACTCCAGGATCTTCCGTGGCAAGCTTCAGTATCTGGTTCGCTGGAAAGGCTATGGTGAGGAGGAGAGTTCGTGGGAACCAGTGGACAATATTCACGCTCCTGATCTGCTTCGGTCTTTTCATGTGCAGTACCCTGCTAAACCAGGTAATAGGGCATCCAGAGGCTGCACCTATAGAGGCGGGGGTAATGTGAGGAATTGACTCTGCTGGGTTTTGAACCCTGGTCCCCAGGCTGCTATACCTCTTCCCTACCACTGCGCCAGCTTACCTTTGTGAATTCCATTGAGACCTTGTAAGCTTGACTCTGCTAGCAATAGTATCAGTACCTAAGTCTCTTCAGCTGTCAGGTGTCTGGTCCTTGGCCTATATAAGGCACTTCCTGTCTATTGATCCTTGCCAGATTATTGTATGGTTTCTGATCACTTCAATAAACCTTGTTCCTGTTTTCACCTACAAGTTTGCGGAACTGGATTATTGCTGACCTCGGCTACTGGTCTCCACAACTTTGTGATTTCTATATCATTACAGTGGGACAAATTTAAAACAAATACTGTATGACTGAAGACTTTTTGCAATGTTACAATGAGTCTATTGCACAATTAAAAGCATTACTTGAAATTCAAGAGGTCTTTCTTTCTCATGGATTAAATTGTGCAAGTTTTAATCTGCCAGATCCAGGACTCATCGAGGAAATAAACCTTGAAGACTATGACACTGAGCTTCAAAAACAAATAACACAAGAAAGACTTGCAACTTTAAATACATTACAATTGCAAGCATTTAACGCAATAAAAAATGCACTAGATGATGACAAGCTCAAAGAGCATTATTTCTATCTACATGGGCCTGGTGGATCAGGAAAAAACTTATCTATATAATTTGTTTGTCCATTCCAGCACAAGGTCAAATAGCACTGCCATTTGCAACAACTGGAATTGACTCACTTTTCTTAGAAGCTGGAAGAACTGTGCATAGTGGATTTAAACTGCCAGTTCCCATTCTGGAGATATCAGTGTCAGATATTCAAATGACATCATTACAAACAACCAAAAAACAAACAAACATAAATTAATTAAAATAGATGAGGCTACAATGATGTCATGCCATGCTCTACAATGTATTGAGCATTTGTTGCATGAAGTCATGGATAATGAATTGCCATTTGGTGGCATGGTCATGTTGTAAGGTGGAGATTTTAGGAAATCATTACCTGTCGTTGTACATGGAAAATGAACATTGTTGAAACAAGTATAAAGTCAAGTCCACTATGGGAACTATTTACCCATTTTCAATTACAACAAAATATGAGATCAGAAGGACAAAATTAATTACATGATTGGCTCATTAAAATTGAAGAAGGAAAAACAGAGCAAATTAATAATTTACCTGATGATACCGTGGAAATTCCATCTGAAATGATTTGCAAAAAGGACATCATATCGGCTATATTAGAAAAATTCAATAACTAATGAAGAGTATGCAGAGCTTGCAAACAAAGTAATATTAACATAAAAAAATAAAGATGCATTACTTTTGAATAATGAAATATTAAAATGAATAGATGCGCCACAAAGAAATTATCACAGAGCTGATTGTGTACTTGATGATGACAAAGAAAGTCAGACAAACATTTCAACTGAATTTATTAATTCATTAACTCCATCTGGATTGCCACCACATATTTTGAAGCTAAGAAAAGGTTAGATTTTCATGTTACTGAGAAATATGAACCCCAAAAGGACTATGTAATGGGATCAGATTAATTGTTTAAGAATTAAAAGAGCATTTCATAAATGCAGAAATTCTCAATGGTACCC
The DNA here is from genome assembly GCA_027410445.1 of Discoglossus pictus. NCBI lineage: Eukaryota > Metazoa > Chordata > Amphibia > Anura > Alytidae > Discoglossus > Discoglossus pictus. The sequence goes on from CM050173.1 coordinate 43,507,867, forward strand.
ATAAAGGTGAAAGAGTTTTCATACCAAGAATAGATTTGACACCAAGTGAAAGTATCCTCCCTTTTGTACTTCAAAGGAGACAATTTCCCATCATCATGGCATTTGCTATGACGATTAATCAATCACGACAAACTTTTAAATCCGTTGGTATCTTTTTAGAAGAACCAGTATTTGCCCATGGCCAACTGTATGCAAGAATCCAGAGGAAATTACAGTTTATATTGAAAAAACAAAACAAAGTCAGGGTGACTTATTAGATGATGGGAGAATTTTTACAAAACATATTGTCTACTATGAGGTGCTGTAACTTAAATTACAAAAAAGGATAACAATACAACAGATGTACGAAAAAAAAGGAACAGTGCTTTGATCTCAATGACAAATTCACACAAAAAAAACAACAAACATAAACAGTGGTTTTATTTTGAGGACGAATTTTGATGTTACTCGTACTCTTTTTAGAGGACCACTATTTCACATAGAAAACTCTATAAACTGGCAAAAATCATAAAGAGCAGTGGTTTATACTCCGTGGATGAACTGAGATGACTGGCGGACTCTGTTTAGAGGACCACTATTTCACATAGAAAACTCTATGTGCTATTTGCAATAACTACAAGAATACAAAAACCAAGTGAAAAACAAACAAACGCAAAGTAACATTGAAATGTCTTGAAGTGGCCTTTTGCCATGATTGGTAAAACAAAACGGTTATGTTGTAATTTCTTACAATTCCAGTTTAAATGTTAGTACATTAAGTTTGGAAGGTTTGGAAAGTTGTTTTATTGTATGTCATTAAAGGTTCATGTCAGTAACAGGATGATCATTTGTTGGAAAATTGAAATGTATAATAAAATAGAGAGTAATGATCCAGGGAGTAATCCAATCGCCAGTTACAGGGGTCAGGAAGGAGATATATTTCCCCACTTGTTGACACAATTGGATACGTTTCACTGGGGGGTTTTCTGTTTGCCTTCCTCTGGATTCAATACCTATGTGTTTTAAAAGTATTTGAAATGCAAGTTGCATGTTACAAAGCATTATGTAATGTGGTTTATAATACTCATTCATACAAAGTTGACCATTGTTATATTAGTCCTGACAATTAAAAATGTTAATATTTTAAAAAAAGGATGGTTTGCCAGTTCTGGAACTACAACGTGCATGTTAAAAAGCATTATGTCATAGTTTACCATACAGATTCATATAAAGTTGAGACATTATTATATTATTCCTGCATAGCTGCCAATTACAAATGTTAATATTGTTAAAAAAGGATGATTTTCCAGTCCTTGAACTACAAGTTGCTTGTTAAAGAAATAAACACATTTACTATAATTGTTGTACTTATTCATACATAACAAATCAGAAAAGGAAAAATAACCAGCATTCACAGCGTACACATTTTATTGCCGTCATTTTTTGACGGGCAAGTCGTTAGTAATATAATATCTTTGGTATAAAAAAAGTGACAGTAGTAAAAATGCTGTTATTCAATTTTATTTATCTCTTAATGGGATTAAGGGCCTCATTCAGTTGCTACTTTTGTAAATGTATACATATATAAAATCCCTCTTACTGTTGCTACATATTCTGCAAATATTACTTATTGCCACTAATGAATTCTTAAGTCAATACAATGCATATAAACATTTATAAAAAAAAAACACCAGAAGCCCAAATTATGTGTGTATACATTTACAAAAGTAGCAATTGAAGGAGGCCCTTAGTGTGCTATACAAAATTGCTATCTATGAGTTTTACATTAATTTCGGTCTAAATTATAAGCGAGTGGAAGTCTCTATGTCACCAGAGATGTGCAAAGGAATACAATTACTTCAATAATATCTGCATATTTATTTACAGTATTGGTACATAAATTAATCAATATATAACATTTACTATGCAGGGAAAATGAGGGCACATATCTTAATATCCATTGCTTGCAGAGTTCATGATGTGCTGACGATCAGAGACGCAGCTGCCATCATCACTACTGGACAGTAATGGTCCGTCTCGCTCGTTTTGTTATGATGCTTCCTCCAGGCTCACACAGGCACTCATCGCAAGGTCCACAAGTTAGAAGTGGGAAAGCCTTGCATTGTGTGGCGAATAGCATTGCCAGCCTTCAAATTTTATTGCCGTCATTTTTGAGGGGCAAGTCGCTAGTTACATATATATATATATATATATATATATATATATATATATATACATACAGTGAGGGGAAAAAGTATTTGACCCTCTGCTGTTTTTGAATGTTTGTCCACTGACAAAGAAATGATCAGTCTATAATTGTAATGGTAGGTGTATTTTAAAAGTGAGAGACAGAATGACAAAAAACAAACAAACAAGAAAAACGCATGTCAAAAAAGCTATAAATTGATCTGCAGGTCAATGAGTGAAATAAGTATTTGATCCCCTATCAATCAGCAAGATTTCTGGCTCCCAGGTGTCTATTATACAGGTAATGAGCTGACATTAGGAGCATTCTCTTAAAGGGAGTGCTCCTAATCTCAGCTCGTTACCTGTATAAAAGACACCTGTCCACCGAAGCAATCAATCAGACACCAAAATCTTCACCATGGCCAAGACCAAAGAGCTGTCCAAGGATGTCAGGGACAAGATTGTAGACCTACACAAGGCTGTAGTGAGCTACAAGACCATCGCCAAGCAGCTTGGTGAGAAGGTGGCAACAGTTTGTGCAATTATTCGCAAATGGAATGAACACAAAATACCAGCCAGTCTCCCTCGGTCTGATGCTCCATGCAAGATCTCACCTCGTGGAGTTTCAATGATCATGAGATCAGCCCAGAACTACACTGGAGGATCCTATTAATAATCTCAAGACAGCTGGGACCATAGTCAACAAGAAAACAATTGGTAACACACTATGCTGTGAATTACTGAAATCCTGCAGCGACCACAAGCTCCTCCTGCTCAAGAAAGCACATGTACAGGCCAGTTTGAAGTCTGCCAATGAACATCTTTATTATTCAAAGGAGAACTGGGTGAAAGTGTAGTGGTCAGATGAGACCAAAATCGAGCTCTTTGGCATCAACTCAACTCACTGTGTTTGGAGTAGGAGTTAAGCTGCCTATGACCCCAAGAACACTATCCCCACCATCAAACATGGAGGTGGAAACATTATGCTTTGGGGGTGTTTTTCTGCTAAGGGGACAGGACAACTGCACCGCATCAAAGGGACGATGGACGGGGCCATGTACCATAAAATCTTGGGTGAGAACCTCCTTCCCTCAGCCAGGGCATTAAAAATCGGTCATGGATGGGTATTCCAGCATGAGATGGACCCAAAACACACCGAAAGGCAACAAAGGAGGGGCTCAAGAATAAGCACATTAAGGTCCTAGAATGGCCTAGCCATAGAAAATCTGTGGAGGGAGCTGAAAGTTTGAGTTGCCAAACATTAGCCTTGAAACCTTAATAACTTGGAGAGGATCTGCAAAGAGGAGTGGGACAAAATCCCTCCTGAGATGTGTGCAAATCTGGTGGCCAACTACAAGAAACTTCTGAACTCTGTGATTGCCAACAAGGGTTTTGTCACCAAGTACTAAGTCAAAGGGGTCAAATACTTATTTCACTCATTGACCTGCAAATCAATTTATAACTTTTTTAACATGCGTTTTTCTTGTTTTTCTTGTTGTTTTTATTCTGTCTCTCACTGTTAAAATACACCTACCATTAAAATTATGGACTGATCATTTCTTAGTCAGTGGGCAAACGTTCAATATCAGCAGGAGATAAAATACTTTTTTTCCTTCACTGTATATATATATATATATATACAGTATATATATATATATATATATATATATATATATATATATACTGTATATATATATATATATATATATATTTACATATATACAGTACAGTGCCTTGCAAAAATATTCACCCCTTTGACTTTTTACCAGTTTGTTACATTACAGCCTTAAGTTCAATGTTTTGTTAATCTGAATGTTATGTGATGGATCCGAACACAATAGTCTAGGTTTGTGAAGTGAAATTAGAAAAATATATACAAAAAACTATTTTTTAGAAATAGAAAACAGAAAATTGGCATGTGCGTATGCATTCACCCCCTTTGTTATGAAACCCATAAAAAGCTCTGGTGCAACCAATTACCTTAAGAAGTCACATAATTAGTGAAACGATGTCCACCTGTATGCAATGTAAGTGTCACATGATCTGTCATTACATATACACAGCTTTTTTTTAAAGCCCCAGAGGCTGCAACACCTAAGCAAGAGGCACCACTAACCAAACACTGCCATGAACTCTCCAAACAAGTAAGGGACAATGTTTTTGAGAAGTACAAGTCAGGGTTAGGTTATAAATAAATATCCAAATCTTTGATGATCTTTGATGCAGTTCCACAGCAGATACTTGGGTATCTGTACATAGGACGACAATTAGCTGTATGCTCCATAAAGTTGGGCTTTATGGCAGAGTGGCCAGAAGAAAGCCATTACTTACAGCAAAAAACAAAATGGCAGATTTTGAGTTTGCGAAAAGGCATGTGGGAGACTCCCAAATTGTATGGAGGAAGGTGCTCTGGTCTGATGAGACTAAAGTTGAACTTTTCGGCCATCAAAGAAAACACTATGTCTGGAGCAAACCCATCACATCGCCCAAAGAACACCATCCCGACAATGAAACATGGTGGTGGCAGCATCCTGCTGAGGGGATGTTTTTCAGCAGCCGGGACTGGGAAACTGATCAGAGTTGAGGGAAAGATGGATAGTGCTAAATACAGGGATATTCCTGAGCAAAACCTGTACCACTCTGTGAGTTATTTGAGGCTAGGATGGAGGTTCACTTTCCAGCAGGACAATGACCCCAAACACACTACTAAAGCAACACTTGAGTTGTCTAAGGGGAAACATGTAAATGTGTTGGAATGGCCAAGTCAAAGTCCAGACCTCAATCCAATAGAAAATTTGTGGTCAGACTTAAAGATTGCTGTTCATAAGCGCAAGCCATCCAACTTGAAGGAGATGGAGCAGTTTTGCAAGGCATTTAGTTAGAGGGGGTGGTATGTCCTTCAATCGTGGCTGTATATGAGGAGATGAGAATGGCAAAGGCTGAGTTTCAGATGGTTGTGGCTGGGTACCAAAGATTAAAGAGCTACAAGAGTGTAATGGGCAAATAAATTTGAAATTCCATAAGAGCTCTCTGTGCTTCTCTGTCATGATTTATTTTGTGATTGGGTTTGGTTTTTGGGTACAATCTGGCCAGAACCATAGTTTAGCCTTAGCGCTTGGTAGATCTTATCTGAATGGCGATGGTCTTTAATAGGTTCCAATCGCACAAATCCTAGTTGTATACTGCTTGGTGTGTACGTCGGTCGATGTTTGGCTATTCCCAAAAGCACTATTTGCAAAGCGCACAATATTGAATGTGTCTAACAAGACGTATCCAGCCGGTGTCCTCAGCCTCTTGGTTCTAAGACATATGTAGCTAATCCTCGGTATAATGTATGTATAGTGTGATGACGCCTTGTGTTGTGTGTAACCGCTGAGTCTGATGTTGTGTACTTTCACGTGTGTGTGAAGGGGTGTCCCAAAGCACAAGTACTTTAGACCGTTTCCATAAATAAAAGTATCTTTATTGGTAAAATTCCGATACAATTCAGGTAAGTAAAATTCATTGAAGAGAGCAATAAAACCAAGTAAAAGTGTCAGACGCGTTTCGCTGATGTAATCTGCAGCTTGCTCTGTGACAAAATATTTCCTTCCTCTATTCAGGCTTAGACGGGCCTGGTTGTGGGAGGATGAAGGGTTCGGGGTATCCCTCTGGGATATTTTATTTTTAATCCCGAGATTCAGGATCAACCTGGTCCTCACGGGTACTGAGAAGAGTGAAAAAAATGTTAACATTATTATATGAACAATTGGTTGCTGTGAACAGCAGTTCACATTTTAGGTATATCACTGCTTGAGCACAGTAGAGCAAATCAGAGGCTCAGCAGGTGGTTAAAAAGAATTACTGAGCTCACTTGTGCACAACCAGGGATATACTGAAAATGTGAACTGTTGGTGACCCCTGAGGACAGATGAAGATTGCTCTGTATAGTGAGCTTTGTTGATCATGGATCATATCAAATTATGTAATCCTGCTATGTTCTGCTGAATCTACTGTGCAGTGTGTGAGACTGACTGATCTGTGAGAATTTCTCAGCAAGAGTTGATAACATGCTGATGAGACATGGTCCAGGATCGGCTAGTACACGACACTGCACTCTTACAGTCTGCATCTGCATATACTGCAGTAGGCACACCCAGACATGGATACTCTATTGGATGTTAAATCAGTCAGAATCTGTTTTGGTAACTGCTAGTCAGAACCAGGTATTAGAGACACATTTTATTCAGCAGACTTATGACATAGATACGGTATGTTTGCCTTCTGGATTAGTGACTGTTTATACATATATCCCTAATCAAAACCAGGGAGCCTACATACCCCTTTCATATTTGTGCAGCATTTCTATTTTATTTGTGTTATCCATGTGTGTGTGTGTGTTGGAAATGTGTGTGCATGTGAGGGTATGATGGTGTATATGATACTCGCATTGCATGGTGCTGTTCTCATGCAAATCCACCAGGCCTGGAAGCCTACCAACTGCTGCCAGTTAAATTAAGTCCCTCAATGTCCTCTCCCACTAACTATAGTTGATGCTAACTGAAGGGCCACCACCTGCATGGGCTGCTCTGGTCTCCTCCACCATCTTCTTCTTGACTTTGGGCCAGCTGTTATCATAACTGTGCTTGACAGACCTCACATCTCTGTTAACAAAGCCCAATACAGAGGCTATTGTAGCAACCTCACTCCAAGTCTGTGCATTCCAGCTAGGCCTCACTGCCCTCCCCATGAATTATACTATAGCGGGTATGGATTGCAAGGTGGAGGGCTTTCATCTCCTCTGGGGCCTTGTGACTTGCTGCAGCCTCTTGCCTTCCCAAATGTGCCTGGGGATCCTGTCCTCCCTCATGCTGGGGATCATGTCCTCCTCGGGGTGCTACCCCTCCTCCCTCACTCTTCACTGCTCTTCACTATTCCCTCTCTCTGCACACCTCTGCTCCTCTACAACACAGATGTTACTCTACTCTAATTTTTTTTTCTCCTCTCCTCTTGTCCTCTCTTCTCCCACTTTCCTTCTCCATCAACATTTTCCCCTCAATCGCCTCCTCTCCTCCTTCTCTCCCATCCACTCCTACAGATATGAACAATAATATAAGGATAACTGAATATAAAATATATATATTTTAATAATAATATAATAATAATATAAATATAATAATAACAACAGCACACCCCCATACATCTCTGCTCTCATCTCCAAATACTCCCCCACACGCCCTCTTCGTTCTGCTAACAACCTTCTTCTTTCTACCACTCTTGTCACCTCCTCTCACTCCCGCCTCCAGGACTTTTCTCGTGCTGCCCCTATTCTCCTTGCCCCTAAACTCCTTGCCTCACTTCACCAGACTATCCTCCTGCCTTAAATCCTTCAAAACATCAATAAAAATGCACCTCTTTAAAGAAGCCTATAACCTTCCTCCCTAACATGCTCAGCACTACTCTCTCCCTACTGTACCACATACAAACTTTAACCTTTAGATTGTAAGTCTGCGAGTTTCAATCCTGCAAGGTGCTTTAGGGAAAGCGCTATGGACGCTGGATTCCAAGCTCAAAGACAGGGCCGTCCACTCTTTGCAATGTGTGAATCTTTAACTTGTTATTGCCTGTAACTCAACTTATGTATAGCGCTACGGAATATGTTGGTGTGTTACAAATAAACAATAATAATAATAATAATAATAATAATGTGTATATGTATTTAAGGTAAAACAAGAATATGTGTATTTTGTGTATTATAATATGTGTTGGGGTATAGGGGGTATGGGACGGTGTATATGTGCAGTGTCCTAAGTCTATATATAACTATGTGTAGATATAAATCTGTGTGTATGAGTTATGTGATATCAGTAATTATGTGTGGTGTATATAATTATTCCAATTGAAATCAGCAAAAAAACTTACAGTACAGCTCCTTCTCTCTCTCTCTCTCTCTCTCTGATAATCTCTCCCACCAACTTACCCACAATTGTCAATTGTCAAATTGTTACAAGCTGCACAGGTTTTTAAAGACCTCTCCCTGATTTGAATTGCATTTTAGACTTCCTTTTGGTTCCTTAGACTGTCACATGGTCGCAAATTACGGGCTTGTTAACTTTTTGTGAGCATCATATAATTACGCCCCCCAAAAAGCTTTCAAGCATGGGCAGGGTTTAAGAGTTTAGGCTTAAGGAAGTAAATAGTGAAGACGCATAGAATATCATGCATATGAACATTAGGAGAAAAAACACCTGCAGCAAACATTTCGGGTTAGAGGCATTTGTGAGTTTCTAGAAGACTAGGGATCCATGTTTTCAAAATTAGCACAGTAATGATCTGCAATGGTCCAGTACATCTCCACCTATAAACCCTCCCACATTGTCTAAAGTTTTTGCGCACTAGAGGCAACTTAATATAAATATTATTTTGTATTCACTGAGATAAATATAAAAAAATGATGAATATTATTCTTAGTGTATTATATTTGTTATACTTGTTGTGATTCCTAAGCACTATAAATATTTCAACCTCCAAGGACAGGAACAAATATAATTCAATAAGAAGCATATGCCTAACACAGAAAAAAAGTTATTGGGATTGAAAAATAATTTTGGTCCATCAAGTTTTTATAATATTCTCTGATTCTTGCAGTATGTGAATTGCTTATTATTCCAGAGGAAGAACTGCCAGTTGTCTCATTAGGGGAAAATGGTTCCTATTTTTTTTTTTAAATGGCAAATATCTTACTTATCCTAGTAAAAGCCAGAAGAAACAGCGGACGTGAGTGACGCCAGACAGATGCAGAGTGAAGGCTTGGGGAGAATTTTGTGCCCAGACTGGTGTGAGCTGGAGAACCACGTCACGCAAGACAAGTGAGTTAAACATGCTTGAGTTTTTAGGGAAACCTGAAAAAGGACTTTAGCTGCATGATAAGGCTGTAAGGACATTATAAAGCTGTAAAGAAATACAAACAGTGACAATTATCTGAAAGCAGAAGGGAGACAGAAATTTTGGCCCCTTACAGCTTTTACAAATATTTTGAATATCTAGGCAATGGATTCTTAACAGGTGAAAAATCTTAAGGTCATATAACCACTATAGAAACAACCAGCAAATTATTTGTTGCTCATTAAATGAGGCAGAACATTTTTTTTAAAGAATGGCAAATCTCATTTGAAACTTCACTAGAACAAGTACAACTAAAGCTCCAGCAACTAGAATGGACTAAAGTTCAGCGCTCACTCAATTCTCCTTCTACCTTTTTTATTTTATTTATTTATTAGTTTTTTTAGGTTTGCCATTGGTTTAGTTAACAAAGTACTCCCTTACCCTAAAAGAGACTTAAGATTAAAGAGGTAAAATAGAACAAAAACATTTTCCCAAATGTTATATAATTAAGGTACAAATGTAAGGATTAGTAGTAAATTTAGGAAGTCTTTGAAATCTCACAGATAAATACAGTTGTAATAAATATTTAAAAATATAAGTACTAGTAGTTATGTAAAATCTTTTGGATATAGTCTAGGAGATCTAAATGATTGTGGAGAATTTCCCCTTTACACGTTATATAAAAATTACAGTATATAGGAAACATTATAGGTTCAGGGTGAAAAAAAAAGAGAATAACATTGTCACAAATTTTATATAATTAAAGTATATTGTGAAGGCCTAGTAGTAAACTTAGGAGGATTACAAGTCTCACTATGGTTGACATGTACACTTGAAAATATAAGTACTGGTTTTCATACAGCACTTTTTGAAAGTAGTTTATGAGTTTAAAAGCGGATAAGGGAGAATTGTCCTCTTTACACGTTATATCAATACTATATTTAAATAGAAGATATTATAGATGTACAGCCCCATTAAATTTGAAGCTTGTAGCGGCACACCTGCAAAGGTTGCGGGCTTGAGATTTAGCTGAGTTACAAAGCTATTAAATTGAACCATGCCGCGAGTATCGATTGCGGTATAACGTAGTGCGACACATGCCTCTCAGCCAATAGAAAGCAGTCTAGCCGAAGATGATTGACCGAGGGAGATTATAAATTTGCGTTCTACACGCCCATGCATTGACTGTGTTGTATACGAAGCAGCACGCAGGTCCCAGATTTGGTGGTTTTGGAGAGTGAGAGAGAGAGCAGGAGTTATTTCAGAGTAGTAAGTTGCGGTTTTGTTCTTTTATATTCTACTATTTATTCACAATATTTTAATATGGATTTTACCGTTTAAAGTTAAGTTTTATTATTTAGTTTATTCTCTATTTTGAGATTAGGATAATCAGGTGTGCCCTGTAAGAGGATTTTTTTATTTATTATTTTACACTTAATCCTTGATTACACATATTTACAGATTACGCATATTTGCAATACACATAATTTAAAGAACACACCTAGAGACATATAGAGTTAGGTGACCCCATAAACACAAAGTCTCACAATGGCATGTTAATGACAGCCAGCGGTAATATATGCACTAGTGAAGCATGTGATCCTCACCTCAGTATCAGTCTGAGAACAGATCCTTGGGTCTGATGTAAGTAACAGTGAATCTGGCTGCTGACCTTTGTGTCCTCTCCGTATTAATGGGTATTTTCCCATACTGCTGATTATCCAGAGACCTAGCTAATGGTTAGTAATGCTTGCAGATGGGGATCAGGTGAGTTGGTATATTGTTACAGTTACAATATTTAGCACTGTGCTGTTCATGCATGTTGATCATTTTTTTTGTATCCTCCTTTTTAGTTGACCACTCTTTTTCAGATTTTTGTTTTTTTCACCACACTGTCAGCCCCATTACATTAGAAGCCCACAGCAGCATCTGGACACTTGCAAGCTCTGCAGGGCCGAAATCTCATGCATCAACATAGCGATTAAATTAGAATGACCGAAATCGTAAACCTTGCTGCACGCCGTAAATTTTTTAGGCGAGAAAGCGCTAAGTGATTCAAACACGCATTTCCGGCTCAGAAGGAGCCAATAGGAAAACGGTTAAAAATATGATGAAAAAAATTGTCCGCAGGGGAATTTGTTGCAATTTAATCACTATTTGACATTGATACATGTACGGCATCAGAACTTCAAAGGCTTTGAGTGAACGTAGCCCAAAGTTTCATCGATCGCAGGGAATTTAAGCTGTGCGCGCGCAAATATTTTGCGACCCGCGAAAATGGGCTTTACAAGGTTAATTTAATCTCCTAACTGTTGCGGGCTGCTATGCGAAACAAATACGTCCAATTCAATAGGGCTGTGTATGTGTGAAACTGTATTGGATTACACAGTCCAGAGGTTGAATCATCTGTTTCATTAAGCAGATCTAGACAAGTTGTAAGTGTTATATATATATATGCTGTATATATATTTATATATATATATATATATATATATATATATATATATATATATATATACACACATATTAATGGTTTCTTCAATTAAATGGAGTGATTTGTGATAATCCTTTTTTTCATCAGATTCCGGTTGCAGTGCTGTAGTAACCACGTGTGACCCTGGTAAGTGTTATGCATCATGCTTATTCTAGACTATCACATTACCCCCTGTAGGTATCCCTTTTTTACCTCAAGCATCTTGCTCTCCAGGAATCCACCCACACCACACCCATTATATTAATGCACAGTCTTGACCATTTCTGATTGTGCTTTGTGTATGAAATAGAGCTTTGTTATACCGTTCTGTGTTTGTGTGTTTTCAATGGTTGGGGTTATGGGACATCCACATATATCACATATGTGTCACATTCCTATATATGAAAACTAATGAGCCCTAGTTACTATGCAATAGATCAATACATATAACAATAATAATAGTCATAATAGCAATATATATCATATAATAATATATATATCCTATTTAATCAACATAAAGGGTTAATACACATGCAAATGTCCACTTAGTGATATTGTGGAGTATCAACATTCCCCTGAGGGCCTGATAGGAATTTGACAGGTGATACTGGAGTTGGTTGCCAGTTCCTTCTCAATTGAACTGTTATTTGTTTGACCTACAGTGGCCTTAAATGGTATAGCTCACAGCTTCATTCAGGTACACAAGCCCCTTCACCACCACCACTTAGAAATCCACAAATGGACTAATGTAAATTGATTAATAGCAAAACATAATGGGAGATCACCAAATGGGTATGGGTATACATCTTGGCACATGGCCATCAGCAATGGCTTGGGACTTTCCAGGATGGATAATGAGGGGATTACCCCTGATGGACGTGAGTTGGCTGTTGATCCCCGTGACTTTGCACAGCCTTCATGTGTCTTTGCAGCCCTTCCTGATGTGTTAGATTAGATTAAGGTGGTGTATGTTCCCCTGGTCCCCTTGTGGATTGCTAAGCAGTGGTAGTGAAGGGGGTTGTGTACCTGATTGAGGCTGTGAGCTATACCATGTAGATCCAGTGTAGATGGGCAGGTGATAGCAGAGAGGTCAGACAAATCACAGTTCACTAGAGAAGGAACTGGCAACCCCCTCCAGTATATTTCGCATGCAAACCTTGTGGAACAGCACAGACAGTGACCTAGCTAAATGTGCTGCAGTCCATAGGATCACAGGGAGATGGACATGACTGAAGAACTGAACAACAAATAATACAATGTTCCCCTGGTACTGGATGTACAGTATGTGACGTTGGGGTGTAATTTGGCCACTATTTGTTTTCCCAATGTACATGTGATGAGCAAGATGTATATGCAATCATTTATATATTCCAGGATCCACAGCCTCTGTGAGTGAGGAAGGGTTAATATGGCATCAGTTTTATGTTTTTGTGTTGCTATTTAATCAGGTAGAGTGTCTTGAATTGCTTTATGCATGTTGCAGCATGGTTTTTCATATTGGCATATGCATGAACATTCCAACATATCAAATAAAATATGCTTTTAATGCCTATTTTTATTTGGGGATTATAGTGCAAGTAATTGTAATGCCTTTCCATGCTTTCCCCATATTTTAAAGTCCACTGGTGTGTTTATATTGTCTTTTACAGTGTTGAGAAATTGTCTGTAAACCCTTTGCGGGTCCTATTTTTGCCTCCATTTGAGGATTACGGGCTTGAACTCTAGGGCGTCTTTGGAATTCGTTGCAATTTAATAGCGTGTTGGAACGTAAAAGTTATGGGCTTGACAGAACAAAGGATTTGCAGCAACGGAGTTCAGATTTCGACATCCAGTAGGGTTTTTCCGCCTTTAACCAGCAGTTCGTTTGCATGTAGCTTTGAGAGGTCAATTTAATAGCTATAAGTCTTGCTGGCTACTTTACTGGCTATGGTTTTACACGTTGGGGGAATTTAATAGGGCTGTTAGTATATTAAACACTTAATTAAAAAAGAATAAAAACTATTCAATGTTTTAAGTGGAATATCAATGGTGATAACTTATAAATATGGGGAGGAGTGGAGTAGAGGAAGAGAGCAGACATTGATGAGTATAGAAGAATTAATACCTAATGATGAGCGATAGCTCTCATTAGGTAATAACGCTGAATTAGAAATTGCAGAAGATAATTTTTACATTATGAATTTACAGCATCATTAAATTGGGGCTATGTGTTAAAACGTAGCCCGTAACTCTGATTTTACGTGTGGAATTCGTAGGAATTCTTTAACCAAACCTATACCATATATTAAAGCAAAAAGAAGGCCAACTCATTTTTTTAACACCTTAGTCAGAATTGATATGTATAATGCCTGGAGAGCTCTTCATGGCAATCAAAGAGACTATACTCATTTCTCTTACAGGTATAAAGTCTACTCTAGATTGGATTACTTCCTGGAAGATTCAATAATAATAGAATTAATTAGTAATATAGATATTAAGCCCATTTATTGGTCTGATCATTCGATGGTGGTAATGGAAATTGGAAATTAACATAACAAAATAAATATAAAAGTCAATATAGGAAGATTAATATGGCCTTATTAAAAGATCTAGAGAAAAAGAAAATGATGGAGGGAGAATTGATAGACTTCTTTGAGAGAAATTCTAATTTGGTTGATTCAGGAACACTGATCTGGAATATACACAAAGCATATGCTTGAAGCTTGGTGGTAAAGTGGGATAAACAATGGAAAAAAACAGAGATGATTAACTCTGAGAGAATATGATGTGAATTTAGCAAAAGCTGAAAGAACTATTAAGATCTCCCCGAACCAGATCAGTGTAAATTAACTAACTGCTATTAAACTACAAATAAGGAAAATAGAACAGTTGAGAGTGGATAAAGCTATATGCATAGCCCAACACAAACATTATTTTTTGTGAAACAAACCATCGAGATTGCTAGCAAATAAATTAAACAAAAGAGAAGTACAGAAAAGAATTGACAAAATTAAAACCAAAGAAGGGAAATGTTGTAAACCGCAAGAAATTGCTAAACATTTTTTTGACTATTATAAATACCTTTATAACTTAGAAGATGGAAGATATTTTATTTAACCATCTAAGCAAGAAATACAGTATATGGTTGTTTGTTGAACATAGATCTCCATAAAGTGACAGAAGAACAATTAGAAACTTTAGACAAAGAAATCTCAAAGAAAGAAATACAAATTGCTATAGCTAATCTTAAAGTAGATAAATAGCCCAGACCTGACGGGTTTCCAAATCAGTATTATAAAATGATTGCTCCTATTCTAACTGATCATTTGAAAATAGCTTTTAATTAAATAAAGGAATAGCTCCTCCAGAAATGCTTGAGGCTACTTTAGTTACAATTCCAAAAAAGGACAGGATATGACAGAATGCAAAAACTATAGAACTATTTTGTAGATGAATACCAACATCAAGCTTTATTCAAAAATAGTAGCTACAAGAATGAATTTAATACTTTCCGGATCTAATTAATCTTGACCAAACTAGTTTTGTTAGAAATAGACAGACAGTTGACAATACCAGAAGATTCATAGACATACTGACATATGCCAGATCCATGAAGATCCCGTATTTGGCCCTGTCATTGGATGCAGAGAAAGCCTTTGACAGGGTCAACTGGAATTAGTGGAAATGGTATTTAAGAAATATGGCTTAAATAGGTTTAGCTCCCATACATTAGGTGCTTTGTATAGCGAACCCTTGGCATATGTATCAGGTTTGGGATTTGAGACACAGAAATTTAAGATACGAAACGGAACCAGACAGGGTTGTCCTCTCTCCCCATTGATTTTTGCTGTGATACTAAAACCTCTTGCAGAAAGTATTAGGAAATAAAAAAAATATAGAAGGAATTAAAATTGCGTAACACACAAATAAAATAATGCTATTTGCTGACGACATGCTGATTACAGTAACAAACCTGAAAACGTTGTTATTATCTTTACATAAACAATTAGGGAATTTTGGTAGGGTTTCCTACTATAAAATTAATATTGAAAAAACCCCAGAAAAAATGTTGTTTAATTTCTCTAGACAAGATTAGGATCTATTAAGTAAAGAATTTCAATACAATTGGTATGAAAATAAGATCTCTTATTTAGGAATAACATTTACAAAACACTTAATAAGTTTGTTTGGAATAATTTTGATCAACTATGCCACCGTATTAAAAATATTTTAGCACAATGGAAAGTTATAATATTGCCTTTGGTTGGAAGGATATCAGCAATTAAAATGATAATACTACCAAAGATTACTTACTTGATGTAAGTGATACCCAAAATATATTTTGAAAAAAAAAAACAGATAATTTTGGACAAATTTATATACAGAAATAAAAAACCACAAATAAATTATAATATAGTAAAAAAGAGAATTATCTAGAGGTGGCATGGCGTCACTATATATATATATTAGATTATTAAGAAGCAATTTGATTATTACAAATTTTAAAGTGGCCTTATATAAAATACCCATCGGAATGGTGGTATATAGAGAGATCAATAATGTCCAAAATTAACTTAGAATGTATATATTATGCTATAGAAAGAGGATATAAAATCAATAGAGTAATTAAATAAGTAATTAAATTTGGATTGAAGGACTGGTTTGGGATTAATAAAATGTGGGATCTAATAAAATGACCTTCTCCGGTGACCCCTATATATGATAAGTTCCTACCTAAGAATAATAGGAAATTAGTAATCAGTTTAAAGATATTTCCAAAGAATATAAAATCTTAAAAAATAATTGGTTAGAATATAATACTTTGTTGAGTAGAGTGAAACAATCCCACTATGATATAAATAAAAAAAGAATACTGTCTGTGAGAGTATGTGTATTCATGAGGAAAAAAAAGTTCTCAATCTCCCAATGTTACAATATAATAAGAAATACATTTCAGATAAATAAGACAACTAGAATGAAGAAATGGGAGAAGAACTAAATAAAGTATATCATAGATCGAAGTGGTTTTAAGCATTTGAACTTACTCAAAAATCAACAAAATGTTTAACATATAGAAAATTATACTTTATACTTTATTATACTTTAAACTAACCCAGAGATGGTATAGGGTCCCAGCTACAATAGTTTGTTTAGGTGAACAACAATAATAGGAATCTCCTTATGTTAGTCTGGATTTGCTATATCATAGCTTCAATACCCATACATAAACAAACATAAGGAATAACTTATATGATCAGCAGTGTATAATATGTCAGAAATAATATGTAGAGGAAAGAACAGACACCTTTTAATTCCAATCACAAGTTATAGACCCCAACAGCCATATATATTGGCATATTCTGTGAACCAATAATCATGCAAAAAAGAAACCCATCCCATATATATTAAAATATAACTTTTATTATATTTACAAAGATAAAAATGTGTATATACAATATAAATTAAAAGAATATTGTCCAAATGGTATATTGAACTTGCAATAGAATCAATGAATGGAGAAACCAAAGTTATGAATATATCTGGATAAAGTATCCTATAATCTAATACTAATTTCTATTTCTATATACCATTTGATAAAGGTTGCCCCAGTTGAAATAATTATCTATAAATACAGAATAGTATTATGGTGAACTAAAAGAGTACAGAGAATCTATATACATGAAAGAGAGGACTTAAGTGGAGACAGAGGGGACATGATATACCACCACTGTGGCCCTGTCTAAAGATATATAGCGGATGGCCCTGTCATCAAATCAATGGGGACCCACTATTTGTCCCCTGTCCCTGTAAAGAGTCAAATCCCTATACTATAATGACTTAGACTAGTCCCCTCTGCTCCCCTTACCTTTCAGTCCCACTTTCAGGCTTCTGATTTCTTGCACAAACAGTGTTGTGTCCATGACAGCGTGCAGCCGCTTCTCTGACGTCATCAACGGGCGACCCTCAAAACAGCTGATCGAAGCACACGTTTCGCGTCTTCCGCTTCCTCCAGGATCAGTAGTATTGAAGAAATAGCCTGGGTCTTTTATAGCTCACAGACAGATTCGTATAGACAGGTGGAGAATCGTTCTAATTGGTTCTCTACCATAATAGGTCCTGCAAGGATGATAAATCGTTAAAAACATATTGTATCTTAGGTAAAGCGAATGTAAATAACAATAGTATATACACAGTAACAAATATGCATGATACCCTCTGAATATCTAATTTATGTCCATTATAGACAGAATAGCAGTTAATTATAGCACATTTGATATAAGAAGGGAAATATATATACACATTTAATGATCGAAATTATACCTCATCTGATATTATATATACTTTAGAAAAAATATTATATTGGTGAAGCAGAAGTAGGAAAGTAAATAAATAAAGTTAATATGTCCAATATAAATCTTTGTATGGAAAAAGTTTTGTTAAATTCCAAATGTATACCAACTACGAGATATAACCCCAAATACAGATTTAAATTATTATATACCATAAAATCCTAGAAGATCCTATTATTGGGTCCTATTCTGTAATTATATCCTGGCTATATAATTTGCTAGGGATTAGTTGTTAATCAAATATCCACTTAGCATGATTTTAAAGGTATACCCCAAAGTTATTGTATTCATTTAGACCATTTGGTGACACTGTATTAAGTATTGAAATCCATACCTGTATTTGGTTTCCGCTTTAAGAAGTTCCTGTTCCAATACCTAATGATATTTTTTAGAGTACCCAGCATTGTAATTTGGGTTTGGACATATGAACTTCATTGAAATGTCTGGCTACTGATGTCAATTTCTTTCCAATTTCAATATCTCTAGGACTTTTACAGATGTTACGTATATGCTCGCCCAGTCTTTTTTTTAAGAGCACGTGACGTGATCCCAACGTATCTGTAGGGGCATGGGCATTCCAAACAGTAGACCACACCTTGTGATCCACAATTAAAAAGCCCTTTTAAGGGTACATTTCTACCCATTCTATCGGTCACATTGCCTCTCTTGCTCATATAAGGGCAGAACATACATCGGCCACATCCAAAGGTACCACTAGGTAAATGTGTGGAGCGTTTCTTCTTTTTCACAAAGTGACTGCGTACCACAGTGTCTTTAATGTTTTTGGATCTCCTCTATTCCATCTGTATTTCCTCACCTATAAATTTATTAATGACTGCATCAGTCTGTAAAATGTTGATGTGTTTATTAAGAATTCTAATGATGTTAGTTGAATCTTCACTATAAGTACCAATGAATCTTATAGGACCTTCTTTCTTGATTTTCGCTTTTTGACATAATAGATTTTCTCTTGTCGTATGAAGTGCTCTTTGATATGCCTTTTTCAATGACAGATTGCTATATCCCCTATCTTTCAATCTCTCTTTAAGTTCCAAGGCTCTTCTCTTAAAGATCAATACATCCGAGCAGTTTCTTCTCAACCGTAGAAATTCGCCTACAGGTATAGCTCTCAAGGTAGGAAAGAAATGGGAGCTTTCAAAGTGTAAAGTACTGTTTGTGGTGGTTGGTTTCCTATATAGGTCCGTGGTTATGTACCCCTCATCATCTTTGATGATGGTGATATCTAAAAAATCAATCCTGTTTGAATCAATTGTATGTGTCAATTTTAGATTGAGAGTATTGTTATTCAAAGTTTGGATGAACTTTTCAAAGTTCTGGGCAGTATCATTCCATATAATGAATATGTCATCAATATACCTGATCCATAATGATATGTGTTCAGTGAACATTATGTTGTTGTCATTGAAAACAATTTCTCTTTCCCACCATCCAAGATAAAGATTAGCTACTGCGGATCCCATGGCTGTGCCACGTTTCTGTAGATAGAACTTATCATTGAAAACAAAATTGCTATGATGTAAAATAAACTTCAGCATCCTAATTAGAAAAGTATTTTTACTTTGATTGATGATCGTATCCATATCAAGAAAATATTCACATCCAGCTTTGTGATCTATTGAAGTGTAGAGACTCTCTACATCACATGTTACTAGTAATGTGGATGTGGATAATAGGATGCCATCAAGTTTATTCAGGACAACCATGGTGTCTCTGACATACTGTAGCTGGGTAAATTGAGGACAAATGCCCTAAATTTAGAATCCAAAAATTGGCTCGCTTTCTCTCCCAAACTGCCGTTTCCAGATATAATAGGTCTACCTGGAGGTTTACTCTGATCCCTATGTACTTTAGGCAACATGTAAAATGTTGCTATTCTGGGATTCTTCATTGATAAAAAGGCAAATTCTTTCACACTTATGACATTGTCATCTTTGCCTTTATTGATCATATTATCAAACATCTGGACAAAGTCATCCGTTGAATCGCCAAATAGGCGTTCATAGCAGTGCTTGTCATTTAATTGTCTTTCTGCTTCATCTATATACATGCTGACAGGCCAGATAACTGTGTTACCGCCTTTATCCGAAGGTTTGAGTACCACATCTTCCCAATCATTTATTTCTTTGAGAGCCTTCCTTTCATTTGGCGTGATATTACTCCTTTTACTCGATATGAGGTTTTCAAAATCTTTGCTAACAGTTTTCACAAAGATATCCACTGCCGGACAGCTCAAAAGTATCGGATTCAATTTTGATTTCGCCTTTAATTTATCTGTCTGTATTGTTTGATCATCCCCAGATTCTGCTGTCTCATTGATTTCAAAATCAGATATAGGGACTTTAGGAATATCATCACTTTTATAGAAACATTTCTTTATCAGAATCTTACGAGCATAGAGATGCAAATCCTTGAAAATTCCAAAGAAGTCAAATTTATCACTAGGTGAGAATGTAAGTCCTCTATGTAAAAGAGATATCTGTGACGGTGTGAGAGTTTTATCTGATCAATTGATGATATGCATGTTATCGTCTTTGTTTACCTCTGTCTTCTTGATGTTCCCATCTCTGATAATCCCTTTGAATCTCTCCTCTCGGGGGATCTAGACATTCCTCTGTGGGATACATCGGATGTTTTGCTGACCTTAATCTACCAATATAATACTTTTTCTAAAGTATATATAATATCAGAAGAGGGATAATTTCCATCATTAAAGGTGTATATATATTTCCCTTCTTATATCAAATGTGCCATAATTAACTGCTTTTCTGTCTATAATGGATATAAATTAGATATTTAGAGGGTATCATGCATATTTGTTACTGTGTATATACTATTGTTATTTACATTCGCTTTACCGAAGATACAATATGTTTTTAACGATTTATTATCCTTGCAGGACCTATTATGGTAGAGAACCAATTAGAACGATTCTCCACCTGTCTATAGGAATCTGTCTGTGAGCTATAAAAGACCCAGGTTATTTCTTCAATACTACTGATCCTGGAGGAAGCAGAAGACGCGAAACGTGCGCGTCGATCAGCTCTTTTGAGGGTCGCCCGTTGATGACGTCAGAGAAGCGGCTGCACGCTGCTGTGGACACAGCACTGTTTGTGCAAGAAATCGGAAGCCTGAAAGTGGGACTGAAAGGTAAGTGGAGCAGAGGGGACTAGTCTAAGTCATTATAGTATAGGGATTTGACTCTTTATAGTTACAGGGGACAAATAGTGTTTTGATGACAGGGCCATCCGCTATATATCTTTAGACAGGGCCACAGTGGTAATATATCATGTCCCCTCTGTCTCCACTTAAGTCCTCTCTTTCATGTATATAGATTATCTGTACTCTTTTAGTTCACCATAATACTATTCTGTATTTATAGATAATTATTTCAACTGGGGCGACCTTTATCAAATGGTATATAGAAATAGAAATTAGTATTAGATTATAGGATACTTTATCTAGATATATCTAGATATATTCATAACTTTGGTTTATCCATTCATTGATGCTATTGCGAGTCCGATATACCATTTGGACAATATTCTTTCAATTTATATTGTATATACACATTTTTATCTTTGTATATATAATAAAAGTTATATTTTAATATATATGGAATGGGTTTCTTTTTTGCATGATTATTGGTTCACAGAATATGCCAATATATATGGCTGTGGGGGTCTATAACTTGTGATTGGAATTAAAAGGTGTCTGTTCTTTCCTCTACATATTATCCCAGCTACAATAGCAAATATATTTCCAGATACTGTAAATATTCAGATAAATACGGGAGAGGCTGCAGAGCTACTGTAGAGGTAATTATTTGCATATGTGGTGGACATACCCTACAATTAAAAAATGATGGTCCCTATGTTTGGAACAGTTGTTGGTTATCATTGATTCCCAGGTTGAAATTTCAATTTCAATCCATGTTGTTCCACATGTTTCCAAATTAAATAAGACAACCAGTAAAATGTTTGATGATTCAGATATTTTAGTTGTCAAGTGGTTTATTGTTAAAAAATGGATAAAAGATCAAATCAGTACATGGAATTAAATAGTAGCTGTTGTGAAAAGAAATAAACTAGAAAAAAGAATTTCAAACATCTACAAATGATTTATGTAATAAAATTATTGACAAATGGAAACTGTTGGATAGACATATGTGTAAATATGGTAATAACTGCTGACTCCACTTCATTTTATTTAATTTTATTTTATGTAAAATATCATTATTTGTAAGCATAATTTTGTATAAACATATATTATAATGCATTTAATGTATATGATGCTAACAGGATCTGCTATTATGGATTGCTGTATGTTCAATGATGCTTTAAATAATAATAATAATAATAATAATAATAATAATAATAATAATATATATATATATATATATATATATATATATATATATATATATATATAGTTGCAATATAAATTGTAAAGTTGTGATAGCAGTAGAGCAATTGCTACATTAAATTATAATATTTAATTAAATAGTAATCACTACAATGGGTATAGCAAAAAAAATTGAAAACGTTAAGTTTTTGCTAGAGAACAGGCATCCACCTCAGCCCTCTCACTTCCTGTTTTCAGATTTGATGTTGCTTCCTCACAAAGAGCATCACATTGCTCTACAGATAGCAACCACAAAAACTAAGACAAGCTCTTGTCATACTATTCATGAAAAACATACTGTGCAGGGGTGGAAGATAGAGGATGTGAGTGTCTATATGTATACAAATGTGTTTGCATACAATATATGTCAAAGCATATGTACAGTATGTACAGACCTCCATTCCCGCCACCCAAAGCCAGGTCGCTCGGGTGGAGATGCGGGCCATCATGTGCCAGCAACTGGAGTGTCTGCAGGGGATCCAGGTCAGCATCTCTGCCAATCATGTGGAGGTCATGAGCAGCCTGGCCAGGTGAAATAGGGAGGCAAGGAGGCACCCCCTCATGACCACCTCACTTTATGAGTCCTATCTTCCTCGGCTGCTCAGGATGGATGTGGATCAGAGTGAAATCCAGCAAGTGACTGCAGATGCCATGCACCACGTTCTGGTCTCCAGCCTTGGCTCCTTCACCCCCAAGCCATCCCCCATGCAACCGCAGCCCGACTGCTTCTCTTCTCCCCCATGCCTCCACCACTGCTTTCAGCACCCCAGCATGTACCTCTGCCTCCTAGGGGGATGCCTTCCCTTGCCCCCCCCCCCCACCAGGAAGACGGCAGATTGGGGCGCTTATGCAAGGCAGAGGAGGATGTAGACGATGCACATATTCCTTTGCCTTTTCAACAGCACTCCTCAGTGACAGTCTATTGGTCCAAATGTTAACGTAATCTAGCCTGGATACAGAGCATATGATCATGGCCTATGCGATGGTGATATTTTGTACGCAGATGGCTATCTCCCATCACATGGTCCATGATCCTCTTCTCTGTGGACACATAGGTTCTGTATAACATTTCACAAATTGATAGTCACTGAGGAATGCTGTTGAGAACAGATGCTGCAGGTCCTACCTTTTTTTTCAAGGCCTTATTGTGCAGGTTTTGTTTTTTAGGCACAATTCAGGTCCAGGGCAACTTCTGCATCTGCGAGCATAATCAATGAAATGCAGTAATTGTAAGAATAATTAAATATTCCCAGTGCCTCTCTGGTAGGCATTCCTGCAATAACAGCCCCCCTTAACATGTAGCTCCCACATTATTAAAGCTATCATATATCCAGATATCAAACACATGATTGTTGTTAGCTTAAATATATAATAATACCACTATGGAGGTGGACTTGCAAAGTCTCACAATGGCATGTTAATTAAAACACTAGTAAAGCATGTGATCCTCTCCTCAATCTCAGCATGAGAACAGATCTGTGTGTCTGATGTAAGTAACAGAGAATCTGGCTGCTGACCTTTGTGTCCTCTCCATATTAATGGCCATTTTCCCTTATTGCTGATATCATGAGTATCCTTTAACATGTGCTAACACCTATATAGCTGATGGATGTGATGTCAGTATTGATGAACCTCATCATATTACAAAGGTGTTAGTAAGCATTGACCACTGACGCTGGTCACAGCTAAGCATTTATTGTGTGATGACACATCATTATTAATGGACATGGCCAAGTAGATATCCTGAGAACTAGATAATGGGTAGTAATGCTTGCAGATGGATATCAGGTGAGTTGGTATAGTTTTAAAGTTACAGTATTTAGCACTGCATGTTTTTTGTGTTATTTATTTATGCTCCTCTGCCATTTTTTTTACCACCTTTTTTAATTTTTTGTTTGGTTTAGGAACACACTGTATGTTTTATACTGGTTTGGATGAGATAGTCAAGATATTTATGCGTATGTTCTATGGAGCAGATGATAACTAGAAGTAAGTGCTATGCGCATTACTGGTTACTTTGATTAAATGAAGTGATTTCTGATGGTCCTTTTTTTCATCAGATTCAGGTTGCAGTGGTGTAATGACCACATGTGACCCTGGTAGGTGCTATGCATCATGCTTATTCTAGACTATGACATCACCCCCTTCAGGTATTCCCTTTCCCCCCAAAAGCCTCTTACCCTTCCGAGATCTACCCATACCACACCCATTATATTAATGCACAGTCTTGTACATTTTAGATTGTTCTCTGTGTATGAAATAAAGCTTTGTTATACCATTATCACCATGTCAGTGTGTTTTTGATGTTTGAGGTTTTGGAACACCCACATACATCACATTTGTGTCACATTCATATATCTGTAAACTAATGAGCCCTAGTTACTATGCAGTAGATTAATACATATAATAATAATAATAATAATAATACTAATTTAGTAATATAGGGTTAATACACATGAGAGGTCCAATTTGTGATACTGTGGAGAATCAGCATTCCCCTGAAGGGATGGCAAGAATATGACAGGTGATAATGTGAATTGATTAATAGCAAAACACCTAATGTGATTTCACCAAATGATAATGGACATACATCTTGGCACATGGCCACCAGCAATGGCGTGGAACTTTCCAGGATGGGCATAGCAGAGATTGTCCCTGATCGAAGGGAGTTGGCTGTTGCTCTACTTGCCTCTGCGCAGCCTCCATGTGTGTTTGCGACCCTTTCTGATGGGTTAGAGTAGATTAGTGTGGTGTTTATTCCCCTTGTCCTCTTCCGGATCAGTACCTTGTGGTGCTGAAGGGGATTGTGTACATCAATGAAGATTTGAGCTATACCATGTAGGGTCACTCTAGGTGGGCAGCTCATGGCAGAGAGGTCAGGCAAATTGCGGTTCACTGGAGAAGGAACTTGTAACCCACTCGAGTATCTTTGCCATGTAAACCTTATGGTTAAGCACAGACAGAGACATAGATTTATATTTACATAGTTACATAGTTACATAGTATTTAAGGTTGAAAAAAGACTTTCAGTCCATCAAGTTCAACCTTTTAAGATCTCCTCTGATCTGCAATATGCGGATTAACTATTAATTCATTAGTTGTTAATTAATTATTAATCAATTATTTATTTATTTATTTTTTATTATTAATTAGTCCAGAGGAAGGCAAATAGTAAAAAAAAAAACACAAGCAAAACTTAGCCAATTGTTTCAAAGGGAAATGTAAACAAATTTGGATCAATACTGCCTCTCTAATTATCCATGATAACCCTGAATTCCCTTTTTAATTAGAAATAAATCTAGTCCCCTTTTAAAGTTATCTATCGAATCCGCTGTCACCACCTCCTCTGGTTGAGAATTCCACAGATTAACCACCCTTACTGTGAAGAACCCTTTTCTTTCTTTAAGGTGGAATCTTTTTACTTCTAACCTCAAGGGATGTCCTCTTGTCAGTTTAAAACCCCTTGGCACAAAAAGCTCCCTTGACAAATCTTTATACTGACCCTGGATGTATTTATATAAGGTAAACATATCTCCTCTTAGACGCCTTTTTTCTAGAGAAAATAAGTTTAATTTGGTTAGTCTTTCTTCATAACTTAGCCTCTCCATTCCCCTTATTAGTTTTGTTGCCCTTTTCTGTACCTTTTCCAGCTCTAAAATGTCCTTTTTATGAAGTGGTGCCCAAAATTGTGCTCCATATTCCAAATGAGGGCGTACTAGAAATTTGTATAGTGGCAGAATTATATTTGCTTCCCTGGCTTCTATACCCTTCTTAATACATGCTAATATTTTATTTGCCTTTGCAGCTGCTGCTTGGCTTTGAGCACTGTTACCTAGGTGGTTGTCCACAAGCACTCCCAAATCCCTTTCAATATCTGATACACCTAGATTTGCTCCATTAAGATTATAAATTGCATGGCTATTTTTCCTTCCCAGATGCATAACCTTACATTTATTCATATTAAATCTCATCTGCCATTTAGATGCCCATTCCTCAATTTTATGTAAATCCCCTTGGAGGGAAAGCACATCATTATCTGATTTAATTACCTTGCACAACTTTGTGTCATCAGCGAAAATGGAAACCCCACACTCCAATCCTACCTCAAAGTCATTAATAAATATGTTAAAAAGGAGAGGACCTAATACTGAACCCTGAGGAACCCCACTCACCACATTAGTCCAATCGGAGTATGTTCCATTTACAACAACCCTTTGCTTCCTGTCTTTTAGCCAGCTCTGAAACCATGAGCAGATATTTACTGCAATTACTGTATCCCTTAGTTTGCCCAATAGTCTCCCATGTGGCACTGTATCAAAAGCCTTTGCAAAATCCAAAAAGACTACATCCACTGAGTTGCCTTGATCCAGGTTCCTACTAACCTCCTCATAGAAACTAATTAGATTTGTTTGACATGACCTATCCCTCATAAATCCATGTTGACTCCTACTTATAATCCTGTTCAAATAGACATATTCTTGTATATTATCCCTTAATAACCCTTCTAAAAGCTTCCCCACTACAGAAGTGAGGCTCACTGGTCTATAATTCCCCGTATTTGCTCTTGCTCCCTTTTTAAATATAGGTATCACATCAGCTTTTCTCCAGTCATCTGGTAGAGACCCTGTGTTTAGTGAATCTTGAAAAATTAAATATAATGGTTTGGCTATTACAGAACCCAGTTCCCTTAGTACCCTTGGATATATTCCATCAGGACCCGGGGCTTTATTAACATTTATTTTTTCCAACCTCTTTTGGATTACTTCCTGTGTTAACCAAATATTTGGCAAAGGTAAGTGTGCTGCAGTCCATAGGGTCAAAAAGAGTCAGACACGACTGAAGGACTGGACAAAAAAAATGTTCCCCTGGTACTTGATATATGCCATGTGGCAGTATAAAATGGCCAATATTTATTTTCCCAATGTAGATCTGATGAGTGAGATGTATGAGTCCACATTGGAGCCTCTGTGAGTGAGAAGGGTATCATATGCCAGGCACTTTCATGTTTTTGTGTTGCAATTTAATTAGATAGTGTGTCTTTAATTGCTTTATGCATCTTGCAGCCAGACTTTTCATATTGGCATATGCATGACCATTCCAACATATGAGATTTTTTTATTTTTTTTAAGGCCTATTTGTTTCTTGGGAATTGATATGCAATTAAGTACAATGCCTTCCATTGCTTTCTTCATATTTTAGAGTCCATTGGTGTGTTTTAATTGTCTTTTGCAGTGTTACAAACTAGTCTGTAAACCCTTTGCGAGTCCTATTTGGAACCCGTGATATACAGTATTTGGCAACATTTACCATTTGCGATTGTAGCATTTGCAGGCTTGAAAGATCAAAGACTTAAATGGTTGGCGTTTTCAGCCTGTAACCTAAAGATTTTTTGTGGCTAGCTAAAAGATGCCAATTGAATAGCAAATTAGTTTACGGGCTACATTATGGGCTCCAGTAACCAACAATAACTCAGTTGAATAGGAGCCATAATTCTTACAATGAGAAAGAATAAACTCTTAGATATACTAGACACCATTTTGCGAGTAGTCAAATATACTTGCTAATAGGTCTAGCCCTTCAACAGACAATGAAATAGAGCATCCGTTTATATTCCATGTGGGTTTTCTTATATGCATTAACCTCTTGAGTACTGGGTTCTTCTTTACCCTAGATGTTGTATTATGACACAAACATTTATAAATAATATTATATCATATTAAATATATCATATTTCTACATTCAACATATGTGCCTATGGGAAAGTTAAGCATCAAATTCTGATGAACCTTTTATTACTTTTGTTACTATTTATTACTCCTATTACTAATTTTTTAGTGCTTTAGTGTTACTGTAACTGTTGTGGCTGGTTTTCTGCCATGCATCTGATGTTCCTATATTCATGATGTATCAAACATGATAATTGATAATAATTTGTTGTAATTGGACATATGTTACTATAAGAATGTACAGCATTAATTTCTAATAATATTTCATGTTTATGTATTGTTTTGTAGTGCTGTACCATCACTTTAACTTCTGTTCCAGCTTTGTTTTAAAACTATTTGCTAGTGAGTACCCGTAAATTATCCTTCCAAATTTTGATATTGCTTGTTTGTCATAATTTGTGAGTGCTCATTAAAATCTGATAAGAATAGGGACTTGGTGTAAAAGTAAGAAGTCAAACATGTTATTTCAGCAGTGAAAAAATGAATGGAAAAGTTTGCTGTAATTTGCTTGCCGAAGTCATCAGTGGTAGCTCACTTGGATTCATGCTGAGAGGGGGGAATAGAATAGCTAGGGAATGTTACAGCCACTTTTTACTAGTTTAACTTTGTGATATAGAGAATAGAATAGGGTTCGTAGTTATCAAACCAACATTTAAATAAAAATGTAGCTGGAGCACAGAGCCACAGTATTTATTAATTTTGCCAAATTCCTGTCTGCTTTAAACTTGGATGCATCTCAATACTCTTGCTTTGCCTAGTCATTTTAACTTGTAAAATCAGATTAAGATAAGACGCCAAACCAAAATATGACTATATTCATAGTTTGAATCTGATTATGGGGGCAAACTGACAGGGAGGTGTAGACATCAAATACTCCAAAGTATACAATCTAAATGCAGTATATTCTTTGGTGATCAGATGTAATCTCAGACGCTATAGCATTTTACTGATACTGATAATTGTTCAGTGTGTATGTATGTATGATAAAGAATGCAAGTGTACTACCTCTTTAAAAAATATTTAAGAAAATAAACAAATAATTGTTCCATTTGTTGTGATTGATTGATAGAATGCATGCAGTGATGATGTGTGACTGAGATCATCCCGAAATAATTCCAAAGGAACTCTATTTAAATTGTTGCAACTCAAAAATAAAAATGCTAATCTTTATTAGAAAAAATATATGAAATATATAAGCAAAAAATAGGGAATTACTAAATTCAATATATACATATATACAACAAGATAGTAATTAATAGCTTCTCCAGCCCATAAAATGAGTATAATAGCAGAGAGCCATATAATGAGGTACTGACATAACTCTGCTCAAATAAATATGAGCCCTTAATAACCTTGTAAATAGCTATGTTGTGATTACAGCATACCAGTAAAGCTAAGGTGTGCAAATTGTTATATAAGTCTAGTAATCATGT
The DNA here is from genome assembly GCA_027410445.1 of Discoglossus pictus. Classification (NCBI taxonomy): domain Eukaryota; kingdom Metazoa; phylum Chordata; class Amphibia; order Anura; family Alytidae; genus Discoglossus; species Discoglossus pictus. The sequence continues at coordinate 43,537,280 of CM050173.1, forward strand.
CAGGAAATAACCAGACTCTCAAAACTCTAGCTATTGGTACCACTGACTAAATAATTAGGTCTGCTATCCGTGTAACCAGAGTTGCTCATTAATACATATGCAGTACTGACAGGTTAGTTACAGGCTCACTGCACCCTTCAGTCTCTGTCTTCATTGAGTCACACAGAGCTCCACGAGTCCTCTGTGACAACTCAGTACTTCCAAGGATGAACAATGACAACTCAGCGCTTCCCAGAATATGCTTTGGATATCGGCCCTCTGACACTGGGCTGGATGCTAAGGACCTTCAAGGAGCAACTCCGACACGCGTTTCCCTCCGGCCATCGCAGATTCTTCAGAGATGCTTGCTAGTGTTATTTTGCGTTATTGATTTAAAGGGATAGACTCCGTCTCATTTATGACGCTCAAACACTAATTCATTTCTCTTAAGGTGAAATACTTAAGTCTGTCATGTTTACCAGAGTATGCATACCTTCATAGTCTAGCAGGTAAATCAACAATAAGTTATACTGCGATAAGTTACTAACCAAACTAATATTATAAATGATTATAAATTAAATTTTGAACTGTAATTAAATCAATATCTAATACTATGACTAATACTAATATCATGAATAGAGGACTACCCAATATTAATTGATAGGGAACTCCCTGTTTATTTGTGGGATAATTTGATACTGATTAATCTCATTGTTTTGAACTTATCAAGAGAAATATGAAAATATTAGACCAGAGAGGAACACTACACAGGACTCCATCAAAACAAAACAGATAGTTATAAAGGATCATTGAAAAACTCAGAGGTGACAAAATAGTAAATCTTTAATTGTTGTCTCATATAAAGGAAGTATATGTGAAGCCTGCGTTGAGGGCCCCAGGTGACAAACTCTTCAAGTAAAAAATCCACTTGGCTCCTCTTCTCAGTAATACTAAGTCAATATCCCCTCTGCGCTTGGAGATCTTTATTTTTTCAATTCCACAATATTGCAAACACATGATATCACCATCATGTAGTAAGTTCACATGACTTGATGCCGGTACCGCATATCAATTATTAATTTAGTTACTGTGCTCCAGTACGCAGCTTCTCAGTTGACGACTCGTTTTGCCTGCGTACTGGAGACCACATTTGCATTTAATCATTTGATACACCTTTTTACCTGAGGCATTCCGAAAACTTTTTATTAGCTGCCATGTGTTTGCAAGCCTTACAATTCCTACAAGCCATTGAGCCTGCTGACCGTTCTGTTAGACATGTACTCCCAGACCGTGTGGGAAACACATAATGACTATGCACCAAGTGATCTCTCAATGTTGGTGCTTTTCTAAATGTTATGACTGGTCTACTCATAATTACTGTTTCCAGATCTTTGTCAGAAGTAAGGATGTGCCAATGTTTTTGAAAAATTGCAGTAATCTCTTTGTGTAAAGGATTGAATGTGCCAATCATTCTGACCACATCCTGTGTGGGTTCAGTTAGAGTTGCTGTATTTTGTAGTAACTCACTCTTTGTTTTTGTCTCCACTCCTGCATATGCCTTCTTCAACACATTGTGTGAGTACCCCCTTAATTTAAACTGGTAGTATAACTCTTTTGCTTGTGATCTATAGTCATTATCATTCGAAAAATGTTGTCGCGGCCTTAAATATTGACCATATGGAATACTGTCCAAAAGATGTTGCTGTCTTCTTATGGAAGGTCTTCCTGATGATTGTATTGGACTCTGTTTTGGTTATCTCTAGGTCCAAAAACTCAACTTGTTTGGAGCTGATTACATAAGTCAGTCTCAGACCTATATTGTTGTTATTTAGATGACAGATAAAACTTTTTAGATCTTCTTCCGATCTATTCCAAGTCAGTAAAATATCATATATGTAACGTAGCCAAACTCCAATGTTGTCTGTATAATTCATCAATTCATCACAGAAGATTTTTTGATCGTCCCACCAACCTAAAAATAGGTTGGGGTACGTGGGGGCGCACAGTTGCCCTATAGCTGCTCCACGTCTGATAATAGAAGACGTAATTAAACAGAAAGTAATTATGGGTTAGGACAAAAGTAAAGGTAAGTAGTGAGATTAAAAATGTATTATATTTGTCATGTTGATTACCTCTGGTACACAAGAATCTTTCATTTGATTTACCTGCTAGACTATGAAGGTATGCATACTCTAGTAAACATGACAGACTTAAGTATTCCACCTTAAGAGAAATGGATTAGCATTTGAGTGTCATAAATGAGGTGGGGTCTATCCCTTTAAATCAATAGAGCAAAATATAGCTAGCAAGCGCCCCTGAAAAATGCACGTCGGAACTCCACCTTGATGGTCCTTAGCAACCAGCCCAGTAGCAGAGGGCCAATACCAATAGCACATTCTGATAAGAGCTGAGTTGCCATAGTGCATCCTGGGAAGTGCTGAGTTTTCATGGAGGATTCGTGGAGCTCTGTATGACTCCCTGAAGGCAGCGGCTGAAGGAGGTAAGTGTGCAGCAAGCCTGTAACTAACCTGTCAGTGCTGCATATGTATTAATCAGCAACTCTGGTTACACGGACAACAGACCTAATACTGTAGTCCGTGGTACCAATTGCTTGAGTTTTGAGAGTCTTCTTATTTCCTGACATGATTACTAGTCTGATATAACTATTTGCACACTTTGGCTTTA